>JAYKQN010000013.1:22107500-22272500 GCA_036785175.1 Eupleurogrammus muticus | reverse complement strand
TAGTGGTTAGCTGCAGCTACTACTGATATTATATTAAACTATTTTATTATTGTATTGATGATGTGGATATTGATGATATATATTGATGCTGTAACAGGAACATTGGGTTTTACTGCAGATAAAATACTTTTATTATTATATATGCATAAATATGTAATAAAATGTAACGTAACGTAAAATTAAAACCTTCATCTGAAAGTTACTAAAACCAAATATAGTGGAGTAGAATATAGTAGAATATAATATTTCCCTTTGAAATATATAAAATAAAGTGGCATTACTTGGGGAATACTCAATCATTTGTGTATATATATATATATCATATACATCGTATATATACCACATATATGTATATATGTATATATGGTTCGGCACCACGTGTGTGTGTGTGTGTGTGTGTGTGTTTCGTCATGGTAACGTTCAGGCGGCCTCGTCGCTCTGTCACCACTTCTCTTCCTTTGACTCACCGCAGGGGGCCAGGAAGTGACAGTTCTGATGTTTTCCACACCACGCAACATGTATGCTTCCTCTCGGGGGATAAATGAGTCAAAGCTTTGTATGTGGACCCGGTGGAACTGATCGCCCTCGTCCCGCGGGCCGCCGTCCGCCGTCTGGGCCTTTCCAGCTCCTGAGTCACTGCCCTCACCACGTGACGCGTACGAAGCTTCTTCAATCTCTAGACCGAGGTGTAATCAGACATTTAAGCGCCCACAAGAAGCATCTGAACACTTTTTATAGAACTGAGAGTTTTCCGGTGTTTTTTTTCAGAACAAACCTGAGCCTCCACCACGGCCAAGGTAAGACAAAGTGTGTGATCTTACATCAGAAAACACTGGTTTGAAAAAAAAATTGAAAAAAAGAGCATGAACATTTCCTGTTTCTTCTGTCAGGCAGTTACAGTCGGGATGTCGGTTCTTGCAGCAGGAGTTCCCCCGAGGGGCTGAGATAAGCTGAACTCAACGTTCTATCAGGTTTTTTGCTTTTTTACCTGTACATCCATCCCTGTGCTTCTCCAGCAGCAGGTAAGAGACGCAGGACACTTAAAACATGTTGTTCTGGTTCACTGTTTCTGCTTTTTAAGAATCTACGGTTTCAAATTGTAACTGTGCTTTTTTTTCTAAATTGCTTTATAAAAATCGTATGCTCTATTATGATCATTTTTACTGAAGAAAACTGACATAACTAAGTCGTTTACATGCTGCCTTAAATCTTAGTTGTAGATTTATCTTCAACGCCTGGTTTTTAATCCGTTTGCTGTCATTTTAACTTTTCTCAGATAGAATAAAAACGATCCGCTTGGAGTCGACGGGTTTCACCAAAATAAGATTCACCAAGTAAACAGAGTAGTTCCAGTTCTTGTGAACTGTAGCAATGGGTGTGGTGAAATACGCATGACTCTTTCATCATAGGATGTCACTAGCACCCACATGACACCGATTTGCTACCCATGTGTGTCTTTTTTTATACACAACTACACTCCACATACGTCCTAATGTTCCGTCAGCTCACGCGTTTCAAACCGGTCGATCTGATCATTTCTCTTTTCAGATCTTCTATTCGACGATGGTTCTCCTCAAGGTGAAGACGTGTCTCGCATTGCTATGGGGAGTATCTGTCTTCCTCCCATCAACGGGGTCCAGCAGTGCTTCCATCCCCACGGCAGAACCCAGCGAGGAGGCTGGGCAGTCGACCTCGGAGCGTGCACCTCACGGCCCGACAAACCCGTCAGCAGCTCCTGCAATAACATGGTTAACTAATGCAGCAGCTCCTGCATCGACTAATGCAGCAGCTCCTGCATCAACTCATGCAGCAGCTCCTGCAATAACTAATGCAGCAGCTCCTGCATCAACTCATGCAGCAGCTCCTGCATCAACTCATGCAGCAGCTCCTGCATCAACTCATGCAGCAGCTCCTGCATCAACTCATGCAGCAGCTCCTGCATCAACTAATGCAGCAGATCCTGCATCAACTAATGCAGCAGCTCCTGCATCAAGTCATGCAGCAGCTCCTGCATCAACTCATGCAGCGGCTCCTGCATCAACTCATGCAGCAGCTCCTGCATCAACTCATGCAGCAGCTCCTGCATCAACTCATGCAGCAGCTCCTGCATCAACTCATGCAGCAGCTCCTGTAACAACTCATGCAGCAGCTCCTGCATCAACTCACCCTGCACCCCCTGCAACAGTTTATTCCTCAACTGAGCGTTCCCCGACGCCTCAGCCCGTTCCCACTTCAGAAATCCCAGGCTCCACCGCGGAATCTCCTGCTTCCTCCAGCTCAGCCTCCTTTCCCCCCGTTCCAAAAAGGCTGCCGGTCCCAACCACCAAACCCACCCCTGCCACCACCACAGCGGCATCTCTGGAGGTCTCGGGGAGCCCCCCCGTCACCAAGGTCCAGACCTGCTCCCAGCGTGGCACGGTGAGGACCTGCCTCATCGCCATCGCCTCGCTGGCCCTCCTGGCCACCGTCTTCATGGTCGCCACCATCGTCCTCTGCGCCCTGCGCTCGGGACGGAGGTACAGGGTCCGGAAGCCCCAGATGGAGACGGAGATGATGTGCATCTCGTCCCTGCTGCCCGACAGGACCTACAACTACTCCAGGCAGCGCAACCCCGTCACCAACGGCGTCCTGGTCATCCCCAACGGCAGGGACAGCGACGAGGACGCTGACGACAACCTCACCCTCCACAGCTTCCTGCCAGACAGCGAGCGCTTCACCTAGAGGGGATTTTAACTCTGTAACTGTTCATTAGGCCGATCAGCGTGGACCGATCGGTCAGGCGTCAGCGATGTGGAAACGAGTTCCTGTTTGTATCAACTCATGTTTCCCCTTTGGTGCTTTTGGTGGTTTTTTCGCTTCGCTGCATGTCGTATTCCAGGAAGAGACTCAGAAACCACAAACACATGCATGCACGCGCACAAACAGTTCCATGTTCTTCTCCTCGTGTATAATTATAACGCGTCAGCGTCATCGGGTTTTAATGTGTATCGTGGCCGAGAATTAAGACTTTGACATTGTGGCTTCCACTGAAGACTCTGGATCAAAGATGTTTTCGATTTTTTCCTTTTTTTTTTTCAATATCCTCAGCTGAGCCATGATGGTATTTCACTTAGCGACGGGAGACAGGAAGCTTGTTCAGTCAGGGGATTACTGTTCTGGTAGCTGTGAGCCGCAGTGCATGAATGCAGCATTTTTGATTGATGCTAACCGCCTGTCTGTTTCTGTCTGGTCATTATTTATCTTGAACAAAGTGATTTTATTTTGCAGGTCTGTAAAGTCTTAATCATAAGCAAAAAAATGTGCAATCTGACTACGTCTAAGTGTAAAGTTTGACATGGATTAAATTCAGGATTTTTATCAGCCGCTGCTTTAGAACTCAACACAAAATAAGAATCTTTTCCCTTCAAATAGCTTCATATTTCTGTCCAGGAATGGGTTCAGAAAAAAGACCAGGAATTAACAGCCCTGTAAACTATATGTATATATGTTCAAAATAAGAACTCTGTTAAAAAAACTATTTCTAAACAATTTCTTCTATGTCAAATCGGTGGATTTTGCCGATGTTTTATGTCCTTTATGTGTCTTTAAATGTAGTCACAATAAAACCGTGGCGCTCTGTAGACCCAGTCACTTCTCTTATTTATGAAAGCATTTATAAAAAGGCTTTTCTTCCAACCTGGACGGGATCATATTCACTTCCCTTCCTGTGAAAAGAAAACAGAGCCTTGAATGCTTATTAGGGCCGTGCAGCTATGCTTTTTTTTCTTCTCCTTCCTCCCCCTTTTTTTTCAGCTGGCGTTGCAGACAGACAGCGGAGCTGCGACTCGGAGGATGCAGGACCTCGTCTCTTGCAGCCCCGATGACCATATAAAGCTCGGCTTGTCTGGGGCTGATCACAAACACGGCGGAGCGGCCAAAAACGCATTAACACACACATACATGGAGTCACACTCACTCCCTAAAGTGGTCACACACACCGTGTGAGTTTAATTGCTGGCCTGTGGAGGCAAAATAACACGGCATTGTTTCTGACAGACTTCAGTGTGTGTGTGTGTGTGTGTGTGTGTGTGTGTGTGTGCACCCCCCTCACACACACACACACACACACACACACACACACAGGCTTCTCCTTGCTGTTACGGGTGTTCACACAGGAAACATTAACCTCTTCCTGCGTTTGCAGGTCACTCATCGTACAAGTCGACTCTTTCTTCCCCAGCAGGGCCTGTCAATCACTGACACTCTCTTAATTTGCAGAAAAATGTCTTTAAAAAAGGGGGGGTCCTTGCTGGGTTTCATCCTGAAGTGATGTTAGCCACACAGGAGCGTGGCGGAGAGGTCCCTGCCCCCACACAGCAGCACATTATAAACTCCTTCTTACCTAACAAGAACAATCTGTGTGGAGGCCGGAGCGCCCAGACACTGGAGGAGGGGGGAGGAGATGGAGCAGCAGCAGGAGGAAGGAGGGATTTGTCCCTGTGTTTTTTAAAACGACATCTTCTCGCCGGCGTATTTCCAGACGGGACCTTCTAGCCTGAAACCCGAGCTCGGCAGAAGTGGCGCGGTTCCGAGCACACGTCGCCCTTCGCTCTGTCTCTCTCTGCCTCCAGCTTTTTTTTTTTTTTTTACAAACCGGCGTCGTCCTCCTTCCACCAGCAGCTCCAACGCAGTGGATGGTGAGTGGAATGTCATGTATTTTTATTATTCCTTAATAAATGTATTTTAAGCAGCGATGGGGGCGAGGTGAGAGCGTCATGATGCTTTCAGGGCAGCGAGTTCAAAGGTCGCCAATTTAAAAGTCTCGGGCACAATGTTCTTGTATTGGGAGGTTTAGACCGAATCTGGGTCAGAGTTCCATTTTCATAGTGTTAGTGTTTCCATGTGTGTGTTTATGACAATATGACGGCCTTATGTGTCCTGGTTGAACAGGCGTGTGTGTGTGTGTGTGTGTGTGTGTGGCGCTGTCTGTTTGGTCTGGAGAGAGTGGGAGATTCATTCTGAGAACACCCCCCCCGACCGCTCCATCCACCCGGATGAGGGCAGAGTTTCTTCTCTCAGCTTGCTCACAGATGGAGCAGAATAAGGATAAATGTGTGTGTGTGTGTGTGTGTGTGTGTGTGTGTGCTGCAGCCAGTTTATAAACTTATAAAGCAGACGTTGTGATTCAAATGCAGCACTAAAGTAAAGTAAATCAGCGTTTAAACGCTCAGTTCATCCATGGTGCAAAAAAAAAAGAAAAAAAAAGCTAAAAGCAAACATTTTTTCACTTCTCCCTTGTGGTATGTTGCATCCGTGCAGATGGTTTGTGTTTTATTAGGTTTCTTCTACTGTACAGTAGACTCATTTTTGTAGTGGTTTTGGTATTATTTTTGCCTGGCTGCCAGACAGACCTCAGCCTTTTCTTTTTTTTTTTTGTAAACCAGTTGTATACAGAAAAAAAAAACCTCCAAAGAATCAGAGACAGGAGCATTCTGGGTAGATGAGGATCCATTTTCCATAGTTCGGTCTGAGATAAGATAAGAAAATCATTGTCCATCACATTACATGGAATGGGAAATGTTCCTTGTGCGCTCTGGCATCTCACTCACTTTATAAATGAGACGTCTATGAGGCTCATTTGTATCTATGGAAAACAGGAGGGGAGGTGAGATGCACCCTGTTCAACATTTATCGTGTTTTAACCATCAGTAACACTGGAGATTCAATGTATTTTACACAGAAAGGATCTTTTCCTCTCAGCAGAGTTTATTCCTCTCATGTATTAACACCACCGAGTGTGGGTCTGTGTTTGCAGAAGCTTCCAGAAACACTCTTCTGTGTTTCTCCGTCACACGTTAGAAAAAAAAAAGCCTTTTAAACCTGTTTACCCGTGTTGTGACTGTGTTGTGACCGTGTTGCTCCGTCCACGCAGCCAGGAACGACATATCTCATAGTGCATGTTTAAAACACGACTCATTTCGATTTAGCTGATAAAATCTCCTCATGCACAGATTGAGTGCATTATGCTTTAGGTCAAAGAGGGTGTGAGGGGTCTGGACAAGCAGTCTGAATTATTAAAAGACCTTTGTGCGTTTGTTTCTCACTGCATCACATGTTTAATCTGTGACGCCAGTTGCACTATGACAGATAAAACCTGTCGCTTCCTTTTTAACCGCGTCCACTCTTGTGTTGCAGATCCTGAGAGGACATGAAGCTCCCGATGGCCCTGCGTGTTATTGGTGCGTCGGCGGCGTGGTGCGTCCGCGGCCTGCTGGCAACACCGCTGCCTCTTTTCAGCTCGGTGGAGGGAAGTGCCGATGAGGAAGAGCTGTTCGGCTTCACTTCCTCTCTGCCCGCCAGCCAGCTCCCGCCCGAAACCCGGACCACACCTGGGGGCCCCGCGCACGTGGAGGTGGACTTCCTCAGCCGGGCCGTGACCTTCCTGGAGCAGAACATGCTCCTCATCCTCGTGGCGGGCGTCCTGACCCTCGTCGTCCTCCTCGTCGTCTGCGGCGCCGTTTTCATGAGCCGCAAGCACAAGGTCAACGCCTACTACCCTTCGTCCTTCCCCTCCAAGATGTACGTGGACCACAGGGACAAAACCGGGGGCGCCAAACCCTTCAACGAGGTGCCGGAGAAGGCCGCTCCCGAGCGGGAGAGCGAACCGACCGACTCGCACAAGCAGCTGCAGGCGGACATCGCGAGGGCCGCGAGGAGCCTCCGCACGCCGGGGAAATCCGTCGATGCCGCGGAGGGAAGTGACCTCGACCATGAAGCTGCAGGCCACTGCCCAGAGGTCGGCTCAGAACCGGATGGAAGCGTCCCGGGCGAAGAACAGGAGCCGTCTGAGGGCCCGGCAGCGATGTGTGAGCCGGAGCAGCATCCAGAAGAGGAGGATGATGGTCCACAGCAGCCACTAACCGGCAGGAACCCGCGGCCCCCCTCCCTGCACGTCCACACTGACTCTGCGACGCTGCAGCTGATCGCCGGGGAGAAGACAGCCTTCTAAACTATCCTGAACTCCGGGACCTGGTTGTGTTTAAACGCTTTCAAAGCCGCAAAGCAGCAGTTTGACACCTAAACCATCTTAAAGATTTCTGCAGATTTAAAAATAGGAAGAAAAAGAAAAGTTGCCTTATTAAGTCCTGTTTTTCAGTGCAGGGACGCTACATGCAGCAATCTGTTGCTCAGCTTTGCCTGGATATATCATTAGTGCCGTTTCATAACGTTTTTACCATCTGGTGCAAAAAAAAATAATCTTTTATTGAGTTGTTGGAGTATCTCTGAAATGTTGCTCAGAGTGCCTGTTTTTTCTGTTTCCCCGAACATTCGTGCACAGAAGGAAGTGTAATCCCTAATGCTCTGTACCTCTGTGCAAAACATTCTGGACCACACCACACAATGTTTACAGGAGGCGATGCTGTGTGCTGAGGTCCCAAACGCTTTTTCTAGTTCTGTGCAAAACCGCGAACATTAACAAACCAGTGTTTGAAAGTTTGTGAATCGCTGTTTACACAAGGAAATTCACACATCAGCAGACGCCGTTGTTATATAAATAACTATTAATGGACAATGTCGAGGGCGACACGGTGGTGCGGTGGGTAGCACTGTTGCCTCACAGCAAGAAGGTCGCAGGTTCAAGACCGCCTTGGGCCTGGGTCTGGGACCTTTCTGTGTGGAGTTTGCATGTTCTCCCCGTGTCTGCGTGGGTTTTCACCGGGTACTCCGGTTTCCTCCCACAATACAAAAAACATGCTCAGGTTAATTGGTAAACTCTAAATTGCCCATAGGTGTGAGTGTGAGAGTGAATGGTGTGTGAATGGTGTGTGTGCCCCACGATTGGCTGGCGACCATCTGGGGTGTATCCCTGCCTCTCGCCTTAACGCGCTGGGATAGGCTCCAGCAGACCCCTGCGACCCCGAAAGGGAATAAGCGGGATAGACAATGGACAATGTCAAAAATGTCATGTGGTGTAACCTTAAAAAACTTGGTATCAGATAGTTAAACTTTAAAAACTAAAAAGACACACCGTCAACTAGTTTTGTATATTTTCCTATTTGTCTTATTGGGTTGCACCATTTTACAGTGTGTCAAAAAACAAAAGAAAGGTACGAATGGACTTTAAAATGACACAAAACCAACATGATCACAAAATGTGTATTTTGAGAGACCTGATTTAAAAATATATTTTTAAAAGTTTTTTTTACTCTCCCATGTTGCTGACCATTATCTGTCACTCATCCTAATAACTTTTCATTTAAAAGAGCCAGCGCCAGAATCATATTGTGCATCATTAACAAAATCTGAACCTGTGCTGTTCCAAGGTCAGAATGTCTAATATTTATTCAGGCTTTTCAAATAAAATTTCATTTGAAACAACCATGATTCAGGAAAGTTTTATTAAAGACTTTCAAGGAAGCATTTCTAAAATGTTATAAATATAAATCACACTTTAAAGTCTAGTTCCATCATTTCAAGCCACTTTTACTGCATTGCATATCAAAGGTACAGTGCTTTTACTTAATGAGCTCTTATCTTTGGTCCAAATCTCCATCTCAGCAATCAAAATAAATCACTCTTTGAGCACAAACTCTTAAAGTATGACACAATCTCAAAAAAATAAGGCCCAACTTTTTGTGAAGACCCAAACAGTGCTTACGTTGTGCGTTTACGTGACAGGCTAAAAGGAGACTACTGACTAACACAGGAGCCTGTGTAACACTGGTGCAGGCGTGCCTCATCGATATGACAGGAAAGTGCAGCAGGGGTGACGCCGGACGACTTCTGCTTCTCGTCTTTGCGGCAGGAAGCAAAAACAGGAGATCTGTCACGGAGCCATTTTAATGTGTTTAATTACTGGCCCCGACTGCCTCCTGCTGGACGTCCTGCTGCTTGATGCGATAGTCAGCCAGAGCGGCCTTGATGGCGTCTTCTGCGAGCACTGATGGAAAAAAAACACAATTACAGGTTAAATACACGTACAGGACATGAGAATAATGTGGAAAAGACAAAACTTACTGGAGCAGTGAAGTTTAACCGGTGGAAGACTGAGCTCTTTAGCAATGTCGGTGTTTTTGATCTGCAGAGCTTCATCCACCTGAAAAGAAAATCACACACACACACACACACACACACACACTACTGGTCAAAACCTGATTTTAACTTTTTTATGTAAATTTGCATAGTTTAACGTCTCATCTAACAGGTCTGATCTGGATCATCTTGATGTAGGATGAACTCCTGACTAACTAGGTGTAGAACATCAGGTTCTGCATATCAATGCTGATATACAGTGGTTAACCATCAGGTCCTGACTAACTAGGCGTAGAGGCAAAGAAACGCGTATTTTCATGTGTTCACTCACAGATTTACCCTTCACCCACTCGGTGGCCAGAGAGCTGGAGGCGATGGCAGAGCCGCAGCCGAAAGTTTTGAACCTGGCGTCGACGATCTTCCCCCCCTCGTCCACCTCGATCTGTCGGGGGTGTTTTCAAAGACTTTAGACTTTTACACGAGTGTTAGAGGAGAAGAGAGAAATCCTAACATCACTTTACAACTTCACGATGATGTTTGTATTCTTAAAAATACAAGCAACATTTCGTTTTTATCCACTAGTGTTGATGCTAAACAAAATCAGCGAACTGGTGCCATCTAGTGGTTAGAACAAGAATGTAAATCACCAGTGGGTAAATCTTTCCAGTTTCCATTTTTACCTTAATTTCCTTTGTTGAAATACCGTTCTTATTACTTTCTTGTTCCTTCAACTGCATAATAATCACATAGCAACGCAAAACCTGGATCTGTTGGAGGTGTTTTCAAAGACTTTTACACAAGTGCCAGACAAACCCCTACGTCATTTGATCCCAACTTCATGACGATGTTTGTATTCTTAAGTACAAGCAACATTCCTCTTTCACCCAGGAGATTTACTTCTTAAGTAAACTGGAGGCTGTTTTTCTTTTAAAAAAAAACAAAATTATTAGCGCCATCTAGTGGGTAAAAGTGTAAACGTGAAAGCGTTACATATCAGTGGAAGAACCTTGAGATTTGTTATTATATTTCAGTCCTGGTAGCTCTGGTGTGTATACAGAAGGCTGTGATCGGTCCATGTGTAGTGACCAACACACCTGAAGCTTCATGACGTCTCCACAGGCCGGAGCGCCCACCAAGCCGGTCCCAACGTTCCTGGAGTTCTTGTCCAGCGAGCCCACATTTCTCGGGTTTTCATAATGATCCACCACCTTAAAACAGCAGAAAAGGGAACCGTAGAAAATATTTCATGACACTGAAATAAATGTGAATGATCCAGACAGCGGCAACCTTTGGATAATTTTTGTGTTCTGCTACCAAGAGGAAAAAAGTGGATCTAAACGTCTTGTGAATCACTGTTATACAAAGGAGAATTTTCACTATTACACAAGTGACATTGAAGTAACCAGATTAGGACCGGATGAATTCAATGTCGACTATAGAGGCTTCTGCATCCTGCTCACATCCCCTATTTTCTGCTGAGTCATGATGACTAAAAAAAGAAAACAAGAACATATCTAAGTTGATGTTAATAACCTCAAAAGAATTATATTCATTGAACATACATTTTGATTGTATCTTTGTTTTTTCCTAAGATTTAGCATATATTATCCAGTTATTTAACCAGTTGTAATATTTAAATATTTATTTCTGTGCTCATAGTTTTAAAGGAACTTTTTTGTTGACATCGAATGACTGATCTGTTTTTCTCTCGCTCTAAAGCACCAATAACCAGTAATAACCAATAATAGACAAATGTTACAGTCAAATATCTTTCAATAAAAATAGTAAATTCAGTTTTAAGACATTGAAACAGACAGAATAACAATAATAAATCACCTGCTAACATTCATTAAGCACATTAACGCATCTTTGTTTCTGGTCGTCTCCATGATGCATCAGACTGTCACATCACATAATAATATTCATTCTAAACATCTAAAAAATGGCTTTTGTGTCATATAACTGAACTATTATGCATCGACGTCAATGTAAAGCATAAACTCTTCCATCGTTCATCACAATTACTGAATACTGTCGCTGCCCGTTAAAGCTCCTTTTTAATCGGATGTGATTCGAGTATTAAAGCTGCCACAGAGGCCGAGGAACAGATTAGTGACGAACGAATAACGTTAATTAACTGTTAACTAACATGGCGTTTCATAGGAGATAGTTCATTTTCCTGTAACTACCGTGTAGTAAACGTTAGTGCGCTGAGGTTAAAACTACAGCGGCTAACGTTAGCATGCTGCTAGCAATTACCTGTTATAAAGTTATAATATCTCTATATATCACTCAACTAATATATATATTATATTATATCATACGTAATAAAGAGGGCGGAGGCTTTACCTTCTGGTGGTAGCCACGCTGGTGGATAAACTCCGGGGCAGACAACCTCCTGCTCAGGAGAGACAGAGGTGTACGACACTTGTTTACAACACTACCCGCCATGTTGGAAAGATAGCGCGGTAATGACGCAGTTACCAGCAGCAGAGCGGCGTTATATACACACCGAGTATGACGTCACAAATACAGGGCGGGGTTAAAAAATAACCCAAAAATGCGCATATCAGGATTATAACATATGGAAGCAACATCTTTGACAATGGCCTATATATAATTAATGGAAAACAGTTTGCTACGTTATTTAATACTTTTATTTATAATATCATTATAACAATGTAATACAAATGCTATAAACAAGACAATTTTCAGTGATTTTTATATTCCCAGAAAAAACATAATATAATACAACACTTTGAAACAGTAAAAACAATTTTTATTACTGAAAATTACCTTTGGAATGTCTTCAAATGGAATTTTTTTTAATTGTATGATTTAAGTAAGTTATTGTTTTTGTTATTGTTCCAAATTTCCGCCTGAACTAGGAATTGTATATGTGTATGAACTAGGTCAATTTGAGACAGGAAATGTCACATTTAATTTCTTATCCTTTTTCTTTTCTGATTCGATTATAAAACATCTGAATGAATGCTCTTTGGTTTCATATAGAAATATTTTACTTAATGGACAATTGCAGAAATTGTCTCATATAACTGTAACTATTTGCATATTTAATTTTTAATGAGATGAATTAATATATCGGGCAGCACGGTGGAGCAGTGGGTAGTGCTGTTGCCTCACAGCAAGAAGGTCGCAGGTTCAAGACCTCCTTGGGCTTCCTAATGAGGAATAAGCAGGTATAGAAAATGGATGGATGGATGAATTAATATATCACTTGAGGATTTTTAATAAATAATTTCTATTATATCAATAAGGTAACAATTACTGTTTAAGTGTTTTCCAATGATTATACAGTGTTCTATATACTAACAGGATGTTTACCTGGTTCGCCCCCACACTGGTTTATTTAATCCTGACATGCGCAGTTGTGATTCGTTAAGCCCCGCCCTTTGAGGGTGACGTCAGACGCTGTGTATATATAAAGCTTTTCTCCCGTTCGTAAGTGCGTCATTAGCGTACTGTGTGTTGACATGGCGGGCACAGTTGTAAACAAGTGTCTCTCTCCTCTTTCTTTCCTGAGCACGAGGCTGTCTGCTCCGGAGTTTATCACCCAGTGCTGCTACCACAAGAAGGTAAAGCCTCCTGTCTCTTATAACCTGCTGAAATGACTGTTTACCCTCAGAGGAAACAGTGGTGACCTGGAGCAGGTATATGCATGATGTCAGCTTACACTGCAGGAAGAAGAAAATACATAAGACTACTCGTTTTAGATCGTTTTAATGATAATGAGGTTTAATTATTTGACACTGGAGCATTTTTCATATGTTTAGAATGCGTTTAATTGTGTGATGTGACAGTCTGATGCATTATGCATTTATATAAGCCTGGATGAAGCTTGATTGAAAAAGGTACATTTTTCCACTATCATTTGATGCACAACAGAAATTTCCTTTAAAAAAAAAAACTATATATGCATGGAAATATCTCTAATATCTATATAAATGTTCTAATAAATACCACAAATTTGCTGACGGCTCATACATATGTGGTCATTTAATCAAGAGAAGAGATGCAAACATGCATTATTTTTAGGTTTAACAACAAAAAAGTCCTTTTCAGGACATTTTCTTGATGCAAGCTCAGTCTTGTTGGTGTTCAGTCAGGGTGACTCTGCAGAAACCAGGGGACAAAGACAGGATGCAGGAGCTGCTCAAATCCAGTCCTAATCCGTTTATTTCAATGTCTCTTACGTAATGCTGATAACAAGCCTTTGTTCAACAATGATACGCAAGACGTCTCAATGTTTTCTTCTAGTCGCAGAGTACAGAGAATATTAGTCTTATGAAATACTCTCTGTCTGAAGGTGGTGGATCATTATGAAAACCCGAGAAATGTGGGCTCGCTGGACAAGAACTCAAGGAACGTTGGGACCGGCTTGGTGGGCGCTCCGGCCTGTGGAGACGTGATGAAGCTTCAGGTGTGTTGGTCACTACACATGGACCGATCACAGCCTTCTGAATGCTGAGGTGAAAACAGGCTGCTGAAAACGGTCCTGGTGGAATGGAGAGAAACGTTCAGCCACTGTATGAAAAGACTTCATTGAAAAAATGGAGTAAAAAACAGCCAAATCTTTATCTTCTCCATTGATTCACATTATAAAGACTTGTATACATAATCATACGCCTTGGTTTCCCTTAAACAGCCAATAGTAAAGATATTACATAATTGGATAACTATTAATTTTTTAAATAGAGTTAAACAAATATGCCAATGTAGAAACTAATTTCCTATTGTGATGTCTAATTATTATTAAAATCATTACTGATATTTATGCTGATAACCCTTAATAACAATTTAATGGATTTGGATTTGAATCTATGGTTTTGCGTTGCTATGTGATAATTATGCAGTTAAAGGTACAAGAAAGGCAAGGCAAGTTTATTTGTAGAGCACAACTCATACACAGGGCAATTCAAAGTGCTTTACAGTTACACAAAATCACAAAAGGAAAATCATAAAACATAGAATTCATCATTAATTTAAAAAAGAGTGAAGAGTGTAGATAAGATTCTTTCAGTTTTCATATGCACAGTTAAACAGAACTGTTTTCAGCCTGGTCTTAAACATATTCAGCGTTGAGGCCTGTTTCACATTCTCTGGAAGACTGTTCCAGATTTTAGCTGCAGAAAACTGGAATGTAGCTTCACCGTGTTTAGTCCTGACTCTGGGCACCTGCAGGAGACAAGTCCCTGAGGTTCTCAGGGTCCTAGATGGCTCGTATGGCTCTAACATGTCATAGATGTATTTTGGTGCTAAGTTAGCATGGATGCTAACAAGTTAGCACGGATGCTAACAAGTTAGCACGGATGCTAACAAGTTAGCACGGATGCTAACAAGTTAGCACGGATGCTAACAAGTTAGCACGGATGTTAGCACGGATGTTAGCACGGATGCTAACAAGTTAGCACGGATGTTAGCACGGATGCTAACAAGTTAGCACGGATGCTAACAAGTTAGCACGGATGTTAGCATGGATGTTAGCATGGATGCTAACAAGTTAGCACGGATGTTAGCATGGATGCTAACAAGTTAGCACGGATGTTAGCACGGATGCTTACAAGTTAGCACGGATGTTAGCACGGATGCTTACAAGTTAGCACGGATGTTAGCACGGATGCTAACAAGTTAGCACGGATGCTAACAAGTTAGCACAGATGTTAGCATGGATGCTAACAAGTTAGCACGGATGCTAACAAGTTAGCACGGATGTTAGCACGGATGCTAACAAGTTAGCACGGATGTTAGCACGGATGCTAACAAGTTAGCACGGATGTTAGCATGGATGCTAACAAGTTAGCACAGATGTTAGCATGGATGCTAACAAGTTAGCACGGATGCTAACAAGTTAGCACGGATGTTAGCACGGATGCTAACAAGTTAGCACGGATGTTAGCACGGATGCTAACAAGTTAGCACGGATGTTAGCACGGATGCTAACAAGTTAGCACGGATGCTAACAAGTTAGCACGGATGTTAGCACGGATGCTAACTTGTGAGCATCCGTGCTAACTTTTCAGCCTACAAGGCTAACTTGTAGGCTGAAATCAGAACTGTTTTCAGCCTGGTCTTAAACATTGTCAGCGTTGAGGCCTGTCTCACATTCTCTGGAAGACTGTTCCAGATTTTAGCTGCAGAAAACTGGAATGTAGCTTCACCGTGTTTAGTCCTGACTCTGGGCAACTGCAGGAGACCAGTCCCTGAGGTTCTCAGGGTCCTAGATGGCTCGTATGGCTCTAACATGTCATAGATGTATTTTGGTGCTAGACCATGAAGAGACTTGAAAGTAATGAGAGATGTATTTCAACAAAGGAAAATAAGGAAAAAATGGAAACTTTCCTGTTTTTAAGGAACCTTCTTGGACAATGAAGTGCAGATTTTCAGAGTTATTAGGGAGAACTTTAATACACCTTGAGCACTGGGAAAAAAAGAAATGACCTTCTTGTCTCCATTAAGTTGTTTCCATCTCTCAATGAACCACGCAATGTTCTTTTGATTATACTACAATATCAAACAGAAGTATTAGGCCTGAAATATATCAAAAAATCTAAAGATTTACCCACTGGTGATTTACATTCTTGTTCTAACCACTAGATGGCACCAGTTTGCTGATTTTGTTTAGCATCAACTCTAGTGGATAAAAACGAAATGTTGCTTGTAGTTAAAAATACAAACATCATTAAGTTGTAAAGTGATGTTAGGATTTCTCTCTTCTCCTCTGGCACTCGTGTAAAAGTCTAAAGTCTTTGAAAACACCCCCGACAGATCGAGGTGGACGAGGGGGGGAAGATCGTCGACGCCAGGTTCAAAACTTTCGGCTGCGGCTCTGCCATCGCCTCCAGCTCTCTGGCCACCGAGTGGGTGAAGGGCAAATCTGTGAGTGAACAAATGAAAATACGTGTTTCTTCAACATCACAGACTTCCAGCTTTTCTACGGTAATGGACATAAATGAAGTGTAGAAAGCTGATCCAAACCTAATTTGCTGGTTAATTGTATAACCACTGTATATCAGCATGGATATGCAGAACCTGATGTTCTACACCTAGTTAGTCAGGAGTTCATCCTACATCAAGATGATCCAGATCAGACCTGTTAGATGAGACGTTAAACTATGCAAATTTACATAAAAAAGATAAAATTAGGTTTTGACCAGTAGTGTGTGTGTGTGCTTTTCTTTTCAGGTGGATGAAGCTCTGCAGATCAAAAACACTGACATTGCTAAAGAGCTCAGTCTTCCACCGGTTAAACTTCACTGCTCCAGTAAGTTTTGTCTTTTCCACATTATTCACATGTCCTGTACGTGTATTTAACCTGTAATTGTGTTTTTTTTTCCATCAGTGCTTGCAGAAGACGCCATCAAGGCCGCTCTGGCTGACTATCGCGACAAGCAGCAGGACGTCCAGCAGGAGGCAGTCGGGGCCAGTAATTAAACGCATTAAAACGGCTCCGTGACAGATCTCCTGTTTTTGCTTCCTGCCGCAAAGACGAGAAGCAGAAGTCGTCCGGCGTCACCCCTGCTGCACTTTCCTGTCATATCGATGAGGCAACGCGTCTTCGACCCTCTGCTACACCGGGCTTCGTGTTTACTCCGTGATGTCTCTGTAGCCTGTTGCACAAACGCACACCTAAAAACATCAACCTGATTACTGCACAGATTAGGAGCGCGCACACACACACACACACACACACACACACTGCCATACATGTTGAGAAACGGGGTGGAGGATTTAAGCTTCCAAAGGTGTGAGGTGACCATAAAGAATACTTCCAGGAGGAAAACTTGATTTGGAATGTAAAATAATAATAATTCCTATGTGGAAAATGCCTAGGAAAGGGTGTTCAATGAGACCTGTTTGACTCCCTGTTACAGGTTTGATGTTGTCAGTTTGTTAATATGATTGTGCCATGATAATAAATGTATTTTAACTCAACAGAGTGAATTCTATTTTTTTTCTTGTATTTGTAGGTCTACTTGTAACCCTCTCCTAAGGAGAATTTCTACTCAAAGAGGGGAAAAAATGAGAATTACTAAATGTAATAATCCATCGATTGATGCCTATATTTCGTCTGAGATTTTCAGCAGTTTAAGATGATCACATAAGTTAAAATAAGAGATAAAAACTGTTTTAATTAAGTTTTTGAACTCTAAACAGCCTATAAGAACTCTATTAGAATCTCACACAGAAAATCCCCTTCTCACAAACACACAGCAACAAAACCACCAGCAGATGTTTCATAATAAAGGGTGTGTACGTATAGAAATGTGGTAATAGATAAATGATCAAAAATTAAACCCAAAAAAACAAGTATCACAGACGTTACAAGTACTAGACCTGCATCTCCTGAATTATGCTCCAATCTTAAAATATTGGCTCTTTATATATAAAACAATGGTGAAATCTCTCTGTGAACATGTTCCTTTAGGGGAAAATAGATACTGAAAACCATAAACAAAATCTGTCACAAGCGATTTTTTTTTTCTTGTTTTAACTTCACCTCTGAAACTCACACAACTGTGACGTACCAGTTTAGAGAGATTTCATCACGTCCATCAGAAACACTGCCCAGGAAACAGAAGTGCGGAGTTTCATTTAGTAGCAGAGGACCCAGTAAGAAAGAACCTCAGAGTGACTCCTAGTCTAAAACCGAGGTGAGAACTTTAGTACATTTGTTGTATATGATATGAGAACAGACGCTTTCTCCTATAATTATCTGATTTTCTATGTTTATTATTATTTCAGGAAAAGGAAGCAGCATGAGTGTGGATTATGTTTACTATGATGATTACACTCCACCAGAGAATGAAACTGACAAAAACACCACCTTACCCCCAATGCAGCTCATCAGTAACTCTCAGTCTATTTTAAATCTGGTTCTGGTGGTGCTCAACATCATCATTTCTATCATCGGCATTGGAGGGAATTCCTTGGTGATCTGGATCTGCGGTTGGAAAATGAAGAGGACGGTCATCAACACCTGGTACATCAGCCTGGCCGTGTCGGACCTGGTGTTCTGCCTCTTCCTGCCCCTGCAGGTGTTCTACATGATCACCTCCCACTGGCCTTTCGGGCTGGTCTTCTGCAAGGTCACCTCGTCCATGCTGTTCCTCAACATGTACAGCAGCGTGTTCCTGCTGGTGCTGATCTCCGCCGACCGCTGCCTGATGGTTTCCTTCCCCGTGTGGTCCCAGAACCACCGTACGGTGCCCAAGGCCTGCGGCGCGGTCCTGCTCATGTGGGCCCTGTCCGCAGTGCTGACGCTGCCCTCGCTGGTCTTCAGGCAGACGGTGGCGCGCGGCTCCGTGACCCAGTGCTTCGTGGCCTACAGCGAGCGGTCCCAGCATTGGGCGGTGGCGCTGACCCGCTTCGTCTGCGGCTTCCTGATCCCGTTCCTGATCATCGTGTTCTGCGGGCTGGTGCTGGTCGTGAAGCTGCGACGCATGACCCTGAGGTCGGCCAGGCCCTACAGGGTCATGGCGGCGCTCATCGTGTCCTTCTTCTGCTGCTGGGTGCCCTACCACGCCTTCGTCCTGCTGGAGTCTGACCTGAACAACCACAACCTGGACGTGCTGGAAGCCGGGCTGAGGGTGGGGGGCACGCTGGCCTCGGCGAACAGCTTCCTGTCCCCGGTCCTCTACGTGTTCATTGGCAACGACTTCAAACAAACCCTGAAGCGGTCCATAACATCCAGGATGGAGGCGGCGATGGCAGAGGAGCTCCGTATGGGTCAATCACGCTCAAAGTCGATGGAAATCACCCGATTAGAACTGAAACCTGTGTCGTCAACGACAGGAAGCATTTGACAAAAACATGTTAGGTAAAATTAACATGTGTGGCAGGATGCGCAGCATAGGAGTCAGTGATAGGTCATACCAAGATGAGAAAGTCAAAAAAAATTATCAAATACAATTCTGAGAAGCATTTATCAGATCTCTCAAATATTCTGTGTTCATATTGGTTTCCTGTTATTCGAAAGTCTGTTTGCACCTATACAATATGAAATGTGAGATGGTGTAACCAAGAGTAATACATAATTTTAATCCGACTTGAATATACAACTAGTTGATAGCATGTGTTTACAGTTATTTAAAGTTTTTAGGATTACACCACAGGACAGTTTGGGCATTGTCCTCTATATTGTATTGGTGAATGATCTTTATGATAAAACCTCACGATTATCACATTTTGTTATTTGGACAATGCTGGTCAGCTTTGGACGAGCCACTGCCATTAATTTCAAGTTTTTTTTCTGTATTTATTTATTTTGTTTTATGGGTATGAAATAACTGATTGTGTGTTTGCAAACCAGCTTGAATTTGCACATGGGAGTAACTTGAGTTTATAATGTACAATACTTTATAATCTGATTTTACTAGCTATGAACTAAAATATAATCGAAGCGATAGATTTACGCTGCCATCAAAAACTGCGTGCCCATATTATTTTTAAGAATTTGCTTTATTCTCAATTTTGTTTTGGTAAATCCATGCATTTTTAGTACTTATTGCAAAAGTAATTATACTATAACTATACTTAAGTAAGCAATACTATCATACATTATTGTAGCACTGTATTTAGCATTTTGTTGTGCTCACTTAAATTAATAAAAAAAGGAAAGCTGCACTGCTCAATACTTCTGTATATTTCTTGAATGCTGAGTCAAAAATGTTGAAACATGTTAAAAAATGTTGAAACTAATGTTTCTTTACTTGTTTCACTTCCTTTCACTAACTTCCCCTCAGCTCTTGGGTGCATGTAACCATATACCAAGTCACATGAAGGGCACATAAAGGACCTTTAACTTCACAAAAAGGCAGGAATTATCACACATTCTAAGGGGTTTGTGAAGAAAAGAAGTACAAATTTGGCCTTACCAAACACAAAAAATATATAGCAGATTCACAAATCAACTTTATAATTTTTAGAAGGTGCTGCTATAAATAGGCCATTTATATAAGTATTAACATCTACAAAAATAAAGAAGCATTTGGTTAATTATTGTTTAAATGCTTAACTTTTTTCTGAGTTATAATCGCTATAATACTCAATGTTTTCTATATTACACATGCACAAGCTGTTTTGAACTTTTTGTTGTTTCATTGTGCCATTGAAAAGAAGCTAAACTTACATAAAGGGAATGACTAACCAGCCAAAAGGGCATTGCATGAGTAAATGACCAGTTCCATTTGAAAAAGGAGAAGGAAAAAACTGTGATTAAGCGGAAATGAGTGATATGTTCGAAAGAACAGGAGAAAAAATTAAATATTCATAGCAATATAATCACACCACTAGCCACAGTGCTCTGCTAAAAAGTCACTTTTTTTTACATATGTGTTTTAACTCATGTATAATATGATTGAGTGTGTGGGTGAGGATGTATGTATAATGTATGGGTGGGTGAGGATGAGGGCGTGAGTGAGTGTGTGTGTGTGTGCGTGTATGTAAGATAAAGTGTGTATGCAGGTATGTTTGTGTATAGACGTGTGTGTTTTAATCCGTACAGTGTATTTAGGCACTTTTTCTTTTCTTTTTATCACCAATTGCTCTCGGTGGAACGCTGTCTCGTCTCACTATATACTGTGTATATGGCTGTAACAACAATAAAAATCTTGAACCTTGAACCTATATATAGATATAGATATAGGTATAGAGAATAGATATAGATGTAGATATAGATATATAGATATAAAAAATGTCATTGTGGTTCAAAGTATCATTTGACGGTCATTATAGTTACTTGTTTCAATAATTAGTTAAATAAACAAATTAATTAATTAATTGATAGAAGTGATAGAATTAAAGGTATTAAAACGACATGATGTTACACATTCTGTACAGTAGGCGGCGGTGTGCAGCTATAAATTGTTGTATTGAAAAATGAAGAAGAAGACGATTGGCGGAGACTTTTCTTGTTGGCTCCTGATTGGTTGAGCTAAGGAATACCTCTGCCTGATAGCCACGCCCCTGGATTTCCGGTTAGCTGCGCTGTGTGATGCAACCAGCTGGCGGACTGTTTCCCAAACTTCAGACAAGTTCGGCTTTTCGGTGGGCAAAACATCGACACGTGAAGATATTTTGGATTATTACGCCTCAGTCTCCCTCACGTGTTGCTTTATATTCCGTTTTATCTGCCGGACAACGCAACTTTTCTGTTTTCAGGCTGCTTCCGTTGCTAACGTTAGCAGCAGCATAACGACACTTACATGGATTTGATCTGATTTCGCCACCTGTACTTTTTTTTGTGGGGGGGCTTATTTTTTCCCCCGAGTGGAACTGAATCTAAATGGCCACCGCTGCCCCTCCTCCGGCCTCCGGCTCCGCAGCGGCCCCTGAAAGCGTTAATCCCGGATCCAGCGGTTCGACCGCGGCCGACGGCGGAAACCAGGACAGCACGTTCGAGTGTAACATCTGTCTGGACACCGCCAAGGATGCGGTCATCAGCCTGTGTGGACACCTCTTCTGGTGTGTTTTCTAGGTTATAAATTATCACTGCGAACCTTCATCAGCTGTAAGAAACTGGGATAATAATAATACTGGGATGAACAGTCGTTTTGTATGAAAATCCTGGTCAATTTATCATGTTATCAATACTTCAGAACAGTAATAGTGTGAAAGAAACTTATCTGTAATTTGCACAAATGCAATAGTTGTACCACATGGGTTGAGATGTACTATTACTTCAACTATTTCTACACGTTATACATGCATTAGCATTTTTTGTTATTAGTAGTTACTAATAATAACTTTTCTCTGATAATCGAATTAGGAATGATCAATACTGGAAAAAAACTTTGAAAATAATATTGCATAAATATATCTTAAGCTTAAATGTATAACATAGTAGTAATACATACATAGTATGTCATGATCTTAGCCACCTGAATCAACATGCTTTTGATTCTTCTGGACTCAGTGTTTTTAAATGGTGTTTTATAACCAGATTGTAGTACAGTATACTAATGGAATAGGGTTCAACATATTGCCTGATTTCAGTGGTTTTTAGTGACAGATATTCTGATGCATTTCTTATATAATTTTGAGTACAAATAATTCCGTATTAATTTATTACACAGACAGTTGAATTTTTTATGCAGGTGGTGTTTTTCTCATACTAATCTCTTTTCTCTCCAACACGGCACCTTCCTCCGATCAGCTGGCCCTGCTTGCATCAGGTAAATATTCTATTATGTTAACCCTCTTCACTCTTGTCGACAGCGTTGTTATGGGTGGGTTGTGATGATCGAACCTTGTGTTTATGCAGTGGTTGGAGACCAGACCCAACAGACAAGTGTGTCCAGTGTGTAAAGCCGGCATCAGCAGAGAGAAAGTTATCCCCTTGTATGGTCGGGGAAGCACAGGTCAACAGGACCCCAGGTGGGAATCTTAGTTTAAATCGGACAGACTGACTCCATATTTCATCACAATTCTCCTTCGGAGACCTCAATGCTGAATATGTACTTTTAGCACCACTGGTTGATAGTAATTACTCAAATTGCATTGGATTGAAATACAGTGACTATACAAACGGCACAGATCAGTGCAGCTTAGAAATTGTGGTTTTGTCTTTTTTTTTTTTTAGGGAAAGAACACCTCCTCGACCACAAGGACAAAGGCCTGAACCAGAAAACCGTGGTGTAAGTACTAGTTATACACAAGAAGTACAATACAATTGTAGTAATAGTTTCCCTTTGAGGACAATTATTCTAATCTAATTAAAAAGGCTTTATTAAGAACAGCTCATTCAACTATTAATATTCCATTAACCAGCAATAGGCACCGATAGCCACTAAAACAACTGCTGTGCAGTGTAAAGTATAGTGTTAATATTTGGTTGATTCTGCATCCTACTATGAAGTTTTTTTCAAAAAAAATCTAATTTAGTTAAACAGACAAACAAAACCCTCCTCATGATGGTGAGAGTTATGTCATGTTGTTGCCTTTCAGCTGCATGTAGTTCCAGTAATATCATGTGTTCATGATGTAATAATTTCATTGGATGAAGTAGGTGCCGGCACTTTATTCATTAACTAAAGTATATTTCCCAGCGGGGTCTATTAGATGCTAAGCACCCTGGTGTAAGAGCCTCTCCAGAGAATTAACACAAATCACACGTGCTGTTGCATCACACCACACTCGCTGTGTGTTAAACTGAGCACGTGTCACGTTTTCATGTTTATGATGGATTGTATGGTGTTTGTTTGGGGGGTTTTTTTTAGGGTTTTCAGGGATTCGGCTTTGGAGACGGAGGTTTTCAGATGTCGTTCGGAATCGGAGCCTTCCCGTTCGGTATTTTTGCTACGGCCTTCAACATCAATGACGGGAGACCTCCTCCAGGTATGCACGCTTTACACGCTTCACCATGACCGCCGTGTCTTTTTTTTTTAATCAGCAGCATATGGAAATAACCTCCTGTCATACGGTTTCCCCCTCCCCCAAACAGCGGCCCCCGGGACACCGCAGCACATGGACGAACAGTTTCTGTCTCGGCTCTTCCTGTTTGTCGCTCTGGTGATCATGTTCTGGCTCCTGATCGCATAGATGCACGGAAACATCTCAGATCTAACACCCAAAAGCTTTGACAGACCTTATTGCACATCGTCGCGTTTTAACGGTCTTTTGGTGAGCCGTGTGAGATTTGAACAAAAACGTAAAGATATGCGCACAAACCTAACAATACCAACTTTTAAGGCTAACCAACGCTTTGTTTGACCACATTAACAGAGCCCTGTAACAAAACAGCGCAACAACATTCGTTCTTTATCTGAAGTTCCTTAGGAAACAGTGTTCCCTTCAAAATATCTACATGCTTCAGTCCGTTTTTCTGGCTCGTTTCTGTCAGGTTGTTGAGGTCAGAGAGTGGAAGAATTGATTCATGGTGTTCCTTAATTTTTATGTTACAGTTTTTAATTAAGTTCCTCCAAGTACAGCCGTGTTACTACTGCTGTACTGAGAGACAAATCTGGGCTCGTTTAGTTGGATTTTCGGCTCACATTTGAACAGGTTATCCTGATCCCTTTTCAGGTTGCTTCTATTAAAAAAGGATTTCAGTCATCCAGCCCTACTTTTATATGACTGTATGTAAGATTATCGTCATGCTGTCATTGATCCAACGGTGATGTTACGTCGCCCGTACACGTCTCAGTCTTATTTTTTATGTTGTGCAGAAACGTTCCGTTCTGAGCAGTGCTCGTTTAGCTTGAATCCAGCGTTTTTAAAGACTGAAGCCAACAGGCCGTGTTTTCAGCTGACATTTTGACTTGTTTTAGTAGAGAAAAAAAAGAAGCACAGGTGTCACTAATCGCATAAACAATGGTTCTGTTGTATTTAAGAGCCCCTGAGCCCGGAAACTAAAGCAGCTAAATGGAACGTGGCCATCATTAATTAGATTTTCTACACCTGTGCTTCATCTACTGTGACATGTAAAAATGTTTCATTGACTTCTGTACTGAATACAATCATATACTGTCCCCACTTCCTCTCTGCTCTCTAATACCACTAAGAATGTAATTTTATTTGATTCAGCTATGCCTGATCTTACAATTTGAGTGTCTAGTTGGGGGGAAAAAATTGCAAAAACATCCATGATTTGTGAAATCCAAACAATGTCTGACATTGTCTCTTTTTTCTATCGAGATTAAAAGGCAACATGTTGATGTATGCAAACAGCTGAAAGATTAATTTATTTTCCTCAGTTTGCTGTATGTTACTGTAATTAAATGTAAAACACTGTAGGATAAGACTTAAAATGAAGACTGGTTGGTTAAGCATAAAACAGCATAAAACCACTTTTCTGAATTCACTATTGACAGTAAAATTATGTAAATAAAGACGTTAATCATAGTCTGTCTGTTTTTCTTATTAGGGCTTTATTCTGATGTAAGCCTAACTCTGTCTATGCAATCTAATGTGAACTTAATTAAATCCAAACACTAAAACCGGTGTAAAAAAATCAAGGATTTGCTCAGTATTGAGATCTGTTCAGAAGTAAACTTTTGTTAATTATTTCACATGAAGAAATGAAACCATTTTGCACTGTATTTAAAAAAAAAAAAAAAAAGATTTTGTGAAAGAGGTTTTCAGAAAATACAATAAAGTATAAAAAAAAGTCAGTTTGGCCTAGTCCGGCGTTTCTGAGTCCGGCTGTTTCTCCTGACACTCCTGCTGCGCTACGTTGAACTCTGCCTCGTACATGATCTGCTGGATCCGTATTTTCGTCTCGCACCGTTTCTGCGGTGCCAGTCTCTTCAGCGCGGGCACGAAGCTCAACAGAAACAGTTCGTCCTCGTCCCGCGGCCTGTTGGCGAACGCCGCCGCCGCCGTGTTATTGTCCTTGACCAGCCACTTGGTCGGCGACGCGCCCTGTGCGGCGGCCAGCGACAGCGAGTCCTGCGCCAGCCGCCGTTTGCGTCCGGTTTTGCCGTTGGGGGCGACCTGCTGGCCCGGCGGCATCTTGGCCAGAACGGCCAGCTGGGCCAGCTGCGAGTCCTGGGACATGGAGGGGAGCTGCGTCATGAAGGCCACCTGGGGCTTGAGGTCGCCCGGGCTGGACGGGACCTTCATCAGGGACTGGGGCATCTTGGCGGACTCGGGCGACGTGGTGTCGCCCTCCACGCAGCCGGGCTCGCCGTCGGGGTTGTCGTGGTCGTCGTCGATGCCGCCACACAGGTCCGCCACGCCACTCCTGGAGCCGGTGAAAGGTGCGATAAAGTTCATGAGTTGTCTGTATTTCCACCGGCTCTGCACGTTCTCTCCTTGCTTCTTACTTTTAATCTCCATTCGCACTTCTTTTAAATACCGGTCTCTCATGTTCTTCCATTTTCTTTTGCACTCGTCAGCTGGAAAAACATGACATAGAGTGTGAGAAGCAAGAAATCACGTGAAAAATGCAATTAACTGACCTTTAAAAATGCTGTTATGAGGACTAAAAAATGGGGTCAGTGTTTGGCAAAATGAAAAAGTTAAAAACTTTAAAATATAGTTTTAAGAAGCATTCATCATCAAGTGTAGATTTGTTTCTTGCAATTCAAAATTCTATTTGAACCATTTATTTTGGACATTGTCCATTCGTCCAACACACTTATGTTTTAGGGGCCCACATCGTAGACGTTGAAATCACCCTTTGCTGGTTCCAGGCTTCAAATGGGCTCTTGGTGTTGGAAAATTTTGATTTGTTCACTATTGATTTTGCAAAAGCTGAAGCTTGTTATGACTCCTTGATCAAAGACACTGAACGCTGGTTTGATTTGATCACCTAGAATAAATAAAAATATATATTTTTTTTAAGATTAACATGAAAGTGTTATCTGCTTTTGCAAATGAGACTTGCCTCATACAGTGCTAACTATAACTTTAACAGGGCCATTTTGCATAATGAGTACTTTTACTTTTAAAACTTTAAGTACCTGTTGTTGCAAATACTTATGTATTTTTACCTGAAAGTTTGTAGTAGTACTTTCTCTTGTCATTAAGTATTAATTGTGCTGTTGCTGCTTTCACTCAGTTCTTCCACCGCTGAGCATCAGAAATCTCACTGCCGAGCATTTCTACACTTAATACATATTGAATGCCTTATTTATGTGCAATAAACCACATTCAATGTCATATTTATTTAATACAGTGCAATAAATCCTGTCCATGTTTGCACTGTGAAAGGTATTCTGATTCTAGTATTTTTATTTATGACATTGACGTTTTATGTCATAATCTGGGGTATATGTGAAACCCTATTTTTATTATATTAATGTGGAGTATATTAATATATGGGGAACCCTGTTTATATTTTTTATTATGTGACTATATTGGTATGGTAGTATATGTATAACCTATGCTTATATTTAATTTTATTATAATATGTGTAACCCTTGGTTATATTTTATTTTTATTATAATAGTGTGTGTAACTGCTTGATATATTTTTTTTTTATATTTTTTTTTTATTATAATGCGTGAAGTGTAATCCTCGCTTATATCTTAATTTTCTTATATTCATCATAAGTGTAACCCGCGCTTACATTTTATCTCTTTATTATATTCTATTTTTTATTTCTTAATCTATTTTTATATTATAAAGTTGTGTAATCACTGCTCATTTTATTTTTTATTTTATTATGTTAAGTTTAACTGCGCTTATATTTTTATTCTTTCATCATAATGTTATATGTGTAACCCCTACTTATATTTTATTCATTATGTTATGGGCGTAATCCGTGTTTATATTTAATTTTGTTATATTTTTATTATAATTTTATAAATGTAACCTCAGTTTATATTTTATTTATTTATATTTTATTTTTATCATAATGTTATAAATGTAATCTCAGTTTATATTTTATTTAATTATATTTAATTTTTATTATAGTGTTATAAGTGTGGTTACAGACCGGGGGCCTCTGTCCTCGAGCCCCTGACTGTGCGCGCTGTTTTGCCGCTGCCGCTTCCTCCCACCGCTTTCTCTTCCGCGAACCTCGCGTTGCTTAACGAGCGAGACGACAGCCACGCGGCTCAGCGGCCGCGGCAAGCAGCACGGCGGCGGCGCCGCCTCTTTCCGCCCTCGCGCCGCCGCCGTGCTGGAGACGCGGCTGGCGGCGCAGCGGCGGTTCGTAGCCGTACGGCGGCGCAGCGCGGCCTACGGGCGAGCGGACTGCGGCTGCTACCGCTAGCACGGTGCGCGCCGCTGCATCCACGGCCGCGCTGCCGCCGCTCTAACGGATAAAACGGCTCTAAAAGCTCCAAACTGGCAACCGGACACGCGCGAAACCCCCTTTTCAGCAGAGATACACCCCCGGTTGAGTCATTTCCGACGGTTTATTCACCCGCGACTGAGCAAATAATAACTGGCAGTAAAGTTGTGATAAACAAAAACAATCAGAAACACTCACACGGGAGACTCAGCAGGATGCTGATGTTCCGCCAGGCGTTCGCCCGACTTTCCGTGCACCGGTAATTCGGCAAAGTGACGTTATACAGCTCCGGGTAATTAAACACAGTCAATATTAACTTCTCGTCCATTTTGCCCTAGCGTTCTCCTGTGCTGCGCTGACGCGGAAGCGGCAGTCTTCTCCCGCCTTTTCCGCCCGCTGCCTCAACGCGAGTTATCGCGAGCTGCTGCTGCTGCTGCTGCTGCCGCGTCGCGCCGCCGTTCAGGCGGCGCGTTGGACGCTTCCGCCGCGAGGGGGCGCAGCGCGCGCTCTGCGTTATTCATGCACTGCAATAAGATCCCAGCGTCTATTATTACACCTTAGGCTCTCATTCAGATTATAGAGGCAGCAAATTACACAGAGTCCAGCATTAATCACTGCGTAATTAACAAGCTTATAATAGATTTACTTTTTAGATTTTAAAAAAATATTTTTTCCCTGCTATTTTCAATTTCAGTTGAGTTTAATTTAGTTTTTAGTTGGTTAGTTTGTTAGTTTTGGTGTTTGTAATTAGGATGAAAGTAATATAGATATAGGAATATCCCCTATTTACTCAAAATACCAAGGATTTGTATGAAATAAGCTGACATGGATGACAACTAAGGACAATTCTTTATAATTTGAGTTAGTTTTTAACTGAAACTAAAACTGTTTTAGTTAGTTTTTTGTATTTCTGAAAATGCCTGGTTTGTATTACTTAAGTTAGTTTGTATAAGTTAGTTTCACCCTTTTTTGGTTAAAAAAAATTGTTTGATTTTTTGGTGTTTGATGTCTTCAAAAAAGGTCAGAAAAAGTAATAAAACTATCACCAAAAAAATAACATTTTTATTTTAACTGCAAAAGATTCTGATCAGAATCAGCTGCATTGCTCACATAAGACTGTTTTCTCTTGTAGTACTTACAATAAATAAGTATACAGACAGTAGTTTAAACAGGACAACAAAATAAAAAGTGTTGAAGTGTGTTTCATTATATACATAACTATAAGTGTATAGATGACAACATAAACTATGAGAAAATATAACATAACTTAGAAAATGTACTGTACACTGTATCTTATTGTGCTGTCTATGAGTCAAATTGAAATAATAAATCAACTGCAGGAGTATAAGCATTAAAAAAACAATATTTTTTAGATCTCAGGGGAGAGATATCACAAAAAACAGAGCTGTTCAACCACAGCATAGTTTTGTTGACTCCTCTCAGATCTCTTGTGGTGTCACTATTTGACAAGTTTTTTTTTTTTTTTACTCTTACTCAGCACAAACTCACTAGAAAATCTGGAATTAAGTCAGAGAGGTAGGTTGATTCTTTTACTTTTACTGGTCACACAGCTGCAATCTCCATTCCCCAGAGAGGGTTTGGGCCACTGAGCTTCTCCACATGTGAATAGTCTGATGCCATGTGGCCTTCTCTCATCTGAATTAAGCTTGTGTGTCCTTTACTTTTATTATAACTACTCCCTGGATGATGATTTCCATGCACAAGTACAGAAGTTGAGAAGGAGACAAAATTTGGAGAATATCTAGCAGTAAGAGATAAGAAGTCTTTTCAACACTAGTATACTTTTTTGACAGATACTTAAAGCTTCACTGTTATTATTAAAAGTTAAAATCCCATAGACACATGTGTCATAGTGATATCCTGCAGCAGCACTATAGTGTACCAGTGTACAAGACATTAAAATACATTTCCTTCCAACATGCTCTTATAGTGGACAAAATGTAGGAAAAGTGCAGGATGTGATGCCTTTCCAGTGTATTTCACCACATATAACTTTCTGCATGATCTGCAAATCTCTTTAAATTAAAGACAGAAGGCCCAGGTGTTTCTTTAACATCCAGAGAAACTGTGTCAGCCATGAGGCGGCAGTGGTGTCCTTTCTTTACTTTCCTTCTTGTAACAAATATTGCTTTTACAACAACAAAATGAACCTTTATCATTCTAATCCCCGGTAATGAATTTTGACCCTTTTGAACCAATGTGGATGTGGTACAATTCCCTCTATTGAGAACCACAATATCTGCCGATAGCGATCTCAATGCTCCACAAACTATACATCAACAATCTGGCTGCTATTAAACCCAGGTGAAAAGGATGGGATGGTGTTTATTGTTATCTGTTTTCAAAAGCCCTTATAAGAGGAGCTTAAGACAGATTGTGGAAATCCATTAATTCTCTGGGAAAAAAAGGTGTATTGCCTTGTACGAAATCACAGGATTTGTTGTGGGTGGGGGGGGGAATTTAACCTGTAATAGCTTTACCTCAGCTGTGGACATTGTCATAGGAGTCAGACTGAAAAGACTGCACCACAGAGATAACACGCATGATCCGTGATTGTGAATATAAACCACATATGAGGGACATCTGTCTGATTTATTTGAGTTTATCTGTAATGAATAACACATACTAATGGTCTCACAACACATTTCAGCCACAAGATGATCACATTCATCTGCAATTGACTAATTATGGTGTGTTATTTGCACACGTTGTTGTCATCTTTTACTGAACATATCCACTGATTAAAACCAGGAATGTGACATTATGAAATACATTTAAGAACTAATCCTCAAATTCGACATACACAAGTCTCTGGTCACGTCAAAAAAAAAAAGAAACGTTCATCTTTAAATCCAGGTTTCTAATACCAAGCAATCCCCTTTTCTCTAAAACCTCAACAATAAGGATCTTAGGAGCTCTCTACTTCTCATTTTATGCAGTGAAATCTGATTTCTTTTGGAGAAAGGAATGAGGCAAGATTAACTGAATCTGCCATCCTCCCTAACCTCTTCACAAAACTGCCCAGATTAGCTAGGAATTAAGTTTCCACCGTTTTATGTGTCTGGTCCATAGGGGGGATTATAGTTTTACTATTTTTTTTGCCTCCCAATTTCACTATAAGGACTGACACACTGCTGGGGAGAGGGGAGAAGGGGAAAAGAGGCAGAGCCCGAACTATCAGAAAGAGCTTGTGTGTCACTATCTCAGCCGTTGTATTGGACTTTCTTTCTGGAGATGGACGGACTCATCAGGGTGGAGAGACAAAAGTTTCCTTTCACTATTGAAAACATACTGAGGAACTACCCGGAACATAACAGGGACGCACAGTCGTGCGGAACAAGTGTCTCTGGACTAAAAGATAAGACGAGTCCTGCTGCAGGCCCGGTGGAGAGTGATCTCCACGCCTGTCTGTGCTGCTGCTGCTGCTCCCACTGTGGAGACGTGTTCCAGGCTGACTTCATGCATGACGGTAAGACAAAAAAATCCAGTTTTAAAAAGCTAATCCTGGCATTTATGACACTCTACAACTTCATATGCCTGCAGCCTGCCCGTATGGATGGCCCATAGCGATGCTGTCGGACCCCTGCAGCCTGGCAGAGACTCATGAGGAGGAGAAGTCACTCGGTCAGGTGCAGAGACGAACCAGACGCCACCGCACGATATTCACAGAGGAGCAGCTGGACGCACTGGAGGAGCTTTTCCTGCAGAACCAGTATCCAGATGTGAACATGAGGGAGAAACTGGCACAGCGCACACACCTGAGAGAAGAAAGAGTAGAGGTGAGAATGCACAGCCACATTTAGCCTTTCAATGAATTAGATAGAGTGATAAAAAAAACTCAAGAAACACCTGAATGCTGAATTGCACTTTGTCATGTGCAGGTTTAAATGCTATTGCAAGAATGTGATTGAATCTGATTTCACTTTAATTATGGTCAGGTTTAATTATATGTCTTTGTTGATAATGTTTGTGTGACACTGAAACGATAAAAAATGACATTTTTTTATATCTTATAGGTTTGGTTTAAAAACCGAAGAGCAAAGTGGAGACGTCAAAAAAGACTCAGTGTGGGAATCACAGAAAGCTAAATTTTATACTGTATATATGGACTGCAGCTTTGTGTCCAGTGTTGCGTGTGTGTACATTTGTGTGTGTGAGAGAGTTATATCAAAACAATGGAAGTTGCTTACTCTTATTGTTATTCCCAGAAAATAAACAAATTAGGGACTTTTTTCACTCAAATGAGTCAAATGTGTGTGAATTTAGACAGTTTTATAGCATTTTTGATTTTTGTGTGATTGGTAGAATGTTGTATATTATTATGATAACTTTGATCATTAATTCATGTATCTGTGAATGAATTTATTTTGCACAGATTGTAAAATAAAGTGTCCTTAAAAAAAAATTCTTTTCAAAGACGTGGAGGGACATCATTTTTTATGTAAGCAATAATCACAAAGCTGCCACACACTTTAATCTTAAAATTTCACATCTGCTCTTTTCACAAAAACATCTTCATGCAAGTTTTTGTTGAAGAAATAGGGGAAAATCGTAAAGGGTTTTGAGCAACATAAAACATCTTCATACAACATAGTTATTTGAGACCTGTGATTAGATTTAGGCATTCTCAGAGCCTCAAAAACATAACCAGGGATGGCTTTACATGGAAAATATATTAAATGTATTTTTTTTCTTGCCTCTGTGATATAACTTTTTATTTTTTCATTTTGGAATTCCCATTTCTTTATTACTCATCAATTTATTTATAGAAAGCATCAATAATATAGTAAAAAAAAATTAAGCATCATAAAGAAAAAGAAGATAAGATAATATAAAAATAATATACTGGATTTTCATAAAGAATAGGACTGTAAATCATTATTATTTTAGTTTTCTACTGGATATTATTTGTTTCTTTTATACTGGAAATTCAATAATTTCTTTTATTCTGGAAATTTGTAGAGAAAGTAATCAACTTCCGGTGACGTAACCATTCAGACCGTACGTCATCTTACGTAAGTCGTTGTTTGTATGTTGCTGTTCTGAGATAGCTAAAAGTTAGATAGCGGCTACAGCGGCTTTTTAACAGTGTATTTACCTTGATAAGAACACTCTTTTTAAGTGGTATCCGTTAAATATCAAAGCCGGTTTCCGTTTCCAGTCAGCGGTTGTTTTTGTCGCAGACGGTCCGCTGTTAGCCGTTAGCCCGCGAGGCTAATTCGCTCCACAATGGAGGGCAGCGCCAGCGTGAGGAAATCGCTGTCCGGGACCCTCGTCCCTATATCGGTATCTACCGTGGCTCTCCGACAGCACCCCGAGGAGAAGGATAAGCCCAAGAGAAAGGTCCTCGATGAGGAGGAGTACATTGAGGTAACGTTGGTTTAATGACACGAAAACGTGCTCTGAACGTTAACTAGTTGTGACATCATAACATCTGTATTTGTTAGCACGTATTATTTATTATGATGTAACACGTATTAATGATTTAATTGAATAAACTCTTCAATACCCAGAGATACCTACCTCCTTTTTAAAGGTTAATATCGTGTAGGGATATGTAGTAGTCTCGATATGTACATTATTTCAGTATATATATATATATATATATATATATATATATATATATATATATATATATATATATATATATATATATATATATATATAGGACTTTAAAACCCCACAATTCTCTGGTAACACCTTCTCTATTAAAACAATTTTTATGATTGCAAATAGGACATCTTTCTTTTTTGAACATGTAGAAATCTTGATTTCCACGATCCCTAAAAAAATGGAAATCAAAATGTAAATTTTTCAGATCAAAATAGAATAGTTCATTGCTGACCTATCTTAGTTTGTTTTTGTATTAGCAAGTTAGAATATCACAGAATGAGAGTGAAAGACTTCCCCGAGAAATAGCCCACATGTGTCGCTGACCGTTTTTTTGTGAAAAACATATCATGTGCCATCATTAAAAGCTGATTTTTTTTTTTTCAACAGAGCCTAGAGAAGATCATCCAGAGGGATTTTTTCCCGGATGTGACAAAATTGCAGGCGCAGAAGGACTATCTTGATGCAGAAGAAAATGGAGACCTTGTGAGAATGAGAGAAATATCCATCCGATATGGATCGTCTCTGACAAAATCCACGCCACGATCATCTGCACCTTGTGAGTAGTATTTCGAATGCTGCATTTTCATATTAAACCTCACGAGAAGGAAAGATCATCGCCTTGCTTTTGCTGCTCCATGTAGGAACTTGGCTGATCAGCTTTGTGATAATGTATCATGACTTGTGCACATTATATCTGTTAAATGTTTTTCTGGGCTCTATGAACATGCTTTACATCAGGTGTAATATTGTCCATTCTCTCTGTGTTTAAGACGTGACACCGGCTAGCTTTGAGACACCAGTGGGGCATTCAGAAACTCCCTCCTCCACCCATGTGACTAAGGGTTTAGATGGTGGTAAGTATCTATTTTTCAATATGAAGTACATATTTCTCCAAAGATGCTTGTGTAATAATGTTTAGATGTTTATCTATGTTTTTATGCATAGTATGAACCCACTGACTTTAATGATTTCACATTCATTTTTCTACACTTTCTCTTCTTGGTCCTTATGAATGGACACATTTGGCAGAAATACTCTTGTAAAACAAATCAAGTTACAAATGTTTACGGTCGACTCCAATTTCTATTGATTTTGTATGTCTAGAGCGCAAGGATGATGACAAGGAAGAGAAAGAGCTGCCCAGTCTGGACCGCTTCCTCGCTAAAAATACCAGCGAGGATAATGCATCGTTTGAGCAGATAATGGATCTGGCTGAAGACAAGGAGAAACTCAAGCACTCCTGGTTATATGAGGCCGAGGCTGAATTCAAACAGGTAGATACTCAGAAGCTCAGAAACATCCAAGTAACAGCATTAAAGCCCCATTTGCATGATGGGAGACTTGAAATTCAAGGCAACACGTCATTTGAGTATAAGAACATTTTGGTAGTTCTCTGGTGTTTAAAAGGTTTGCTTCATTTCATTTGTGGCACGATCTGATTACTATAAATTAGATGATATAAATAAATTGATGTTCCACCCCTTCTTTGCTAACATTTATGAACACTGAATGTTATTTTCCAGCGCCATGAGGAGAACCTTGCCTTGCCGTCGGCCGAGAAGGCGGCTCAGGATTCTATCAAAGCTGGGCTTGAAACATGGGAGTACAAGGCGAAGAATGCCTTGATGTATTATCCAGAGGGTAAGATCATCAAACTTGGATTGATTTAAAAGCAGCTATAAAACATATCGGTTAGTTAGTTATCTGTGAAGCAGGGAGAATTTAATTCCGTGTTGTTTTTTTCCTCCTCTTATTTTTCAAATCAGGCGTTAAAGACGATGACGCTGTCTTTAAGAAGCCAAGGGAGGTGGTTCACAAAAACACGCGCTTCGTTGGAGACCCCTTTAGTAAAGCCCTCAACAAGAGCCAGATTCAACAGGCTGCAGCTCTCAATGCACAGGTAAATTATAGTAAGCTAATTTTATTATGAAATTACAAAAAATACATGATGATGCAGCATTAGGAAACACTACATTGTTATTAAGGTTTTGTTTTTGCTGGCATTTCTGCCTGTCAGCAAAATGATTACAAAAATTTCGGCAGGATTTTTGACTTCAAGTGAATGTTGGGAATGGTGTGGCTGTCATTTTGCTAATGAGGCGGAAGAAATCCTGGTTTCTGGATTGCTTTGAGTTTCTGTTGTTTGGTAACATAGTGGTAAATGGACCTTCAAATGTGGGGCCACCTGGTGATAATATCTTGCACTTGCATAGCTTAGCCACATGCTTGGCGAAGGTATGCGCTCTCAGAGTGTTTTTTCTAGTTACTTTATGTTAATCCCTGAATTATGTAGCTGATCCTCCATGTTTTCTGGCCAGTTCAAACAAGGCAAAGTTGGCCCAGACGGGAAGGAGCTCATCCCACATGACTCTCCATCAGTGAACGGATACGGCTTTGAAAGAACGCCCTCCCCTGCTCCGGGTAAGCAGGTCCCAAAATCCTCTTAAAATTTGTGACAGCACAGAGACAGATCCAGCTACAATGATGAAACCTTCTTCATAGAGTTTTAAAGGATTTTCTTTGTCCTCTCAGGTGTAGGTGAATCTCCTCTGATGACGTGGGGTGAGATCGAGAGCACCCCGTTTCGTCTGGATGGATCAGAAACCCCGTATGTCGAGAGGAACCATGGTCCGTCATTTAAGGTAATAAAGTCTCCGCAATAGCGGTAATGATTTCTAAATCATATTTTTTAAATCATTTGTTAAGTTCTAAAATGTTGAGACTTAAAACATGTTGTTTCTGAAAGATTCCAGAGCCGGGAAGACGGGAACGGTTGGGTTTAAAGATGGCCAACGAAGCGGCTGCTAAAAATCGTGCAAAGAAACAGGAGGCGTTGCGAAAAGCCACAGAGAACCTTGCAAGGTAAAGATGCTTAGATCATCTGCTTCTGCACCAGCTCACTACATCTGTTGCTGCCTTCCTATAAGATGGAGAGCTTCATTAGTTACCACAAGGCTTGCTGTGTTTTAATTGAAAGAATTGCCACTATCATTAACAGACTACATAACCTTTGTGTTGCAGTCTTACACCCAAAGGTCTGAGCCCAGCCCTCACCCCAGCCCTACAGAGGCTTGTAAATCGGACATCCAGCAAGTACACAGATAAAGCCCTCAGAGCCAGTTACACCCCGTCTCCCTCACACCGTGTCGCCGGCTGCAAGTCTCCCTTCGCTGACCCGTCCACTCCCTCGGGAACGACAACGCCGGTCAAAGCCAAAACGCCCAGCGCTCAGGACCTCACTTCACTCACAGACAATCTGCTGCAGCTCCCCAAGAGACGGAAAGCCTCGGACTATTTCTAAGAGGGGATCTTTTTTTTTTCTCTCCTGGGACTGTACAAAACACGCTTTTTAATGTGGAGGACTTAATTACGACGTTTTCTTGAATAAAGAGCACATCTTTCAGCTGGATGACTGGATAGAGGGACATATATTGGATTTAAGAGTTTGTAAGGATTTATTTGTTACATATTTTCAGAGTTGGGTTAAAGTAATTCATTCTGGATTTCATCTTAGTGACCATTTTCTATTTAATTATTATTTTTTTTAATTCATTCAAGTATTTTTTGTGTCCACTCTTGTCTCGGCCTTATATCCAGCAGCACATGCGTAACTGATTGTTGTATTTCATAATCACAGCCCAGTGGTTGTTTCTGGAAATCACTCGTACAAATGTGACTTTAACACAGCATCCAAGAGCCGTCATAGTTCAGTGTTTGTCTCTTCATCATGAAAAGGCCTTAAAGCAAATCTCCCTAATCTCGCTGTTCTGTCCTTATGTTAAAATGTGGCGAAAAGACACTGGGCAAAAGTTTTTGTTTCTCTATTTTTTCCCCCCATTTATCCTTTAAAGTTAAAACTTACAGATGCAATGGGCAGAGCTGTGATTCAGCAACATAAGACCATTTTTATATATTTACATATATATACAGTGCAATTGGATTTTTCTGGTGTAAAAGTGGCCAAAAATGCTGTTCTGGGTTTAAACTAAAACCTGAAATACTTTAACATGACCAGTCTTTTCTTTGAACGTCAGATGTTTCAAGGTCAGCAAAAACCACATTTTGAGTGTGCGTGTGAGAATATCAATGAACTGGTTGTTCATGATTTTAACTTTATCTTCTCAGAGAAGTATTGGTGCATTTAGTGTTTTCATAACTAAAGACGACATGTCGCACTTTGTCAAATTTATTATTACAATCAGTTATGTTCTTTATACACCTGAGTCATACAAACATTCACATTTTTTTCCATTTAACAGTTAATATTGCATTTCATTTTCTTAAGTACTTATATGATAGGGACAGATAAAATATGCATAGAAAATTGCACAGCAATTATCCAATGCAATGCATCACTGCGTTTATAGCTTGTGCTAATTTCCAATGCCTGTCCCTAGAAGGGGCCATGTTTATCTTTGCTAAGAAAGGTATCTACTTTGATTTAGGTGCTGTCAGATAAGCTGTAATAGAATTTCAATTTTGAACTGAAGCTTATATGAGGCTCTGGCAGTCCTGAGTCAAGTGGGTATCCTTCAACAGCCTTTTAATGAGAAATTCCCTTTGTGTTTCCCTCGAGACTGTTTTCTTGCTGAACTGCAGTGGAGGAATTGATTAGAAATTTGTACCAGAAAGACTCACTCAGACTGCTGAAGCCTCGTTTTTAGCTACAGCTGAAGTGTGAATACATTTATGCAGGGATGAGGGATTGTGGAGGCCAATTTCTGTTTCATTTTGAGTGCTGTGGTTGGACTGTGGCCCAGCGCTTGTATGACTTGAGGACAGTAGGGCGATGGTTCAGCACACTCGCACACAAATCATGTGCACTCGAAAAAGCCTGTAAGCGGATGCTGAGACATTAGATGTCTTCTGTTACGATTACAAAAGAGGGCCATAAAATGTTTTCAAGGATAAGGACGCTACTCATTAAGAGTTTCGCCCATGGGCTATCTCACAATGTCAAATGGGTCAGACTCCCCTAAGAAGGGAAGGATGACTGTCAAATAGAGGAAATTCCTTAGCCTTCAGGGTCAAAATGCTTATTTATGTTTTTTCAGTTTTTGTCACAAAAGAAGATCTAATTTTATGATCGGTTTTGGAAAAAATAAGAACTTAAGGAGGAGATTTAAGAATAAATCTCTGCTTAACTGGAGTGATTTATGACGTGGGGTTGTGTTCATTTGTCATTTCGTGCTAAATGATGTTACATGTAATTAGCTTTTTTAATTAGTGGAACATTTACACTTAATCAAAGTGATGGGCTGGAATAAACAGCTCCTCTCACGACGCTGTGGTGAACAGCAACCAGTAATTATATTTTTGGGGTGCATCTACCATGCAATAATCTCCAGGTAGTGGCATGTGAAGCACCTGAATTTGAGTAAAAGTCATAAAGTCACTTATTGGAATATTGATTGAGTACAAGTGTTAAAAGTATCTGATATTTATTGCACTTGAGTGGGTCAGTGATAAAGTGTTTTAAAAGCATTCACCAGGTCTCTCAAACTGTACATTTTTGTGTTCATACTGGTTTCTTGTCATTTAAAAACACATTGGTAACATTTATTTTTACGAAAATCACCATTGTGTGCTGTTTTTCACACAAAAATGTCAAATGGCATGACCGAAAAGAATGTTAAATTTTAAATATCTATTCCACCTAGTTTGCAAAACGAATTAATTGCATGTGTTTTTTAATTTGTAAATACCTTTATAGGAGAATTCAGGTTGCTAGGGTTTAACCACATGACAGTTTTGTCATTGTCCCATATGGCAAAGTTAATTTTCTGATATTAAATGTATTTAAGTAAAGTAATAAGTACTAAGTACAAAAAAAGCAAGGAGTAGGAATTTTGAGAAGGATAAAGTTTATTCTCGCTGCATCACTGAAGGCTTCAGGTTTCCATCATCACACTCCTGCAAACTGAGTATTGAAGCGGTATTTGTGACGTCACATGTCGTGCTGGTATTCCGTAGTTTGCAGTCAATTTTGGGTTTTACTTTGCAGCAAGAATAGAAAATGCTTCGTAAAAAGTGAAACTAGTTTTACAACTCGAATAAAGTAGACACACCCAAAAAAAGTCTTTTTTTCATTTTGTGATTTTTTTTTATTTTAAGATTGACTACAAACCAGTGAAAGCTAAGGTTATCTTATTTATTTATTAATGTAGTTGCTGAGGTTATTATTGCTTTAAAAAATAAATAAAATAAATACACACACACACACACACACACACACACTGGTGATCGTGTGTCATGCTGGGTATATAATCTGCTCCGCCCCGCCAGCGCTGGTTGCATGTTTGGGATTGTTGTGATGGGACGAAGCCGCCATCTTGGATCGGGGCCGCCTCGCTCCGAGCAGCAGCAGCAGCAGCGGGGAGGACGTTAACGGAGCGGACGCTGGGAGCCAGTGAGCCCGCCGCTAGCCGCCGTTAGCCGCTGTTAGCCGGGCCCCCGCGTTATTACAACCGTCGCCGCCGCACGAGCGCGACTATGCGCTACGGACGTTATTTTCTCTACGTTAGCCGCCGCTCTGGCGGCGTAGAAAAATGGGCGTAAACCGAGTTAAACGTCCCACGTTATAAACCCCGGAGAGGTCGACGGCGCCTTCGGATCCTCCGACGTTATTATTTTAAATTTCCCGATAGAGGAGTTACTATGAATGGAGGATAAATGTTGCCGAAGGCTGACAGCAGCAGTTTCGTCCTCTTCTCTCTTCTCTTCGTCCTCACATTAACGGACCCGCCACGGACAGGTAAATAAGTTTAGTTTTTAAAAAGAAAAAACGTATTCAATCCTTCTTCTGCGTTATATTCCTGTTTAGCCCGGTTTTTATAAACCCGTGAAAAACGGGGGATTTAGAGATGAAGGCAGTGGGTTAACGTGAAGGAAGAACGCTGCGGAGGCCTGCTGGAGAAGCTGCGGGCTGGCGTGATTTTTCTAACCCGCTGATGTGCTCCCACTGGGCGGTGTGACCTGACCGCATTGCCGTCGGCACCGTGGAAGAATTTTTTTCCTTTTAAGTTTTACAATGTGAACAAATACCCAACTAATGCAGCCCATTTAGCCGTAATATTTCATAGAAACGATTTTTTTGTTTGCAATCATACTTGCAAATCACTGGGTAAACATTTTAATTAAGAATTATCATCTTTTATTATTATCCAGATTACACATTATTTTTCTATACTTGTGAGGATGTTCAATTCATCATACCTCCCTTGAACCCATTAAGTCAAAACTGAACCCAATAATACTAATTAAAGTTTAATTTAGTGTAGCATAGCCTTTCTCTTTATAAGTAGTTTTGGCACTAGCTCAGGGATATAGTTGTATTACGAAGCTTTATCATGAAAATATATTTTGACCCGTAATAAAAAGGTATTTGTCTGCGTAAACAGTCACGGTGTTTATGCTCCTCTACATCCTCCGGCTGGTCTCTGCTTGGCTGTGAATCTCTCATTTGAAATGCATGTCAGAGATTCATGCTCCTGCATCAAAAAAAACCCTGCTGCCTCTCATCAAAGACTCATCCTTTAGCTACACGGTTTAAACATGGCAGATTCACCAGTCAACACTAACACTGTTGAGGGAAAATACCTTTCATCATAAGCTGTCCACATGGTGGAGAAAAAAAAAATATCCCGTGTAGATGTAGTCACACTTGCAGGAAATACTAATATAATTTACTATTTAAGAGCAAAACAAGATTAAATCCACAATGTATGAGTTTGCCTCCCTTCCTGCAAAATGTGTCCACTTCCATTACATTATTGACCTAAGTACTCCACTTCAGTTGGCTTGGATTGCAAATGCATACCTTGTTTTGACAGGATATCTTTAATCGACACGGGAAGGCGACCACGTCTTGTGTGTTTTCCTTCGGGCTCCTCCTTGTGATCCTTTACAGTTAAAAATGAAACCTTATCTATTCCGCGTATGGATAAAACACAATTGTTTGGCTGCAGTCCAGAGCAGTGACCTCCCGCCTAGTGAACCTATTACACAACACGAACGCGGCGTGTTTCTTGTTGTTGCGTTGTGTTGCAGGTTTGGCTCTCGGGCAGATATTAAGTTCACAGGGAGGCTCTCTGTGGTTAATTTCATGCAACAATGGAGAGTAATCAACTGTAATTATGCATATCTTCAAAAGTGAATTCATTATTTGATGCAGTATATTCGAGTGAACACTTTTTTTTTTTTTTTAATGAGTGGAGTGAGCGATCCATCCATATTTCAGCCTTGTGCTGAATACGGTTTAATGGAGCATTGCCCGGGCTTCACTTGTTGTGCAGACACTTGTTTTGAAACCACTCGTAGCTGTTTGGGTGATACCGTGTCCTTTTGTATCAAGGTTTCCTAAACAGGGACTCTCTGTTTTCTTGTATTTTGCAGCAGGAGAAGGTGTATTTTTGTAGATCCCGCTGGCGCACTTAAATACCCACCACTCGATGCCCACATGTAGAATAATCCAGTTTTTGCTGTGACATAATCTAACTGAAATGGAAATCATCTCAGTCTGTACATCTTCCGATCAACATCACACTTGGCGGTCGTATCGTCGAGGACTTAAGAGGAACCGCAGTCGACGTCAAGTGTGAATTTGTTTGGATGAGCAGTTTCCTCGAGAAAGCTTCCAGCAGCAATACGTGAGGACAAGCAGCTTTGGCTGGTTTTCTCATGCATTTGCATTACATAACAGTAGAGGATTTAAAAAAAAAAAGAAAAAAAAAAAGTATGCCACAAATGTAAAACAAAAACAGGAATGGATATGATCACATCATGCACATATGACAAGGCAGTGGCTTGGTGGTTCGCTCATGTGGTTATTCTGTGGTGGGTGTATACGTTTCCCATGATCCTGACGTGTAGGTCAGGTGGATTATAGTCTTTAAACAATTTATGGTGAGGATTGTGTGTGATTATGAATGCGTTGTCCGTCAGCGTCAGACTATGCTGGCTGCAATTCCGTTTGTTTCACAAAAGCACAGTCAAAAGTTCAGAAATAAGGACTTGTAATCAACTTGTGCTCGTGTACGTACTTAAACACAACAATCAATGTGTTATTAGGAGCTGGAGGCGGCTCGTGGGTTTGAATGTGAGGCCGCACGGCAGATATGGATCTTTTATAGGCCATTTACAAAGCCCGGATTAGGCTGCGTGACTTAAATCCTGATAGAAAATAAGTGCAAACAGGCTCAACAACACCGCTAACTTTGTCTTTGGTCCAGAGGAGGCTCGTCTTAACTCGTATTTACCAAAGGTTGGCCAGTTTAACATTTGGCAGACATCATCTGTCATCAGAATTCTTTCTCACCTGATACCCGACCAACAGGACTACCGTTGCGGTTGACCCAAATTACTCTGACTCAAATGAAGAGGCTTGAACTACAGTCACTGTCTTACATTGACTTACTTTGGCTTTTGAGGAACCACTGAAGTAAATGTTTTTAAAAAAATAAAAAACCTGTGGTAAATATTTTCTGTTAAGTGTGTTGTGGTAGCTTCCAGCTCCAGTAAAGGAGATTAGATGCATAATGAAATCCATCGTAAAACCCAAATATTAATGCGTGATGGCTCTTTAATTAATGAGTTTTCACAAAATAATCCCTGTTTTTCTCTTTTCTCATGTTCTCCCTGAGTAGGTTATTGATTTGAAACAAGTGATCTAGAAAAATGTTTTTATTTTACGGGATAAAAAAAAAAATGAACATACCAATTTTATTTAGACAGTTAATGTAGAGCTCTAACGATTAATCAAATCGAATTTGATAATCATTTACTCAGTGTTGAGTCCTCTTCAAGAAGACAATGTCCAAATTGGTTAGGTTGGACCTTACCATACCATGCATGTGCGAAAAACACAGACTCCAGAGAATATGAGCGGAACTGCTCGTTGCAGCTGTCTGTGTGCACATCCGTTTGGGGAATATATTCAAGCCTGGAGAATAAAAGGAGTGTCAGAGGACACAGATTATAGCCAGGATCCTCCTGTTGATAAATGGTGTTACACTCTAGGTCAGCAAAGAACATCCTTATTGTCCCTGTAACACATCAGACGTTAAAAATGAATCCTGTCACATCTGTTCCCATTAGTCATAAAAATGTCAGCAAGAACAGTTTGGTTCATGGAGGAGTTTTGACGTTAAGTGTTTATTATCTCTTTTAGAAAGAGAATTGTTTTATAAATGTGAGCTATAAAGGAAAAATAAATAAACGTCTACCCACTCACTGCTTTGGACAGCCTGGCTCATTGTTGATTTGAATCATAAGTGGCTGGAGATGATGCACTCGTTCTACTTTGGTGAGGGCAGTCTCTTACCCTTATTGTATTTTCCTGTTGGTTATGTAAGCGATGCAGAGGCTCACTTTTCCTTTAGGGTAGCCAGTGTTCACTTTTTTGTAGACACAATTTGTGAGAGAAATGGCCTCAATGTTACAGTGGCCTTCGCAGAGTGTGCACGCGAGCCACATAAAGTCACAAACATGCATCGCTATCAGCGGCCTTCTTCTCGCTTGTCACTAAACGGAAGCATTGTCCTCTTTCATCGAATGTGTGAAGTCTCCATTGCATTGAGCAAAAAAGAGGAAAAAAAAGTTATTGACCACAGCTGATTTAATGTCCTCCAATCAACAGCAACTCTGATAATAGCAGTGGCTGTTTATAGCTATAGATAAAGGCTGTTTTTTAATCTTAAAAAGGTTGATTTGTGCCTTCAAAATGTAATCTCTGATAACCTCCAGTTTACACGCCACTGTTATCTGAATACATTCTTCTGTTACTATTGTGGATGCTTCAGCACCAGTGAAGTTGTCAGGAGAACACGGAGGCCATTTTTGTTTGTTTTTAATCCTATGAATATAGATTAAGCTCAAAGAGTCTGATAATTTTTTGCATCACCTGACAGATGTGACGCTCTGATTGAGGTGTTTAAAGCTCATCTAAAAGGTGTTTGCAAATAGCTTGAGTCAAATATGACGACAACATTAGGATATATCTCATTATTACATCTGCTTTAACAGATATTCTTAATATATACTAGCTTAGTTTATATAAAAACAGTTCAAATTGATGTGTTTTTATTGTTTATATCCTAATGTACATCTTCCACATAAACCTACTTCATGATTTGTTGATAATAAATAAATTTAAAATGGACGTCTCTTAGCTCTAGATGGATTTTTATTTTTTATTTGGTCTCCACTTATATCCTCTGGCCTGTAACTGGCATTTGAAATGCATGATCAGCTTTTTTGGCTATGTTTTCAATGCAGTAAAGCAAAACTTTTATGTCTCTTCTTTGGGATATAGCCAATCCATGATTATGTAGGTTTATTTTTTTAATTTGACCCAGAAGTTGTAATTGGGTTTACATGGTACAGCTTATTAATAAGGATGTTCATATGTGTTTATGTTACATATTGTTCTCATATGTTTCAGGCAACATTCAAACAAGATTTACTTGTCAGTTTTCTAACCTAGTCTTGTCACAAACCGTTATTACATTAACTGTTAACGGCACAGATCCTTTTTTAATGTGTTTTTGGGATATGTGGTCTTTCCTGGTTTCTGTCGTTCTGACACATATTCAGGTTTGATGGGATCAGCCATAATGCGTTCAGTCTCAACGGGCCCGTAATGCTTCTCAATCCACTTACCGTAAGACAAGGTGACGTCTGCTGTTCCAGGCCTCTCCAAACACCTTTTTGGCAGCAGGGGTGGTGAGCTATGTTTAGGTTTGCCTAAAAAGTTATTTTTTTTTTCAACCCGAAATAGATTTAAACATTTATTTTATATGATAATAATAGCACAGCTTAATGTAGATTCAGCTTTGTCACACTAGTTTAAACTAACGGAGGAAATGATTATGATTCTTTAAGAATCATCTTTTTAACTAGAAGCCCATCCTAACTTTACAGAAAGTGGGGAAAAATAAAGAACTTTATATATTTTCTTGACTATAAGCAGGATGCAGTGCAAAATAAAGTCAATGCAACTTGAGTTATTATTTTTTTTCCATAGTGGATCATTTAAAGACGAGTCTGTATCTGATTCTATTATGTGAATTCCTGTTTTAGGAAATATTTCTTATCATGGTTTTAGAATGCCCAAGCTGTCCTCTAAATATACTGTATTTAAATCCAATAAAAAGCTGTTAGGACACAGTTTATTTCCTGAAAATAGAGCTATTGCTGAGGCTGTACTTTCTGTGGTTCTAATATAAGGACAGGAAAACCTTAAATTAAGTCTGGCTGGGTAAAGAGTAAATCTTTCATTTTGTGGGACATCTGAATTTGTCGGTACATTCCCAAGCAATACGACCGCATTGGTGTTAGAGATCAGTTTTTATTTTATCGCTGTATCAGAGCCCAGCGTGGGTTTGAGTTTATCAGGTGGTTGGCGCATGGAAGGATCGACCTTCTTAAAATAGCTTTGGGATTATTTTGTTTAAAATAAAATAGCCAAGCCCTATTTGTGAGGTGAGTGGGTGGTCCGGCTACCACCTGGATCCTGGGAACAGATGGTTTAATGTACCCGGTACTGCTGACAAATGCCAGAGAAGTGTTAACAGCTTAAATAACATGACGACAAGATGAATACTGTCCAGTACTGTTTTTTTGGTTCACAAAGCAACTGACATACAGGATAGTTCACTGTATTGTTTCTATTTGTTTCAGGTCCGCGGCTAGCTCTGGCAAGATTATTGTCAGGTAAGCAAGCAGTATGTCTTTTAGAATATATATACTCTATTTTCAGGACTATAAGGCCCACATAAAAGTCTTATATTCTTTACATAGGGCGGTGCGCCCTATGTATGTATGGATTGTAGATAAAATAACGGGGATATGCGTTATGCAAAACATCATTGTTTTAACAACCCTGAAAATGGTAAAGAGACACGCTGATAAAGCACAGTTTAAACTGAAGGTATCAGCTACGCGGAGGAACAGCAGCAAGAGAATTTAAGATTAATGAAAGACGCAGCCGAGTTTCCAGACATAGGGCAGGTTGCCTGAGTTGGAGGAAAGACACGATCAGTGGATCACAGAGCAAAAAACGAGAAGCGTTCCGACGGTCACAATTCGACTAATAGCAGTAAAGCTAGCAGTAGAAATGAAAATTGAACATTTTCGAGGAGGTTCGTGTTGGTGCTTTCGTTTCATAAAACGGTGCCATTTTTCCATCCGGACCAGGACTTTGGTAGCGCAGCAACTTCCAGCGGATTATAACGCATCATTTAGATGAAAGTGACTGATGGTGAAGAAAGTGAAGCTGACATGTTTGATGGAGATTTAGCTGCTGTTGGAATCAAAAACAGAGGATGAGGACTTTGATGGTTTGATTGATGACATTACCCCGCTCTATTTCTAAATACACACGCTTGTTTTATCGTTTGTTTTACCATGCCCGTGATGATTAAAAAAATGTTAGTGCTTTGTGATCAATACTTAAATAAAGCACGACCAAATTCAGTTTTGCTACTGCTCTATTTTTGTATATATCTATTTCTGAATATCTATAGTTAGGTGCTCCTTATGCGTGTGTGTTGAAAACAGTAATGACACACAGAACTGAGACTGTGCCTTTTAGTACGGCGCCTTATTGTCATGAAAATATGATATAGACAGCTTTTCAGTTCAAAAAAATGTGCCTGTGAACCCTGTATTTTTTTTTCACATTTTAAAAGCACTTCAAAATAGAAGATTCATCTCCTGCTATTCTAAATCATTTCCTAAGTAGCATACTATGGGTTTTCTTTATTGATCCATTTAAAAAAAAAAAAAAAGCCTGACTGTTGAATTTTTCTCTCCTGTGATCAATAACATCGTTTGGACCTGTTTTTCGTCAATGGGCTGGTTCATTCATCACATGTGGACGGCTGAGTGCTGGCAGCCCCCTATGTGAAGACGTCTTAATGTTATTCACACGTAGCGTGGGACCTGCTTAGCACGAACCGCGTAGCCGGAGGATATAAGCAGACAAAAGGCCTAAGCGGCTTCCCCCATCACAGTCCTGCTGGGTTATTTTTAGTGGTCTGATGAAGATTTAGAAAAAAAAGGTCGAACTGCCGTAGCTTTAGGACACGATCAAACTGATCTAAAAAGATGAGGCAGGAAAAAGAAAATGTTCTTTTGGTGGGTTTCTAAGTTTGATCTTACATTGAGTTGCCGACCACTGCAGATTTTTCCGTCTTCACAGGATTTCTAAGTCATTTCATTTTTCCCCTTCGGTTGTGGTCACTGTTTATTAAATTGGTGAGTGAGCTAAAAAGGCTGATGGGAAATATTTGTGTTACCCTTTTACTGTCTACTTCCAGCTGGTTTATCCACTCTTGTCTTGTTAGACTGTGATTTCTTTGGATTTTTCACCCAGTCGCTCTCAGGAAGAACATTAAAAATCTATTTCATACCCATAATTTTCACCATCTAATCTCTAGTTTTCATTAGCTGCCGTGAATTCTCCCGTAGCATCGTTATGTCCTCCGCTGGACTTGTGATTTTTTTTTTTTTTTTTTTTTGATGATGGTGATGTTTTGTTTGGGGGTGGGGGGTGGCTAGCTCACGTGCAGGTTGTGACCTCACAAACTCTCCCCGTCTCTGTGTGTTTTCAGAGCAGCGCTGCAGCCCCGGGCAGTTTGCCTGCCGCAGTGGGAAGATGCAGTGTATCCCCATGTCCTGGCAGTGTGACGGCTGGACGGCGTGTGAGGACAAGAGTGACGAGATGGACTGTCCCCGTAAGTACAGCTCACCTGAGCCCCTTTTTACCCAACACCCATAACGCTACTGATCTCTGTGAAGAAGTGAAAACTGGGCGCCTTCACACCTGGCTGATGAGGTCACAGCTGGACAATTCTAAATACAGCTGTGATCACACCTGCCGTATTTTCACGACCATAAGGCGCAGTCTCAGTTCTGTGTGCCATTACTGTATTTAACACACACATAAGGCACCTAGGGTTAAAACTAGAGCGGGGTAATGTCATCAATCAAACCATCAAAGTCCTCATCCTCTGTTTCTGATTCCAACAGCAGCTAAATCTTCATCAAACATGCCAGCTTCACTTTCTTCACTGTCAGAGTCACTTTCCGTGTCGTGCGGCCCCTCTAAATGATGCAGGCTTTTGCGAAAGCTCGAACAACAGTTTCAGCAGTCACGTCAGCCCAAGATCTACAATCCATTCACAAATCGTGGTGTAACTCGCCCAGTGCCGTCTTCCACTCTTAGTGAAACTCTTAGATTCTCTCACGGCTGCTCGATTTCCGTGTTTCTCCGCATAGCTGATAACCTTCAGTTTAAACTGTGCTTCATAAGCGTGTCTCTTTACCATTTTCAGGCATTTTTATGTTCTGCATAACGCACATCCCCATTCTTTTATATACAATCCACGCCCACACTTCCCTCTTTAACGTTTTCTACTACGTCCGCCTTACAACAACAACATGCATATAAGACAGGGGTCACCGACCCTGGTCCTTGAGGGCTACTGTGTGTAGGTTTGTGTTCCAACCAAGAGATAACACACCCGATTCTACCAACAAAGGTTCTTAGCAAGGGCTTCAATGGTTGATCAGTAGAATCAGGGTTGGTGATCTCTGCTCTAAGATGTTAAGTGATGCACGTTGACCTCAGACGTGTCCCCGAATGAGTTTCCAGACGACCCAGACACATTCCCAGCGAGCGTAAAGTTTGATTTATGCCGCAGGCCGCAACGACTGCCATGTCTCTGAGCAGCGCTGGACAAGCACAGAATGTTCACCCTCGATCGGGTCGATAAATCTCCTGCTAACTTTTCTTTTTTGTATTTCAGTAATATCAGTAAAAGTAGCTGTTAAACATTTATTAGCTGTAACTCTGCCCTGTTTGTAGTACACAAAGATGGTGGGGAAAAAAAAACTCCAAATAGGCTATTATATTGTGCAGTGTGACACAGACACAGCAGGGTAAAATAAAAAAAAAAACTGGTAACGTTGTGTAGACTGCTTAGATCCACCACAAAGGAATAAATAAATCAGCTTTGACAGTGTAACGTGACTCCCAGAAAAAACAAACAACAAACACGGTGTGATCCACCTGATTTTTCTTGTACAGAACGGCTCGGACACGGTTTTAACTCTGCAGGCAGCTCAGTGAATCAGAATGCAGGACGGGCCGCTCTGGACTGACAGCGTCAGATGGCAGCGGGAGGCCGGCTTTAACTCGGAGAGGCAGCACATGTGTTCGTGTCTCTGTTTTTTTTTTGTTTACCGTTTGTTGATCTCTTCAACACGGCAATCGATGTTTCGCCGCTAAGCCTTTTGACGGAAATCCTATTGTTTCCCCTCCTTAAATCCAGAGAGACCTTATCCCCCCAGATCTCTGGCTGCATAATGGGAATTATTGAAAGGATTGAGTACAGCATGTGACCTCCATACAGGAGCTGTGCATGCTTTGAGTTATCGCTGCAGGCCTGGCAACAACACTGTATACACAGGGTTTGTTTTTTTTTACATTGGATTCTATTCATTCATGGCAAAGAAAGCAGGAATTGTTTAGGAGATAAACAGCAGCACTGAACCCTGTTTATTCCCAATACCAATGAGGTGGTTTTCCTATTTTGCAATAACTATAGCCGCGATAACTCTGTAGCTGTAAAGTGCAGACGTGTTATGTTTTCATGGTTAAACAAGAAGCAGAATCCCTGACGTGACACGTCTCACACGCCTCAGTGAGGGATTATTATTGTCGGATAAACCAACAGCATGCACGGAAATAATCAAACTTTATTATTTTTAGGTTGTTGTTGTTGCATGACGTGAAGGAGAAACACTAACACCATATTTATGTATGTGTGTGTATGTATATGTGTTATAATGGTTTTATAAAATGCTGTCTAGGCAAACTGTAGGCTGTACAACCTGTCCAGTTTTTATATTGTACATTAATAAAAATACTTAAATAATAGTCTGGAGACAGAGCAAATCAAGAAGAACATATACACTTAAGTCCAAAATTATTTATACCCCTATCAAATATAAGGACATTATAGATTTTTTCTTTTAACTATAAAGTGTATATGTATATAAAGAATGACTTGTAAGTGGGGAAAAAATAAAGAAATCCCTTGTATTTGACAGGTGTCTGAATAATTTGGGGCTTAAGTGTATGTACATATATCATGAAACTCAACTTGTTGTATGTCTGTGTGAGGAGCAGCTCTCGCTTCTTCCTTAATAATTTAATCAGGTTAAGTCAGTTTTATTTGAGCAGCCTGAAATTCACAAATTACAGATTGACCTCAATATGCTTCAATACTTTTTTTTAAGGAAAAAAACCTCAGGAAGAGGAACAGAGGAGGATCCCTCTTCCAGGCCGGCAGAGGAGGAAACCCTGTCAGATTGTGACCTGTAATTCCTGCTTTTTTGCCTGATCTGTCAGCAGATATAGATTCACAGAGGAATGAATCACACGGCATTATTTTTACTTTATCGGTCTACGCGCTGCCTGGAAAAATAACCTGTTATCAATACCGGCCTGTCTCCATGCTGATATTTTTATTCCCAACAAAAGACAAATCTAGCGTCTGTTCGTGGTTTTACCTTTTTTTTTTTTTTTTTTTTTTTTTTTTTTTTTATAAGCGGTTATTCTCCCTGTTGACTAACAGGCACGACTGCTAAACCGAGAAAAAACTGAAATATGGCTGTTGGCATTTCACCAATTTCATACTATTTTACATCAAAAAGTGTCCCAGTGATGGATCTCTTTTTTTCTTCACCCTCCGTGTTACATAAAACCGAGGACTTGTTGCAACACTCGGGCGGAAAATTCACAGGAGATATTCATTCTGACGTCAACACGTCTCTGCCTCCTTTAGAAAAGAAGTCACTGGTTCTGCTTTTATCTTCTCTAAAACCATATTGACTTCCTCAATCTTGTGGCAGAGATGACGAGACGATCTTCTTGTTCCTAAATTCCATCGTAAGCGATGCATCTCAACACAGGAGGAAATGTTGATCAGAAGCACACAATGTTAATAAAGAGCAAACGGGGGAAAAAAGTTATTTCATGTGTGAACTTGTTGAATTGTTTAACAAACTGCTGAGTGCACACAGATATCTCAGAAAGTGTTGATCTTTTAATCTGTCAGACGATCAATCACATGCACGAGCTTTATTCTCACCCATTACACCACACACTTTGCATGGTTGCACAACACAAACCAGTATGTGCACTCAGATATGATTCAGGAGTGTTTTTAATACCGTATTTTCATGACCATAAGGCACCGTACTAAAAGGGGCTCAGTTCTGTGTGTCATTACTGTATTTAACACACAAATAAGGCACAGATTTTATATACAGAAATAGATATATACACAAATAGAGTGGGAGCAAAACTGAGTTTGGTTGTGCTTTAACATTTTTTAATCATCAGTATAACATACAGATAAAACAAGCACACAAGTGTGTGTATTTAAAAATAGAGCGAGGGAATGTCATCAAACCATCAAAGTCCTCATCCACTGTTTCTGATTCCAACAGCAGCTAAATCTCCATCAAACATGCCAGCTTCACTTTCTTCACGGTCAGTCACTTTCCGTGCGGCTCCTCGGAAATGATGCGTAATCCGCCGGAAGTTGCTGTGCTACTATAGTCCTGGTCCGGATGGGAAAATAGGATTGTTAATTTTTCACATCAGCTTTACTGCTTTTAGTCGAATGGTGACCATCGGAACGCTTCTCCCACTCGTTCTTTCCTCCAACTCGTACCACCTGTCTTTCCTTCAGTTTGAACTGTGCTTTATCAGCATGTCTCTTTACCATTTTCAGGTTGTTTAAAATAATTTTCTTCTTTTATCTACAATCCATGCCCACACTACTCCCTACATACATACATACATACATAGGAGCACATCAGATTTTGAAGAAAATATGACTTTTATGTGCACCTTATAATTGTGAAAAGACAGTTTAATGAATAATCGCTTGAATTGTTTGTTTTGTAGCGATAAAGGAAGAGCGGTTTCGTTTCGGCAATGGCTATGATCAGGTGGAGGACGTCATCGGGGTGGCCCAGCCCGTGCGCTTCAACAGTAAGTGAACACCACTCTCTGGCTTGATTCATAGTCGATTATCTGGGCGTCGGGGACTGAGGCTCCTCTTCCCTCCCGCAGAGAAGTGCCCCAGCGGCTGGCACCACTACGAGAAGACGGCCAGCTGCTACAAGGTCTACCTGAGGAACGAGAACTACTGGCAGGCCGTGGACACCTGCCAGAAGGTCAACGGCTCGCTGGCCACGTTCGTCACCAACGAGGAGCTGCAGTTCATCCTGAAGATCGAGGTGGACTTTGACGACAAAGTGTGCGAGCGCAGGGACCAGTGCAAGTGAGTTCCTATAAAGACAGGGGGTTCCAATACAGCTGAACTGTATTGATGTTCTCACTGATTACTGATTAAGCAGAACTTTGTGATTTTCTGCAGACACTCTTAACATTATCTGGAAAAAATAACACATTTTTCAAGTGAAAATGTCTTATTTTATTATATAGTAATTCCCTACAGTTTTTATTTGATTGACAGGAAAAACAGGATTGATATTTTTCTCATAAGAAGATTAAACTAAACTTAAAAAAAAAAAAAAGCTTCAAACAGTGGTATAAGATAAGTCTACTCAATATTGGACTAGTTGTACCAAATGCAAGATAAGTTTTGATAATTAGAAGAAAAGAAAAGATCAAAACTTTTAGCGTTGCTGTCTGCTTCTGTCTCTAATCAATAATAATCATCTTATCAAACCCCAAGTTTGTTGCCTTGTTTGACCCTTTTTATTTAGTTTTTAAGATACCTAATCTCCAGTCACATGTTTGAACCTGTGGTGTTTGTTTCAGGCCATCTAGTGGCCAGTAATGGCACTTTTAGAATGATCCATGAAAACATTAATGTCATTTTCCTTTTCTGTAAGGTTTTGGGTCGGGTACCAGTATGTGATCACCAACCAGAACCACTCTCTGGAGGGCCGCTGGGAGGTAGCATATAAAGGTATTTAAGATTTGTTGTATTCATTATAAACATACTAAAGATCTTGTGTTTTAATCCTTAAGTTATATTTTTTATTCCGTTTCCTGAGCAGGGTCGATGCAGGTCTTTCTCCCTCCCGAGGGTCTGACTAAGTTCGGGGAGGCGTCCCCCACCCAGGACAACGTCTTCTGTGCCCAGCTGCAACGCTTTCAGATTAAAAGCATGAACGAACGAGGCCTGCACAGCTGGCACGCTGAGAACTGCTACAAGAAGTTCCCCTTTCTCTGCAAACGGAGTACGTAAATGTGCTAATTTAGCGCCTCTTCTTCTTATTTAGCGCAGATCTTTCTGACTTTTTTGACATTCCTCCCAACAGGGCAAACGTGCGTGGACATAAAGGACAACGTGGTTAACGAGGGCTACTACTTCACCCCCAAGGGGGACGACCCGTGTCTGAGCTGCACGTGTCACGACGGCGAGCCGGAGATGTGCGTGGCGGCGCTGTGCGAGCGGCCGCAGGGCTGCCAGCACTTCCGCAAGGATCCCAAGGAATGCTGCAAGTTCACCTGCCTGGACCCAGGTACTGATATTTTTAAATCCATGTGACCGAAAAAACACCATGTGATTTATAACAATATTGTTAATCAATCAGAAGTTTTTGCCTGTCTCAAAAGCACATGCATGTCTGATTGATTGACATTATTATCAACTAGTTATGGAAGATCTTTGTCCTGTGTATGTGGAACAATAGTAGTGTATTACATACTGAAGGTGTAATGACAAATGATGAGAAATCAATGATTGATAATTTTTTTTATAGATGGACAGATGTAAAAAATAGATCGGTAGATGGACTATCAATAACTTTTGTTATGTTATTTGTTATATGAATTAATCCTACTAAAAAAATCATACCCATCTGAATTTGAGATTTTTTATAAAAATGGTCTTGGTATGTTCTGGTTAAGGCAGCATGTTTTAACAACACCTGAGACTCTTACCTTTTTTAAATGCATTTTATTTCACGCTTTTATGTGCTTCAGAGGTTGAGATATTAACGTTTTCATGGATGTTGACAATTTCTATGTATTTTTTTTTTTCCCAGAAACCCTTTAGGCAATAAGGACATTTATCCCAGGATACCATAGGTTTCTATAGGCGATTTCTGCAGGCATCTTGGGTCTCCAGGAGTTGAGATTGACCTTAATATTCCCCTTTTGTATTCTCTCCGCCTCTCTTTCCTCAGATGGGAACAGTCTGTTTGACTCCATGGCCAGCGGGATGCGGCTGATCGTCAGCTGCATCTCGTCCTTCCTCATCCTGTCTCTGCTGCTCTTCATGGTCCACAGGCTCCGCCAGAGGAGGCGCGAACGCATTGAAACGCTGATTGGTGGAAACTGTGAGCATCGAGCCCGTTGGAACCTGCACACAGTTTATTAGTTGTTCAATGGGGCGTTTTCATCCAACTCGGTGTAGTTGAACTGTAGCACATGAGGGTGTTTTTAGTTAATTTTCACTATGCTTAAGAACTAAAGCAACATTACTTAAGTTTTAGAACCTCTAAGAACATTTTTCATTTCTATAAAACCTTTCCTTTTTTAAATTTATTCTGTCAATGGTGGTTTATTACCTTTTTTTTTTTTTAATGAAGCCTTTGTCTTGGTCTTTATGTGCTCAGTGCACCACTTCAACCTGGGACGACGCGTCCCCGGCTTCGACTACGGCCCCGACGCCTTCGGCACCGGCCTCACTCCGCTGCATCTGTCCGACGACGGCGAGGGCGGCGCGTTCCATTTCCAGGAGCCCCCCCCGCCGTACGCCGCCTACAAATACCCCGACATGCAGCACCCCGACGACCCCCCTCCTCCCTACGAGGCCTCCATCAACCCAGACAGCCTCCTCTATGTGGACCTCGGTGGGTGCAGAGCTTGATAATAATTTTTTACTTTTATCAAAGAATGCTCCATCTGCCCAACAAAATTGTGCTAACTTGCATGTACAAGGGTTTTTCTTATCATCCATTAGCTTCTAATGCAATTATCAAACACATTATTTACACTATTATTATACACTTTAGAAATTGGCCTCTGTACACCTATATAGATATTGCATTAAAAAAGACATTTTTAGCCAGAATAGTCATTTACCATATTAACAATTTATAGTATAATACTATGTACTATACTATACACCAACTGTGAATGGTTGTGCAACTACTTGTATAGATACTTTATTGAAGTTTAAACATATTTGACAATGTGTTACCTACACAAAAACATCTTTACTCCTTTCTCTCTTTAGTGGACCCACATCACAGTCTGTTTGCAGATGTCTTTCTCTACCTTAGAGAAATGTTTGTCATTTAAAGCCCAAGCTCATTTAAAAAAAAAAAATGCAGTTACATAACAGCGTGTAGATAATAACATTAGCTTAATGTTATCAATTAGTTTACTTGTCCTAGTTGATCCTGGGCCAAATTAACTCAAGCTACCGATATGCTGTATAACGTTAGCTGGCATCACCATATTGTCAGCAACAACAGCTGTTGTAAAAACTCAACAGTTTAATCTGAAGCTCATACCTAAAGTCTTCACCTGTAGCCTAGATGACACACATGATATGCAGCTATGGCTACCATCAAATGTATATCAGATTTTCTAATATTTGTTGGCGGCCTTCCTGCAGATCTCTTCTTTAGCTATGCATTGTGCACAGGAGAGAATCCTCATTTCCTGTCTCTGCAGGTCACCGCGGGGTCTCCATGGTGCCCGGCCAGATGAGCGTCATGGTGGACGGGCTCCAGGCCGACATTTCCGACACCTCCGGTCCCGCGCCGGTCCTGGCGCCTTCCTCTCAGGAGAGGGAGGACTCCATCGATAGCAGCACGCTCCTGGTGGGGCCCGACACCCCGACAGATGGCCAGGCCCCCGCCCCCGTGCCGGCGGACTGCGCCTCCTCCCTCAGCACCATGGTATAGTTCCCTGCTGGTCGAGGAAGGTGGCGGGTGCGTTCTGCTCCACCTGCTGCGCCGGGAGAGGCCGACGCGGACTGGTCTGTCGTTTATCAAAAAAACAACAAAAAAACAAAAAAAGAAGAAGAAGCTGACTACAGAGGAGATTTTAGGAGGTGGAGCAGCCTGGTTCTGTAGGTGCACGCGTTTTGAAGGCTCCGCAGTCCGTAGTGTTGGGGTTTTTTTTTTGTTTTTTTTGGGACACTAAAGGACTGTTTAAAGACTGTTTTCTGTACAGAGAAGAAGAAGAAGAAAAAAACACTACATTGAGGCTGAGACGGCTGCACTTTTACTTTTACGCATCAACTGAGCAACGCTTTTCCGAACATCTCAGATTGGTGGAGACGCCCTGATGTAAATACCCCCCTCAGGTCCGTGCCAGATTTGTTATACTCATGTGTGTCTCGGTCCAGCACAAAAGCAGAGAATGACAGATGGACAATGAAGCCAGCTTGGGCTCCTCGTGCGTTATTTTAAAATTATTATTATTTCTTTCTTTCTTTCTTTCTTTCTTTTTTTGTTTGCATCATACCGTCGCTCAAGACGGGATGAATCTGAACGGATCCGCCCGTCTCCAGGCTACAGCAACACTCCATCATCTGGATTTCCACTTTCTTATTACACTCATACATGAAGCTGTCTTCCAGGTTTCAAGCTCATATTTACAGCAACCGGCGTTTTTGTAGGTTAACGTTGAAAAGAAGGTACGGTTAGACTCCTCCTGTGGCGTTTTATTGGCTAATAATGCTATATTAAAGCATTATGCATCAATGAATGTCCTGGTACTGATAAAACTGATAATTTATGACTGTGGGCTGTAATCTTGTTCTTATTTTGGGATGGAAGCAGCCTGAACTCACCCCACTGATCAGTCAAGAGCAGTGATGACTTAATTTAGAAACACCCTGTTCCAGCCATGAAGTCATTGAATCGTGCAGATAGTTTTATTGTTACTTTATCATGAATATTTGCAGGGTAGTTTGTGTATTTGCTCAAAGCTCCGTGTTTTGCACAAGCTTTTCCTGTTTTTTTGTTTGTTTGTTTATTTCTCTTAGGAAGCCAATTTGTCAGGTATCACAGTTGGATGCTTCCCTCTCCATCCCTGGTGTGTGTGTGTGTATGCGTGCGCGTGCGCGTGTGTGTGTGTGATCTCAGTTACTGATATGTTCTCAGCTACTGCTAAAGATCTCTGACTGTGTATTCGACTCTCTTTCTGTTTTGGTGTTGACGGGTCTCTTAACTTTTCTTGTTTTCAATGAGCTCACACTAAAAAAAAAAGTGTAATAAAAAGTGGAAAGTGTATATTTGGATTGAGTCCCCCCCCCCCCCCCCCTCTGTTAGGACGACAATCGTTTGATTCCCTCTAGTGGGGATGCACCGATACCACTTATTTCTGCAACAAGTACTTGGATTCGAGTACTCGTTAATACCAAGTCTGCAGGCATAGAAAAGCGTGTCTGTGATTAAATCTATGTACAGAAATCTCACGCCAACATCTTTTTAGTGTGTGATTAATTAAGTTGCTTGTGTTGTGATAGTTTCTCAAATGAAGAACTCAAAGCCTTTGCTGGACATTTTTGTCGCTCTCCTCCTGGCTAAAGCTTGTGCTGATGTAAAGTGGTATCAGTGTCTATTATTTTTTCTTTTCTTTTTTAAAAATGAGTAAAAGTACTCATGCTCGGTATCGGACCTGATACCCGATACTGGTATCGGGGCATCCCTACGCTCAAGGATTCATCTTTCAACAATGGAGGAGTCGGATTGTCGGGCCCGAGGGTCAGAGGTCAGAGGTCGGGGTCGGAGCCACAACCACCAGCATTCAATCTGCTTCTCATCTGCCTCAAGAAAAAACAGCAACTGTGTGTCTGAGCATCTGCACATCATGTCATGAATGTCCTGCGTGCATTGAACTTTATTATTATTATTTTTGTCAAGCTTATTTCCCTTTTTTTTTGTTTTTTTGTTTTTGGCATTGACAATCCACAGTGGATTAAACATGTTCTCATTAATTGTGGATAAAAAGAAAAGTAACGTGTGCATGTGTGTATAGGAGATGGTGTACTGGTTTGTTTTTCGTTTCTTTTTTTGTTTGGTTTTATTTTTTCGACCTTGCAGTGCATGTTTTTATCCTTTGGCATGCTGAGAGAGAATTTTTTTTTTTTTTTTGTTAAATTCTTTTTGTTTGTTTTTTTAATGAGGAAAAAAAAACCTTTTAGCCAAAACAGTCCTGTACAGTAGGTTCACCTGCCCATAACCCAAACAAGCTGCATTTACACTGTAGTTTCTGAACTCGCTCTTTCTGCGTCAACACTCATTTTACTGGATTTTAAGTGTTTCATGTATAAAACAGATGCTACATTTTCATTGTCCTTTATTTCATAGCCTTTCAATTTGCAGGGCGTGGGGGGTGGCTTGTGTTTTTTTGTTTTTTGTTTTTTTTTTTTTTCCTCTGAGATCGATGTACATCTAATCAAATGCCAAATAAATTGCACCATGAAGGACGACCCCTGAGTGCGTGGGTGTGAATTTGAGCTTCATCAATCATGACGTTCAGTCTCTATTTGTTTAAGTTGAGTCGATTTTATTTGTAAAGCCCAAAATCACAAATTCCAAAAGAGGATCCTTCTTGCTGTAAAGGACAAGCTATAATAGATGATGTGAACAGATGTATTTTCCATTAAAGGTTTTTCCTTGTATGATGTGAGGTTCTAAAAACAGGGGATGTTGTATTGCTTTTATATGAACTGTAAAACCCATTAGGGCAAATCTCTAATTTGTGATTCTCTGCTATACAAATTTAATAAAGGCCCTCTAAATATCTAAACTTGCTTCATACGATTAAAACAATAAATGCCCTAACTCGAGAATGAAAACTGAATTCAAGATTTGATTTCAAAGGTCATCCTTTTTTCTTTTGTTAACCAAAAACATCTCATACATAGACTACAAGGTCAGGGAGGCAGCATACACGTGTAAAATAGTATAAACCTGAGTTGGGAAAACGGCAAAAACACAGCTACATATCGTTCAGGCCTTTGTACATAGAAGAGAAGCTCAGAGTATCTCAGCAGTCTGAACCTATAGCAGCGTCATAGGTGACTTCACTGTATCAATTAACCAATTAAAACAGGCCTCAGCAGCCTGGGGGGTCCCCAGGTAATTCATACCTGTTCAAGTCTTACATCAAGATGAAAAATGGATTTGTATTTTGTTGAAAGCATGATTTTAACATTAGTTCAATGTGCACAGTGTAGTTAATAAAAAAAAATAAATCAAAGCCACACATGCCCTTGTGAGGCCTAATAAATTGAATCACTGCATCTTTTCAGATTTTAATGCACCACACACACATGACCATATTTTTTATGGGATGTGGTCTCATATGTAATATATATGTATAGGCTTAAGTTTTAACCTAAATGAAATGAGGGTGTCTGCCCCCCCCCTGGATTGAAACAGGAAGATTAGGAAGTTTAGGAAATTCCTGCACTGACCAAATGTCAAAGAGGATTAAGGTGGGATGTGGGGAAATTCCCCCCTAAACAGCGAGAGGCAGGTCGGCTTGATGAAAACCCGACCCGGCGCGGCGGCAATCATCAGGGTCAAATAATTTAAAGAAATGGATATAGTGCAGCGAGCTCCCTGTGAGTCACGAAGGCCGAGCAGCGACAGTGATACGAATGAAGAAAAGAGGCTTTGTTCACCAGGATCACGTAATCTGGTCCTGAATGAGAGACAGAGACGTAACACTTAACACCGCGATGATCGTGATTTATGACAGCGGGAAAACATCTATCAGCTGAGCTTTTATATCAGTTTCTTGTGCTTCCATAGTCCATTATTATATGAAAGCATAAAATTTGCATAGGAACCTGCGTTACTAGTAATAGTATTGTTATCTTCAGTAAAACCCAATGTTACTGTTACAGCATCAATATATATCATCAATATCCACATCATCAATACAATAATAAAATAGTTTAATATAATATCAGTAGTAGCTTTTATTTAGATTGGAGCTGTTTGTGGGATTATTTAATTGGCTCCTTTATAATCTCCTTTTTAAACATCTTATAGAAAATATTCTTCACATTCTGGAATGATCCTCAGTGATTTATAGCATTTTATGGACTAATAATTGATCCTTGAACTCTTATCTTATTAATAAATAAACTTTGCAATGCAAATAATTTAGATTTTAGAGGATTTTTTTCTTGATTTGGGTCAGTTTAGTCATGTTTTAAGTGTTAAATAGACTTTTTTTATCTGTAGTAAAACACAATGTCAAATTGTTTCCCAATATTCTAACTCTATTTGCTCTATAACAGCAACATAAATTGATTTATTCTGATTCCAGGTTTAAGTCCAATAACTTAATGATTCATTATCAATTATAGCAAGAAACCTGGAAAATAGAATATATATAATGATAAAAAGTAACCTAAGTTTTACATTTTCCATCTTTTTCCTTTTAATCCATGTAAACTCCTCTGATTCAGTGTCCTCATCCATCCCATGATGGACGGAAGGATGAATGGTTCTTGTTACGAGACGTTGGGCATCGATGCTGGCAGCAGAGGAGGGAGTGTGTGTGTGTGTGTGTGTGTGTGTGTGTGTGTGCTGGGTGAAGAGAATCTGCCCCTGCATCAATGAGCCTGTTGATCAGGAAAAGACCACTAGACGGGTAATGACACGGCTCGCCGATCGTGTCGGGGGAATAAATAAAGCTCCGAGGCGTTCCCCTCCGCTGGCTCCTGGTGCACCTCACACACCCTCACCTGTCCGGCGTCCTCGCCCCCCCCCCTCCAGGATCACAACATGATTCCAGCTGCTGCTCTCCTGCTGGCGGCGGTGGTTTCCTGCACGAATACAGGTGAGGATGCAGCTTCAGCCTCGCACAGCAAGGAAGGTGTCATTTATGTCCAATTTAAAGTGATAAAGTAAGAGAACAGAGACGTCATGCTTGTCCACATCTCGTGTTTTCACATGTTCCAGATGACTACTGTTACAGTGAGCCACAGTGTGGTGAGTGACGCTTTTAAGACTATTATATCCTAGTGAACATCTAGTCTATTCTTCCTGTGTGTGAATATTTAAAGACATTATGATGATTTTAAATACAGTTCCTAGTGTTATTAGCTGAAGTGGAACTTTGGAAGGAGCATCTGTTATACTTTAATATTCTTAATGTTTTTTGCCATTTGAAATGTAAATGGGACAATGTGCATTGTAAAATGCTTTAACCTGGATCCCTAAAGACATAATTATGTGCAAGAACATATGTCAAAAACGTCATGTGGTGTAACCATATAACTTGGTACCAGATAGTTTAAGTCTTAAATATTTAAGCTTTATCATTATTTTTTAGTTACAACATTTGACAATTTGTGTAGAAGAAATTGCACAAGTGGCGATTTTTGTAAAAATATGATGAAAAACATACTTAAAATGAAACACGAATGCAAAATGTACATTCTGAGAGACCTGATAGATGCTCCTTAAAACTAGATTTTGTAAGTTTTGAACATTTTGTGTTCATGTTGGTTTCTTGTCATTTAAAAGTCCATTTATACATTTTTTTTTTTACAAAAATCACAATTTTGTGCAATTAATTGACACAAATGTCAAAATGACATTACACACATTTAAATATTATTCCACCTGTAATATAAAACCGGTTGATAGCATATGTTTGATTTTTTTTTTTACTTTGTTAAGGGAGTAAACTATCAAGTACCAAGTTTTTAGGGGTTACGCAGGCATTGTCCCTCACAAAGCGTCTCTTCCGTCCTCAGACCCTTACGCATGGGGAGACATGTTCCCGTCCTGTCACCCTTTACTGGAGGAGCACCACTCCCCCATCAACCTGGACCAGCACATGACCCGGAACCAGTCTCTGGGGTCTCTACATCTTGAGGGTTTCGACGTGACCCAAACGGGCGTCTGGACGCTGAGAAACGACGGACATTCTGGTGAATTTACTGCAGATACTGTCACTCGCATACTTCAAGCAAAAGTTTCAATACATTCATGTAAAAAAAAATCATTATGAAATGAAAGAACAGTCTAATCCATGATTTAAAGTTGACTGAAATCAGGAAATGGCCTAAAGTCAGTTTATTCTTTAATGTAACACCAAGTTGTATGTATGTCCACAGTCATCCACTGTCAAAGCCTTTGATTAAAATGACATACTATAGTATGACCTTTTTTGAGCGACATACTATAGTATGACCTTTTTTGAGCGACATACTATAGTATGACCTTTTTTGAGCGACATAGTATAGTATGACCTTTTTTGAGCGACATACTATAGTATGACCTTTTTTGAGCAAAATACTATAGTATGAACCTTTTTGAGCGACATACTATAGTATGACCTTTTTTGAGCGACATAGTATAGTATGACCTTTTTTGAGCGACATACTATAGTATGACCTTTTTTGAGCGACATACTATAGTATGACCTTTTTTGAGCGACATACTATAGTATGACCTTTTTTGAGCGACATAGTATAGTATGACCTTTTTTGAGCGACATACTATAGTATGACCTTTTTTGAGCAAAATACTATAGTATGAACCTTTTTGAGCGACATACTATAGTATGAACCTTTTTGAGCGACATACTATAGTATGACCTTTTTTGAGCGACATAGTATAGTATGACCTTTTTTGAGCGACATACTATAGTATGACCTTTTTTGAGCAAAATACTATAGTATGAACCTTTTTGAGCGACATGCTATAGTATGACCTTTTTTGAGCGACATACTATCATCTTTTTTGGGCGAAATACTATAGTATTACCTTTTTTGAACGACATAGTATAGTATGACCTTTTTTGAGTGACATAGTATAGTATGACCTTTTTTGGGCGACATAGTATAGTATGACCTTTTTTGAGCGACATACTATAGTATGACCTTTTTTGAGTGACATAGTATAGTATGACCTTTTTTGAGCAAAATACTATAGTATGAACCTTTTTGAGCGACATACTATGGTATGACCTTTTTTGAGCGACATAGTATAGTATTACCTTTTTTGAGCGACATAGTATAGTATTACCTTTTTTGGGCGACGTAGTATAGTATGACCTTTTTTGAGCGACATGCTATAGTATGACCTTTTTTGAGCGACATAGTATATTATTACCTTTTTTGGGCGACATAGTATAGTATGACCTTTTTTGAGCGACATAGTATAGTATGACTTTTTTTGAGCGACATACTATAGTATTACCTTTTTTTTGAGCGACATACTATAGTATGACCTTTTTTGAGCGACATGCTATAGTATGACCTTTTTTGAGCGACATAGTATAGTATTACCTTTTTTGGGCGACATAGTATAGTATGATCTTTTTTGGGCGACATAGTATAGTATGACCTTTTTTGAGCGACATAGTATAGTATGACCTTTTTTGAGCGACATAGTATAGGATGACCTTTTTTGAACGCCATAGTATAGTACGACCTTTTTTGGGCGACATAGTATAGTATGACCTTTTTTTAACGACATGCTATAGTATTACCTTTTTTTTGAGCGACATACTATAGTATGACCTTTTTTGAGCGACATGCTATAGTATGACCTTTTTTGAGCGACATAGTATAGTATTACCTTTTTTGGGCGACATAGTATAGTATGATCTTTTTTGGGCGACATAGTATAGTATGACCTTTTTTGAGCGACATAGTATAGTATGACCTTTTTTGAGCGACATAGTATAGGATGACCTTTTTTGAACGCCATAGTATAGTACGACCTTTTTTGAGCGACATAGTATAGGATGACCTTTTTTGAACGCCATAGTATAGTACGACCTTTTTTGAGCGACATAGTATAGTATGACCTTTTTTTGAACGCCATAGTATAGTATGACCTTTCTTGAGCGACATAGTATAGTATGACCTTTTTTGAATGACATAGTATAGTATGACCTCTTTTGAGCGACATACTATAGGATGACCTTTTTTGAATGACATAGTATAGTATGACCTTTTTTGAGCGACATACTATAGGATGACCTTTTTTGAGCGACATACTATAGTATGACCTTTTTTGAGCGACATAGTATAGTATGACCTTTTTTGAGCAAAAAACTATAGTATGAACCTTTTTGAGCGACATGCTATAGTATGACTTTTTTTGAGCGACATACTATCATCTTTTTTGAGCGACATACTATAGTATGACCTTTTTTGAACGACATAGTATAGTATGACCTTTTTTGGGCGACATAGTATAGTATGACCTTTTTTGAGCGACATAGTATAGTATTACCTTTTTTGAGCGACATACTATAGTATGACCTTTTTTGAGCGACATAATATAGTATGACCTTTTTTGGGCGACATACTATAGTATGACCTTTTTGAGCGACATACTATAGTATTACCTTTTTTGAGCGACATACTATAGTATGACCTTTTTGAGCGACATGCTATAGTATGACCTTTTTTGAGCGACATAGTATAGTATGACTTTTTTTGAGCGACATACTATAGTATGACCTTTTTTGGGCGACATAGTATAGTATGACCTTTTTTGAGCGACATAGTATAGTATGACCTTTTTTGAGCGACATAGTATAGTATTACCTTTTTTGAGCGACATACTATAGTATGACCTTTTTGAGCGACATGCTATAGTATGACCTTTTTTGGGCGACATAGTATAGTATGACTTTTTTGAGCGACATACTATAGTATGACCTTTTTTGAGCGACATAGTATAGTATGACCTTTTTTGAGCGACATAGTATAGGATGACCTTTTTTGAACGCCATAGTATAGTACGACCTTTTTTGAGCGACATAGTATAGTATGACCTTTTTTTGAACGCCATAGTATAGTATGACCTTTCTTGAGCGACATAGTATAGTATGACCTTTTTTGAATGACATACTATAGTATGACCTTTTTTGAGCAAAAAACTATAGTATGAACCTTTTTGAGCGACATGCTATAGTATGACTTTTTTTGAGCGACATACTATCATCTTTTTTGAGCGACATACTATAGTATGACCTTTTTTGAACGACATAGTATAGTATGACCTTTTTTGGGCGACATAGTATAGTATGACCTTTTTTGAGCGACATAGTATAGTATTACCTTTTTTGAGCGACATACTATAGTATGACCTTTTTTGAGCGACATAGTATAGTATGACCTTTTTTGGGCGACATACTATAGTATAACCTTTTTGAGCGACATACTATAGTATTACCTTTTTTGAGCGACATAGTATAGTATGACCTTTTTGAGCGACATGCTATAGTATGACCTTTTTTGAGTGACATAGTATAGTATGACCTTTTTTGAGCGACATAGTATAGTATGACCTTTTTTGAGCGACATAGTATAGTATGACTTTTTTTGGGCGACATACTATAGTATGACCTTTTTGAGCGACATGCTATAGTATGACCTTTTTTGGGCGACATAGTATAGTATGACTTTTTTGAGCGACATAGTATAGTATGACCTTTTTTGAGCGACATAGTATAGTATGACCTTTTTTGAGCGACATAGTATAGTATGACTTTTTTTGGGCGACATACTATAGTATGACCTTTTTTGAGCGACATAGTATAGTATGACCTTTTTTGAGCGACATAGTATAGTATGACTTTTTTTGAGCGACATACTATAGTATGACCTTTTTTGGGCGACATAGTATAGTATGACCTTTTTTGAGCGACATAGTATAGTATGACCTTTTTTGAGCGACATAGTATAGTATGACTTTTTTTGAGCGACATACTATAGTATGACCTTTTTTGGGCGACATAGTATAGTATGACCTTTTTTGAGCGACATAGTATAGTATGACTTTTTTTGAGCGACATACTATAGTATGACCTTTTTTGGGCGACATAGTATAGTATGACCTTTTTTGAGCGACATAGTATAGTATGACCTTTTTTGAGCGACATAGTATAGTATGACCTTTTTTGAGCGACATAGTATAGTATGACTTTTTTTGGGCGACATACTATAGTATGACCTTTTTTGAGCGACATAGTATAGTATGACCTTTTTTGAGCGACATAGTATAGTATGAACCTTTTTGAGCGACATGCTATAGTATGACCTTTTTTGAGCGACATACTATCATCTTTTTTGAGCGACATACTATAGTATGACCTTTTTTGAACGACATAGTATAGTATGACCTTTTTTGGGCGACATAGTATAGTATGACCTTTTTTGAGCGACATAGTATAGTATGACCTTTTTTGAGCGACATACTATAGTATGACCTTTTTTGAGTGACATAGTATAGTATGACCTTTTTTGAGCGACATAGTATAGTATGACCTTTTTTGAGCGACATAGTATAGTATGACTTTTTTTGGGCGACATAGTATAGTATGACTTTTTTTGAGCGACATACTATAGTATGACCTTTTTTGGGCGACATGCTATAGTATGACCTTTTTTGAGCAAAATACTATAGTATGACCATTTTTGAATGACATGCTATAGTATTACCTTTTTTGAACGACATAGTATAGTATGACCTTTTTTGGGCGACATAGTATAGTATGACCTTTTTTGAGCGACATAGTATAGTATGACCTTTTTTGAGCAAAATACTATAGTATGACCTTTTTTGAATGACATGCTATAGTATTACCTTTTTTGAACGACATAGTATAGTATGACTTTTTTGAGCGACATACTATAGTATGACCTTTTTTGAGCGACATAGTATAGTATGACCTTTTTTGAGCGACATAGTATAGTATGACCTTTTTTGAGCGACATACTATAGTATGACCTTTTTTGGGCGACATAGTATAGTATGACCTTTTTTGAGCGACATAGTATAGTATGACTTTTTTTGGGCGACATAGTATAGTATGACTTTTTTTGAGCGACATACTATAGTATGACCTTTTTTGGGCGACATAGTATAGTATGACCTTTTTTGAGCGACATAGTATAGTATGACTTTTTTTGAGCGACATACTATAGTATGACCTTTTTTGGGCGACATAGTATAGTATGACCTTTTTTGAGCGACATAGTATAGTATGACCTTTTTTGAGCGACATAGTATAGTATGACCTTTTTTGAGCGACATAGTATAGTATGACTTTTTTTGAGCGACATACTATAGTATGACCTTTTTTGGGCGACATAGTATAGTATGACCTTTTTTGAGCGACATAGTATAGTATGACTTTTTTTGAGCGACATACTATAGTATGACCTTTTTTGGGCGACATAGTATAGTATGACCTTTTTTGAGCGACATAGTATAGTATGACCTTTTTTGAGCGACATAGTATAGTATGACCTTTTTTGAGCGACATAGTATAGTATGACTTTTTTTGGGCGACATACTATAGTATGACCTTTTTTGAGCGACATAGTATAGTATGACCTTTTTTGAGCGACATAGTATAGTATGAACCTTTTTGAGCGACATGCTATAGTATGACCTTTTTTGAGCGACATACTATCATCTTTTTTGAGCGACATACTATAGTATGACCTTTTTTGAACGACATAGTATAGTATGACCTTTTTTGGGCGACATAGTATAGTATGACCTTTTTTGAGCGACATAGTATAGTATGACCTTTTTTGAGCGACATACTATAGTATGACCTTTTTTGAGTGACATAGTATAGTATGACCTTTTTTGAGCGACATAGTATAGTATGACCTTTTTTGAGCGACATAGTATAGTATGACTTTTTTTGGGCGACATAGTATAGTATGACTTTTTTTGAGCGACATACTATAGTATGACCTTTTTTGGGCGACATAGTATAGTATGACCTTTTTTGAGCGACATAGTATAGTATGACCTTTTTTGAGCGACATAGTATAGTATGACCTTTTTTGAGCGACATAGTATAGTATGACTTTTTTTGAGCGACATACTATAGTATGACCTTTTTTTAACGACATGCTATAGTATGACCTTTTTTGAGCAAAATACTATAGTATGACCATTTTTGAATGACATGCTATAGTATTACCTTTTTTGAACGACATAGTATAGTATGACCTTTTTTGGGCGACATGCTATAGTATGACCTTTTTTGAGCGACATAGTATAGTATGACCTTTTTTGAGCGACATAGTATAGTATGACTTTTTTTGGGCGACATACTATAGTATGACCTTTTTTGAGCGACATAGTATAGTATGACTTTTTTTGAGCGACATACTATAGTATGACCTTTTTTTAACGACATGCTATAGTATGACCTTTTTTGAGCAAAATACTATAGTATGACCATTTTTGAATGACATGCTATAGTATTACCTTTTTTGAACGACATAGTATAGTATGACCTTTTTTGGGCGACATGCTATAGTATGACCTTTTTTGAGCGACATAGTATAGTATGACCTTTTTTTAACGACATGCTATAGTATGACCTTTTTTGAGCAAAATACTATAGTATGACCATTTTTGAATGACATGCTATAGTATTACCTTTTTTGAACGACATAGTATAGTATGACCTTTTTTGGGCGACATAGTATAGTATGACCTTTTTTGAGCGACATAGTATAGTATGACCTTTTTTGAACGACATAGTATAGTATGACCTTTTTTGGGCGACATAGTATAGTATGACCTTTTTTGAGCGACATAGTATAGTATGACCTTTTTTGAGCAAAATACTATAGTATGACCTTTTTTGAATGACATGCTATAGTATTACCTTTTTTGAACGACATAGTATAGTATGACCTTTTTTGAGCGACATGCTACAGTATGACATTTTTTGAGTGACATACTATAGTATGAACCTTTTTGAGCGACATAGTATAGTATGACCTTTTTTGAGCGACATAGTATAGTATGACCTTTTTTGAGCAAAATACTATAGTATGACCTTTTTTGGGCGACATAGTATAGTATGACCTTTTTTGAGCAAATTACTATAGTATGACCTTTTTTGAGCGACATAATATAGTACGACCTTTTTTGAACGACATAGTATAGTATGACCTTTTTTGAGTGGCATACTATAGTATGACCTTTTTTGAACGACATAGTATAGCATGACCTTTTTTGAACGACATAGTATAGTAGACATTTTTTGAGCGACATTATTTAGTATGACATTTTTTGAGCAAAATACTATAGTATGACCCTTTTTGAGCAACATAGTATAGTTTGACCCTTTTTGAGCGACATAGTATAGTACGACCTTTTTTGAACGACATAGTATAGTATGACCTTTTTTGAGCGAAATTATTTAGTATGACAATTTTTGAGCAAAATACTATAGTATGACCCTTTTTGAGCGACATAGTATAGTATGACCTTTTTTGGGCGACATAGTATAGTATGACCTTTTTTGAGCGACATAGTATAGTATGACCTTTTTTGAGCGACATAGTATAGTATGACCTTTTTTGAGCGACATAGTATAGTATGACCTTTTTTGAGCGACATAGTATAGTATGAACCTTTTTGAGCGACATGCTATAGTATGACCTTTTTTGAACGACATAGTATAGTATGACCTTTTTTGAACGACATAGTATAGTATGACCTTTTTTGGGCGACATAGTATAGTATGACCTTTTTTGAGCGACATACTATAGTATGACCTTTTTTGAGTGACATAGTATAGTATGACCTTTTTTGAGCGACATAGTATAGTATGACCTTTTTTGAGCGACATAGTATAGTATGACTTTTTTTGGGCGACATAGTATAGTATGACTTTTTTTGAGCGACATACTATAGTATGACCTTTTTTGGGCGACATAGTATAGTATGACCTTTTTTGAGCGACATAGTATAGTATGACCTTTTTTGAGCGACATAGTATAGTATGACCTTTTTTGAGCGACATAGTATAGTATGACTTTTTTTGGGCGACATACTATAGTATGACCTTTTTTGAGCGACATAGTATAGTATGACCTTTTTTGAGCGACATAGTATAGTATGACTTTTTTTGAGCGACATACTATAGTATGACCTTTTTTGGGCGACATAGTATAGTATGACCTTTTTTGAGCGACATAGTATAGTATGACCTTTTTTGAGCGACATAGTATAGTATGACCTTTTTTGAGCGACATAGTATAGTATGACTTTTTTTGAGCGACATACTATAGTATGACCTTTTTTGGGCGACATAGTATAGTATGACCTTTTTTGAGCGACATAGTATAGTATGACTTTTTTTGAGCGACATACTATAGTATGACCTTTTTTGGGCGACATAGTATAGTATGACCTTTTTTGAGCGACATAGTATAGTATGACCTTTTTTGAGCGACATAGTATAGTATGACCTTTTTTGAGCGACATAGTATAGTATGACTTTTTTTGGGCGACATACTATAGTATGACCTTTTTTGAGCGACATAGTATAGTATGACCTTTTTTGAGTGACATAGTATAGTATGAACCTTTTTGAGCGACATGCTATAGTATGACCTTTTTTGAGCGACATACTATCATCTTTTTTGAGCGACATACTATAGTATGACCTTTTTTGAACGACATAGTATAGTATGACCTTTTTTGGGCGACATAGTATAGTATGATCTTTTTTGAGCGACATAGTATAGTATGACCTTTTTTGAGCGACATACTATAGTATGACCTTTTTTGAGTGACATAGTATAGTATGACCTTTTTTGAGCGACATAGTATAGTATGACCTTTTTTGAGCGACATAGTATAGTATGACTTTTTTTGGGCGACATAGTATAGTATGACTTTTTTTGAGCGACATACTATAGTATGACCTTTTTTGGGCGACATAGTATAGTATGACCTTTTTTGAGCGACATAGTATAGTATGACCTTTTTTGAGCGACATAGTATAGTATGACCTTTTTTGAGCGACATAGTATAGTATGACTTTTTTTGAGCGACATACTATAGTATGACCTTTTTTTAACGACATGCTATAGTATGACCTTTTTTGAGCAAAATACTATAGTATGACCATTTTTGAATGACATGCTATAGTATTACCTTTTTTGAACGACATAGTATAGTATGACCTTTTTTGGGCGACATGCTATAGTATGACCTTTTTTGAGCGACATAGTATAGTATGACCTTTTTTGAGCGACATAGTATAGTATGACTTTTTTTGGGCGACATACTATAGTATGACCTTTTTTGAGCGACATAGTATAGTATGACTTTTTTTGAGCGACATACTATAGTATGACCTTTTTTTAACGACATGCTATAGTATGACCTTTTTTGAGCAAAATACTATAGTATGACCATTTTTGAATGACATGCTATAGTATTACCTTTTTTGAACGACATAGTATAGTATGACCTTTTTTGGGCGACATGCTATAGTATGACCTTTTTTGAGCGACATAGTATAGTATGACCTTTTTTTAACGACATGCTATAGTATGACCTTTTTTGAGCAAAATACTATAGTATGACCATTTTTGAATGACATGCTATAGTATTACCTTTTTTGAACGACATAGTATAGTATGACCTTTTTTGGGCGACATAGTATAGTATGACCTTTTTTGAGCGACATAGTATAGTATGACCTTTTTTGAGCAAAATACTATAGTATGACCTTTTTTGAATGACATGCTATAGTATTACCTTTTTTGAACGACATAGTATAGTATGACTTTTTTGAGCGACATACTATAGTATGACCTTTTTTGAGCGACATAGTATAGTATGACCTTTTTTGAGCGACATAGTATAGTATGACCTTTTTTGAGCGACATACTATAGTATGACCTTTTTTGGGCGACATAGTATAGTATGACCTTTTTTGAGCGACATAGTATAGTATGACTTTTTTTGGGCGACATAGTATAGTATGACTTTTTTTGAGCGACATACTATAGTATGACCTTTTTTGGGCGACATAGTATAGTATGACCTTTTTTGAGCGACATAGTATAGTATGACCTTTTTTGAGCGACATAGTATAGTATGACCTTTTTTGAGCGACATAGTATAGTATGACCTTTTTTGAGCGACATAGTATAGTATGAACCTTTTTGAGCGACATGCTATAGTATGACCTTTTTTGAACGACATAGTATAGTATGACCTTTTTTGAACGACATAGTATAGTATGACCTTTTTTGGGCGACATAGTATAGTATGACCTTTTTTGAGCGACATACTATAGTATGACCTTTTTTGAGTGACATAGTATAGTATGACCTTTTTTGAGCGACATAGTATAGTATGACCTTTTTTGAGCGACATAGTATAGTATGACTTTTTTTGGGCGACATAGTATAGTATGACTTTTTTTGAGCGACATACTATAGTATGACCTTTTTTGGGCGACATAGTATAGTATGACCTTTTTTGAGCGACATAGTATAGTATGACCTTTTTTGAGCGACATAGTATAGTATGACCTTTTTTGAGCGACATAGTATAGTATGACTTTTTTTGGGCGACATACTATAGTATGACCTTTTTTGAGCGACATAGTATAGTATGACCTTTTTTGAGCGACATAGTATAGTATGACTTTTTTTGAGCGACATACTATAGTATGACCTTTTTTGGGCGACATAGTATAGTATGACCTTTTTTGAGCGACATAGTATAGTATGACCTTTTTTGAGCGACATAGTATAGTATGACCTTTTTTGAGCGACATAGTATAGTATGACTTTTTTTGAGCGACATACTATAGTATGACCTTTTTTGGGCGACATAGTATAGTATGACCTTTTTTGAGCGACATAGTATAGTATGACTTTTTTTGAGCGACATACTATAGTATGACCTTTTTTGGGCGACATAGTATAGTATGACCTTTTTTGAGCGACATAGTATAGTATGACCTTTTTTGAGCGACATAGTTTAGTATGACCTTTTTTGAGCGACATAGTATAGTATGACTTTTTTTGGGCGACATACTATAGTATGACCTTTTTTGAGCGACATAGTATAGTATGACCTTTTTTGAGCGACATAGTATAGTATGAACCTTTTTGAGCGACATGCTATAGTATGACCTTTTTTGAGCGACATACTATCATCTTTTTTGAGCGACATACTATAGTATGACCTTTTTTGAACGACATAGTATAGTATGACCTTTTTTGGGCGACATAGTATAGTATGACCTTTTTTGAGCGACATAGTATAGTATGACCTTTTTTGAGCGACATACTATAGTATGACCTTTTTTGAGTGACATAGTATAGTATGACCTTTTTTGAGCGACATAGTATAGTATGACCTTTTTTGAGCGACATAGTATAGTATGACTTTTTTTGGGCGACATAGTATAGTATGACTTTTTTTGAGCGACATACTATAGTATGACCTTTTTTGGGCGACATAGTATAGTATGACCTTTTTTGAGCGACATAGTATAGTATGACCTTTTTTGAGCGACATAGTATAGTATGACCTTTTTTGAGCGACATAGTATAGTATGACTTTTTTTGAGCGACATACTATAGTATGACCTTTTTTTAACGACATGCTATAGTATGACCTTTTTTGAGCAAAATACTATAGTATGACCATTTTTGAATGACATGCTATAGTATTACCTTTTTTGAACGACATAGTATAGTATGACCTTTTTTGGGCGACATGCTATAGTATGACCTTTTTTGAGCGACATAGTATAGTATGACCTTTTTTTAACGACATGCTATAGTATGACCTTTTTTGAGCAAAATACTATAGTATGACCATTTTTGAATGACATGCTATAGTATTACCTTTTTTGAACGACATAGTATAGTATGACCTTTTTTGGGCGACATAGTATAGTATGACCTTTTTTGAGCGACATAGTATAGTATGACCTTTTTTGAGCAAAATACTATAGTATGACCTTTTTTGAATGACATGCTATAGTATTACCTTTTTTGAACGACATAGTATAGTATGACCTTTTTTGAGCGACATGCTACAGTATGACATTTTTTGAGTGACATACTATAGTATGAACCTTTTTGAGCGACATAGTATAGTATGACCTTTTTTGAGCGACATAGTATAGTATGACCTTTTTTGAGCAAAATACTATAGTATGACCTTTTTTGGGCGACATAGTATAGTATGACCTTTTTTGAGCAAATTACTATAGTATGACCTTTTTTGAGCGACATAATATAGTACGACCTTTTTTGAACGACATAGTATAGTATGACCTTTTTTGAGTGGCATACTATAGTATGACCTTTTTTGAACGACATAGTATAGCATGACCTTTTTTGAACGACATAGTATAGTAGACATTTTTTGAGCGACATTATTTAGTATGACATTTTTTGAGCAAAATACTATAGTATGACCCTTTTTGAGCAACATAGTATAGTTTGACCCTTTTTGAGCGACATAGTATAGTACGACCTTTTTTGAACGACATAGTATAGTATGACCTTTTTTGAGCGAAATTATTTAGTATGACATTTTTTGAGCAAAATACTATAGTATGACCCTTTTTGAGCGACATAGTATAGTATGACCTTTTTTGAGCGACATAGTATAGTATGACCTTTTTTGAACGACATAGTATAGTATGACCTTTTTTGAACGTCATACATAGTATGACCTTTTTTGAACGACATAGTATAGTATGACATTTTTTGAGCGACATTATTTAGTCTGACATTTTTTGAGCGACATAGTATAGTATGACCTTTTTTGAACAACATAGTATAGTATGACCTTTTTTGACTGTCATACTATAGTATGACCTTTTTTGATAGTATAGTATGACCTTTTTTGAGCAAATTACTATAGTATGACCTTTTTTTGAGCAACATAGTATAGTATGACCTTTTTGAGCGACATACTATAGTATGACCTTTTTTAGGCGACATAGTATAACACTATGTCACCCAAAAAAGGTCCTATTATTCCATGTCGCTCAAAAATGGCCAACTTCCGCACTCCACCAGGAGTCCCATCATGCTCAGGAATGTTGTCCTGGCACATTTAACGTCTTCACTCTACATGTCAGTCCTTTAAATTCAAAAGGATAAGAACACCATGCAAGATTTTCAAACCAGTGCCTGCGGTCTTAAGAACTAAGTGCCTTCTCCACACAAACCTTTGTTCCCCATGTTGAACTTTAAAATTTGGCATGGCTTGTACGCCCAACTTCAATTCAGCCTTCTAACACACTGCGCCACCCAGTCTGCTTCGCTGCTGGAGATTTCTTAGAACTTTCATTCAACAATTGGGTTCTTGACTTTAAAAGCTAGAAGGAGGGATTGAACCTAGATCTCCTATATCACCAAACAGGTGTCCTACCTGGTGAGCCATTGTACTTCCTCTGTAAAGATCACTCGCAGACTGCTGCTGTAACTTCACTAGTATGATGTTTTTTGAGCGACATAGTATAGTATGACCTTTTTTGAGCGACATTGTATAGTATGACCTTTTTTGAGCGACATACTATAGTATGACCTTTTTTGAGCGACATACTATAGTATGACCTTTTTTGGGCGACATAGTATAGTATGACCTTTTTTGAGCGACATAGTATAGTATGACCTTTTTTGAGCGACATAGTATAGTATGACCTTTTTTGAGCGACATAGTATAGTATGACTTTTTTTGGGCGACATACTATAGTATGACCTTTTTTGGGCGACATAGTATAGTATGACCTTTTTTGAGCGACATAGTATAGTATGACCTTTTTTGAGCGACATAGTATAGTATGACTTTTTTTGGGCGACATACTATAGTATGACCTTTTTTGAGCATCATAGTATAGTATGACCTTTTTTGAGCGACATAGTATAGTATGACTTTTTTGGGGCGACATAGTATAGTATGACTTTTTTTGAGCGACATACTATAGTATGACCTTTTTTGGGCGACATAGTATAGTATGACCTTTTTTGAGCGACATAGTATAGTATGACCTTTTTTGAGCGACATAGTATAGTATGACCTTTTTTGAGCGACATAGTATAGTATGACTTTTTTTGGGCGACATACTATAGTATGACCTTTTTTGAGCGACATAGTATAGTATGACCTTTTTTGAGCGACATAGTATAGTATGACTTTTTTTGAGCGACATACTATAGTATGACCTTTTTTTTAACGACATGCTATAGTATGACCTTTTTTGAGCAAAATACTATAGTATGACCCTTTTTGAGCAACATAGTATAGTTTGACCCTTTTTGAGCGACATAGTATAGTACGACCTTTTTTGAACGACATAGTATAGTATGACCTTTTTTGAGCGAAATTATTTAGTATGACATTTTTTGAGCAAAATACTATAGTATGACCCTTTTTGAGCGACATAGTATAGTATGACCTTTTTTGAGCGACATAGTATAGTATGACCTTTTTTGAACGACATAGTATAGTATGACCTTTTTTGAACGTCATACATAGTATGACCTTTTTTGAACGACATAGTATAGTATGACATTTTTTGAGCGACATTATTTAGTCTGACATTTTTTGAGCGACATAGTATAGTATGACCTTTTTTGAACAACATAGTATAGTATGACCTTTTTTGACCGTCATACTATAGTATGACCTTTTTTGATAGTATAGTATGACCTTTTTTGAGCAAATTACTAAAGTATGACCTTTTTTTGAGCAACATAGTATAGTATGACCTTTTTGAGCGACATACTATAGTATGACCTTTTTTGGGCGACATAGTATAACACTATGTCACCCAAAAAAGGTCCTATTATTCCATGTCGCTCAAAAATGGCCAACTTCCGCACTCCACCAGGAGTCCCATCATGCTCAGGAATGTTGTCCTGGCACATTTAACGTCTTCACTCTACATGTCAGTCCTTTAAATTCAAAAGGATAAGAACACCATGCAAGATTTTCAAACCAGTGCCTGCGGTCTTAAGAACTAAGTGCCTTCTCCACACAAAACTGTGTTCCCCATGTTGAACTTTAAAATTTGGCATGGCTTGTACGCCCAACTTCAATTCAGCCTTCTAAAACACTGCGCCACCCAGTCTGCTTCGCTGCTGGAGATTTCTTAGAACTTTCATTCAACAATTGGGTTCTTGACTTTAAAAGCTAGAAGGAGGGATTGAACCTAGATCTCCTATATCACCAAACAGGTGTCCTACCTGGTGAGCCATTGTACTTCCTCTGTAAAGATCACTCGCAGACTTCTGCTGTAACTTCACTAGTATGATGTTTTTTGAGCGACATAGTATAGTATGACCTTTTTTGAGCGACATAGTATAGTATGACCTTTTTTGAGCGACATACTATAGTATGACCTTTTTTGGGCGACATAGTATAGTATGACCTTTTTTGAGCGACATATTATAGTATGACCTTTTTTGAGCGACATAGTATAGTATAACCTTTTTTGAGCGACATAGTATAGTATGACCTTTTTTGGGGCGACATACTATAGTATGACCTTTTTTGAGCGACATACTATAGTATAACCTTTTTTGAGCGACATAGTATAGTATGACCTTTTTTGGGGCGACATACTATAGTATGACCTTATTTGAGCGACATAGTATAGTATGACCTTTTTTGAGCGACATAGTATAGTATGACCTTTTTTGAGCGACATACTATAGTATGACCTTTTTTGAGTGACATAGTATAGTATGACCTTTTTTGAGCGACATAGTATAGTATGACCTTTTTTGAGCGACATAGTATAGTATGACTTTTTTTGGGCGACATAGTATAGTACGACTTTTTTTGAGCGACATACTATAGTATGACCTTTTTTGGGCGACATAGTATAGTATGACCTTTTTTGAGCGACATAGTATAGTATGACCTTTTTTGAGCGACATAGTATAGTATGACCTTTTTTGAGCGACATAGTATAGTATGACTTTTTTTGGGCGACATACTATAGTATGAACTTTTTTGGGCGACATAGTATAGTATGACCTTTTTTGAGCAAAATACTATAGTATGACCTTTTTTGAATGACATGCTATAGTATTACCTTTTTTGAACGACATAGTATAGTATGACCTTTTTTGAGCGACATGCTACATTATGACCTTTTTTGAGTGACATACTATAGTATGAACTTTTTTGGGTGACATAGTATAGTATGACCTTTTTTGAGCAAAATACTATAGTATGAACCTTTTTGAGCGACATAGTATAGTATGACCTTTTTTGAGCGACATAGTATAGTATGACCTTTTTTGAGCAAAATACTATAGTATGACCTTTTTTGAACGACATAGTATAGTATGACCTTTTTTGACCGTCATACTATAGTATGACCTTTTTTGAGCGACATTATTTAGTATGACATTTTTTGAGCAAAATACTATAGTATGACCCTTTTTGAGCGACATAGTATAGTATGACCTTTTTTGAATGACATAATATAGTATGACCTTTTTTGAATGACATAGTATAGTATGACCTTTTTTGACCGTCATACTATAGTATGACCTTTTTTGAACGTCATACATAGTATGACATTTTTTGAGCGACATTATTTAGTATGACATTTTTCGAGCAAAATACTATAGTATGACCCTTTTTGAGCAACATAGTATAGTTTGACCCTTTTTGAGCGACATAGTATAGTACGACCTTTTTTGAACGACATAGTATAGTATGACCTTTTTTGAACGTCATACATAGTATGACCTTTTTTGGGTCACATAGTATAGTATGACCTTTTTTGAGCAAATTACTATAGTATGACCTTTTTTGAGCAAAATACTATAGTATGACCCTTTTTGAGCGACATAGTATAGTATGACCTTTTTTGAGCGACATAGTATAGTATGACCTTTTTTGAACGACATAGTATAGTATGACCTTTTTTGAACGTCATACATAGTATGACCTTTTTTGAACGACATAGTATAGTATGACCTTTTTTGAACGACATAGTATAGTATGACATTTTTTGAGCGACATTATTTAGTATGACATTTTTTGACCGTCATACTATAGTATGACCTTTTTTGATAGTATAGTATGACCTTTTTTGAGCAAATTACTATAGTATGACCTTTTTTTGAGCAACATAGTATAGTATGACCTTTTTGAGCGACATACTATAGTGTGACCTTTTTTGGGCGACATAGTATAGTATGACCTTTTTTGAACGACATAGTATAGTATGACCTTTTTTGAGCGACATATTATAGTATGACCTTTTTTGAACGACATAGTATAGTATGACCTTTTTTTGAGCAACATAGTATAGTATGACCTTTTTTGAGCGACATACTATAGTATGACCTTTTTTGGGCGACATAGTATAACACTATGTCACCCAAAAAAGGTCCTATTATTCCATGTCGCTCAAAAATGGCCCACTTCCGCACTCCACCAGGAGTCCCATCATGCTCAGGAATGTTGTCCTGGCACATTTAACGTCTTTACTCTACATGTCAGTCCTTTAAATTCAAAAGGATAAGAACACCATGCAAGATTTTCAAACCAGTGCCTGCGGTCTTAAGAACTAAGTGCCTTCTCCACACAAACCTTTGTTCCCCATGTTGAACTTTAAAATTTGGCATGGCTTGTACGCCCAACTTCAATTCAGCCTACTAACACACTGCGCCACCCAGTCTGCTTCGCTGCTGGAGATTTCTTAGAACTTTCATTCAACAATTGGGTTCTTGACTTTAAAAGCTAGAAGGAGGGATTGAACCTAGATCTCCTATATCACCAAACAGGTGTCCTACCTGGTGAGCCATTGTACTTCCTCTGTAAAGATCACTCGCAGACTGCTGCTGTAACTTCACTAGTATGATGTTTTTTGAGCGACATAGTATAGTATGACGTTTTTTGGGCGACATAGTACAGTATGTCCGGTTTTGGGCGACATAGTATAGTATGACCTTTTTTGAGCGACATACTATAGTATGTCCTTTTTTGAGCGACATACTATAGTATGACCTTTTTTGAGCTATATTATTTAGTATGACATTTTTTGAGCAAAATACTATAGTATGACCATTTTTGAGCGACATAGTATAGTATGACCTTTTTTGAGCGACATACTATAGTATGACCCTTTTTGAGCGACATAGTATAGTACGACCTTTTTTGAACAACATAGTATAGTATGACCTTTTTTGACCGTCATACTATAGTATGACCTTTTTTGGGTGACATAGTATAGTATGACCTTTTTTGAGCAAATTACTATATTATGACCTTTTTTGAGCGACATACTATAGTATGACCTTTTTTGAGCGACATACTATAATATGACCTTTTTTGGGCGACATAGTATAGTAGGACCTTTTTTGAACGACATAGTATAGTATGACCTTTTTTGACCGTCATACTATAGTATGACCTTTTTTGAACGACATAGTATAGTATGACCTTTTTTGAGCGACATACTATAGTATGACCTTTTTTGGGCGACATAGTATAACACTATGTCACCAAAAAAGGTCCTATTATTCCATGTCGCTCAAAAATGGCCAACTTCCGCACTCCACCAGGAGTCCCATCATGCTCAGGAATGTTGTCCTGGCACATTTAATGTCTTCACTCTACATGTCAGTCCTTTAAATTCAAAAGAATAAGAACACCATGCAAGATTTTCAAACCAGTGCCTGCAGTCTTAAGAACTAAGTGGCTTCTCCACACAAAACTGTGTTCCCCATGTTGGACTTTAAAAGTTGGCATGGCTTGAACCCACAACTCACAACTTCAATTCCGCCTTCTAACACACTGCTCCACCCAGTCTGCTTCGCTTCTGGAGATTTCTTAGAACTTTCATTCAACATTTGGGTTCTTGACTTTAAAAGCTAGAGGGAGGGATTGAACCTAGATCTCCTATATCACCAAACAGGTGTCCTACCTGGTGAGCCATTATACTTCCTCTGCAAAGATCACTCGCAGACTGCTGCTGTAACTTCACTAGTATGATGTTTTTTGAGCGACATACTATATTATGACCTTTTTTGAGCGACATTATTTAGTATGACCTTTTTTGAGCGGCATACTATAGTATGACCTTTTTTGAACGACATAGTATAGTATGACCTTATTTGAGTGACATACTATAGTATGACCTTTTTGACCGTCATACTATAGTACGACCCTTTTTGGGCGACATACTATAGTATGACCTTTTTTGAACGACATAGTATAGTATGACCTTTTTTGAGCGACATACTATAGTATGACCTTTTTTGAGCGACATACTATAGTATAACCTTTTTTGAGCGACATAGTATAGTATGACCTTTTTTGAGCGACATACTATAGTATGACCTTTTTTGAGCGACATACTATAGTATGACTTTTTTTGAGCGACATACTATAGTATGACCTTTTTTGAGGGACATACTATAGTATGACCTTTTTTGAGCGACATACTATAGTATGACATTTTTTTGAGCGACATATTATAGTATGACCTTTTTTGAGCGACATACTATAGTATAACCTTTTTTGAGCGACATAGTATAGTATGACCTTTTTTGAGCGACATACTATAGTATGACATTTTTTTGAGCGACATATTATAGTATGACCTTTTTTGAGCGACATACTATAGTATAACCTTTTTTGAGCGACATATTATAGTATGACCTTTTTTGAGCGACATACTATAGTATAACCTTTTTTGAGCGACATAGTATAGTATGACGTTTTTTGAGCGACATACTATAGTATGACATTTTTTTGAGCGACATACTATAGTATGACCTTTTTTGAGCGACATAGTATAGTATGACCTTTTTTGAGCGACATACTATAGTATGACCTTTTTTGAGCGACATACTATAGTATGACTTTTTTTGAGCGACATATTATAGTATGACCTTTTTTGAGGGACATACTATAGTATGACCTTTTTTGAGCGACATACTATAGTATGACATTTTTTTGAGCGACATATTATAGTATGACCTTTTTTGAGCGACATAGTATAGTATGACCTTTTTTGAGCGACATACTATAGTATGACATTTTTTTGAGCGACATATTATAGTATGACCTTATTTGGGCGGCATAGTATAGTATGACCTTTTTTGGGCGACATACTATAGTATGACCTTTTTTGAGCGACATACTATAGTATGATGTTTTTTGAGCGACATACTATAGTATGACCTTTTTTGAGCGACATAGTATAGTATGACCCTTTTGGGGCGACATACTATAGTATGACCTTTTTTGAACGACATAGTATAGTATGACCTTATTTGAGTGACATACTATAGTATGACCTTTTTTGACCGTCATACTATAGTACGACCCTTTTTGGGCGACATACTATAGTATGACCTTATTTGAGTGACATACTATAGTATGACCTCATTTGGGCGACATAGTATAGTATGACCTTTTTTGGGCGACATACTATAGTATGACGTATTTGGAGCGACATACTATAGTATGACCTTATTTGAGTGACATACTATAGTATGATCTCATTTGGGCGACATAGAATAGTATGACCTTTTTTGAGCGACATACTATAGTATGACCTTTTTTGACCGTCATACTATAGTATGACCTTTTTTGAACAACATAGTATAGTACGACCCTTTTTGAGTGACATACTATAGTATGACCTCATTTGGGCGACATTCTATAGTATGACCTTTTTTGAGTGAAATACTATAGTATGACCTTTTTTGAGCTACATACTATAGTATGACCTTTTTTGAGCGACATAGTATAGTATGACCTTTTTTGGGCGACATAGTACTACTACTAGTACTACTTACTCTGGATGTTGGACTTTAAAGTAAGGAAGGAAGTTTTGAACTGACAACTAATGATTTCAGTCAGTTTTCTAACACTACTCATATCAGGTAGTCTGGATTAGATTATTATGGATTTGATTAAAGCCTGAAGTGAAGCCTGTTCAGCATAACAGAAGCTTTAAAAAACATTAAACATTGTTCTCAGTCCTGCTGCAGGTCGGCAGCGGCATGGCGGTGAGCGGCGGTGGCCTCCCAGATGTTTACCACACCGTCCAGCTGCACTTCCACTGGGGGAGCCCGGTCTCCAACGGCTCGGAGCACACGCTAGACGGCCGCCGATTCCCGATGGAGGTAGAGTACGGTCAGTAGGCAGCTCTACTCCAGTTAGACCAGCAGCTTCTACCCCAGTTAGACCAACAGCTTCTACCTCAATTAGACCAGCAGCTTCTACCCTAGTTAGATCAGCGGCTGTCCTGATGAATGCTTTTAAAACTGTATTTTAACAGGTTTTTGACTTTCTCATCTTGCCAAACATGTTTTGTAACTGAACTAGTGTGAATAAAACTCTTTTTTTTTGGCAGATGCACGTTGTGAGCATGAAATCCATCCATCCCAACATGTCGGCGGCCCTGGACGACCCAACAGGCCTCGCTGTTCTTGGATTCTTCGTTGACGTGAGTTAAATTTAAATCTTATTTTATAGCATTTGTAGTCATTTTCATTTGAAAAAAAAACCATCCAAAATATCCTTTTTATTTTTTTATCCTCTTTTTCTTTTTCAGGTAGTTTACGCAGACAATATCCACTTTCAACACATATCACAAAAACTGCCTTCTGTTGCGTATAAAGGTCAGAAAACATCAAAATCTGCCTTCTTCTTTCCCATTGGTTGAAATTCCAAATTCCAGCTTCTTGTCTTTTTCCCCCCTCCCACAAGGCCAGAGTGTTAAAGTCAAGCCATTTCCGCTGATGAACCTCCTGCCGAAGCACAACCTGAGTCAGTATTACCGCTACTATGGCAGCCTCACCACGCCGCCCTGCTCTCAGGCCGTGGTCTGGACCATGTTTGAGGTCCCCGTCTACATCTCCTGGTCTCAGGTAGGCATGTTTGAGTCATTTCTGGTCATTCTCCCTGAATCAGACCTGAGGGTCAATGTGTTTGTGTTTCCTCCCTCAGCTGGAGCAGTTCACCTCGCAGATCTTCTCCACAGAGGATGTGGAGGAGGCCCAACACCTGCGTAATAACTTCAGACACGTCCACCCGACCTTCAGCTGCATCGTCTCGGCATCCAGGGACGCCAAAATGCCCCGAGGGACGGCGAGTCCCCGGCCGGGGTCGGCCGAGGTGCTGACAATCACTCTGCTGGGGGTCGGCGTCTCTGGACTCTGGAAAACACTGTGAAACCGGCAGTTAAACATTATTTCAGTAGACGGTGAAAAATTTATAAAAAAACATTTTGAAGAATTACTGTAAATCAAAGTAGTGAAAAGGTAATCATCAGCATAGACTGTAAATGCATACAAATACATAGACTGTAGTACAGTTAATCATCAGCATAGAGAGTAAATACATACCAATACCTAGACTGTAGTACAGTTAATCATCAGCATAGAGAGTAAATACATACAAATACCTAGACTGTAGTACAGTTAATCATCAGCATAGAGAGTAAATACAACTGAAATCACAGTACTTAATTGATTTTATTGTACAGTTAATCGTCAATACAGTAAATGCAACTTGAATCACAATATTTAATTAATTTTTATTATACATTTAATCACCTAATACTGTATAAAGAAATTAAACCAAAGTATTTATTAGATTTCAGTTTACATTTAATCACCCAATACTGTAAATTAAAGTGAAATCACAGTATTTGATTGATTTTTTAATTTTTATTGTACAATTAATCACCCAATACTGTAAAGACAACTGTTATTACAACATATAATTGCCTTTTTTTTTGCACAATCACCTAATACTATAAATACCACTGAAATCATAGTATTTATTGATTTTTAGTTTACAATTAATGACCTAAAACTGTAATAACTACTGAAATTATAGTATTTAATTGATTTTATTGTACAGTTATTCACCTAATTTTGTAAATAAAACTGAAACACTGCGTTTATTTTTTTTATTTATAGTAAAAACACAATATTGTAAACAGAAAAAAAGTAATTAGATTAACTAATAATTTCTGCCAGTTTGTTTGTTCAAATTTCATTTATCAATACCATCTGGTTGGTAAATTAAAATTCTAATGTTTTTTTTCCCTCCTATCCATCACTACTTTATGATTTTCTGTTTGTACAAATATTCAAGTTGTTTGAAGATTAAATTACAATATCAAATATCATATCTAAAAAACAGTTTCAAATAAATATATATTTTATATTTTCAAAAAACTAAAATATTTGCAAAAATAATGCAAACAAAAAAAATGAAAATGCTCCTTAGGGTAAAGTTAGATAATGCTAACCCTCAGCCGCCCAATAAAAAAAGATTGACAAAAAGATATGCAAATCTAAAAAAAAAAGGATACACATTCACATATTTCTATAAAACTGAAGTTTCTGCTCAGCTGGAGTTTTGATATAAGAAGTTGAGAAAGTAAAAACTTCTCAGAGATGCTGCATCAAGGAAGAAAACAGGCATTTGACATTTTATAACAGGAAAAGCTGTTAATTATAATACTATTATATTATATTGATAATAATATATTACTTATAATAATATTCCCCTGTGACAGACATGATAAACACCATCAGCTTGTTAATTACACAGAGCTTCTCCTGCTGCGATAAAAGCCCATAAAGAAATTTAAAAAACTGGACGTAATATTATTTTAATGAGCCTCAGCATGTTGAATATTCTCAGTGTGAGTGTGCGTCGTTGGCCGTGTCAATGATATTTGCATATTTACATATTTGCATGTTTTCCGGGACCCCCGAGCATCACTGGAAACCAGGAAGTCTGAAAACACATCTGCATTTTAAAACGCAGAACCACAACAGTTCCTGTGTTCAAACAATGATTTTGTTGTTTTCAGCTCATGAATAAAATCTTCGATAAGATGAAAACTCGTGGCTGAGGTTCATCATTTTCTTGCAGATGATAAAAATCAAGGTAAATATTGCGTCTAAGTCAAGGTAAATAAGATAAAGATAAATCCTCTATGTCAGTTCAAAGCTTTTCTGACTATTAATATTAATGCTACTAATATACTCAAATATTTACTATGTACGAAAACTATAGTAACACATAGGAAATTGGACTCAATTATCTTTAAATAGAATTTGGAGGCACACCAAATACATGGAACACATTTCTGAAGCTTTTTTTTTAATGCTAATTACCTGTATCAGAGATTTGTGATGTCACATATGTCTCATTGGGCGCTTATGGTGAAATTATACCTCATTTGAAAAATGACTGAGCTTGGCACGTTTTTAATTTTTAGTAGCACATATGTAATCTTTTTATTTGCATTTCTTCAACATATTTTACAGCTCTGACTCTGCTGGTTTGGTTTAACAACAAATTAATTTAACAACAGAAACTTATATTAATTCAAAAATAAGTGAATCATAATAAATTATTATTATAAACCATTTTTTCTTACTGTGACAAATATGTCACATGTGGTTTTCCACGACTGTTCTAAGGTTAAAAGGCTGATGTGACATATATTATTGTTTTATATCAATTTATTCGAGAATTGTTATCAGAACAGGTTAAATGTGATGTATATGACATGTGATTAAAGCATGAACATTGGTAAATGGGCTGAAACTCACCTTTAGTGACAAAAATCCACCTGTTTGAAATGAGTCAGCCCTGTTGACACCTGTCACACACTGTCACATGACCACAGCAGGCGGTCACATGACTGCACTGGGTGGTCACATGAGCTCACCGGGTGGTCACATGACTGCACCGGGTGGTCACATGACTGCACCAGGTGGTCACATGACCACACCAGGTGGTTCTATAAATGTCAATTCATCAGTTTAAGTTAAGGATGAAGCTGCAGGAGGAATTTTCATTTAAAGGGACAATGACCAATAAAGCATTAAAATTGAATTCCTCACATAAATGACTGTAAAATTATCTCATAATATACTAATACTACTAATAATAACTATTACTTAGTGTCAAGTCCATTATAGATTTGAAATGCAAATGGCAGTCAGTCAGTTTCATGCCACTATTGCAGTTTGATGATTTCTTTGCAAAATCCATTTCCAGTTTCCAATGAAATTAAAGCTATTATTCATTAATCCATGTCGTCTTCTTTTTTATGAATCTCCAAAGATTTAAACAGCAAAAAAAAGATAATGACCACAGCTTTTACCTGGTGATTTTTTTACATATTAATTACAAGGTTCTTGTTTCTTAAGATTAATTTGTTAAATAAATAAAAATGTATGGGAAGAAATTTCCGCAAACCAGAGAAGGATGAATCTATACATGTTAAAATATGAGACGTGAACAGAATTCAGCAGATGGTAAAAGAGAGAGAGAGAGAGAGAAGGCTCCTGCATCTTCTCTGCATGTGGTCACACCATCCTCCTCCTGTCACGGCCTCGTGACACACACACACACACACACACACACACACACACACACACACACACACACACACAGAAAGCCTTTCTCTGGCTTCCTGGGCTACGTGATGGTGAGTTGTGGCTGACGTCAGGCTGCAGATTTTAATTTAAACCAGAGGAGGAAGCGACGAGTGAGGATCTGCAGATTCAGAAAGACGTCACCTAAACCACCTGAGAGATGATCTACCTGAATCCGCGACTCCCTGCAGACCCGAAGACCACAGGAAATAGTTTTGGTAGCACAAAGTAAGGAAAAAGTCGCAAGCTTTGCATGTTCACGGATTTCAAACAGGATTCTGACACCAGAAAAACAACTTGTATACCTGCAGGAAATACACACATTCATACCTGTGCTGCTGTGAATAAACAGGAAAAAAAAACAGTTAGTTCCTCTGCTTGTAATTTGGGAAAAAAAACTTGGAGAGTGGACAGAACAGCTCTAAAAAGCAGATCAGGAATTACTGCATGAAGCTACTATATTCTCATTTTTTTACTTCTGTGAATGCATATAGATAAATGACAATGCTTTCAATCTGAATTTGTAAATTCAGTCTTAAATTGCTAAATAAATATATTTCATATTTATATTGTCTATAACTTACATAACAATCGTATCATTCCACCCTGCACAGTAGTCCAGTAAATACATTCTAATAATTATTCTGCATCTACTAAAGATTAAGTACAATCAACATATATATATACACACACATACAGTATGTAGTTAAATAAATTAATTTCATGCAATTACTTGATAGTAAAATTAAGTAATTTCAGCAAAACTTTGTTATTTTCCAGTGTATGAATGTAATTGATTCATCATTAATCCTATTGGTTTCAGGCTTCATGGAATAACAACCACTGTTTATGGATGTATGCAAAACTGCTTTATTTCCATTTTGTTCCTTTTTCATACATTTGTTGTGTAATAAATAGACATGAGAACCAGGCTGATTTTCCTTTCAGTCCTCTTCCCATGCCGATTCTGCACCTTTTCGTTTTTTTGTTTTGTTTTTTTAATTCTCCACACCGCAAACAATTTTTCATAGAATTTACAACAGAAACAAAAAAAAAAAAAAAAAAAAAGCTTGACACAAGCTGAATTTCCTGCTACCAGCTCGTCGCTCGCCTCATATTTTACATATTTCTGAGCTGTGTTCATGTAGCAAATCCCGGGGAACAAAAATATATATATATATTTATATAGTATTCACAGTTACAGTATTTACACATTGTAGGATTACAAAGCAAACGGGCAGAAAATGAAGACGTTTCTACAAGAAACAATCTTTCAAAAAGGGAGGTGGAGACTTTTCCTGTACACAGTGGACCTTCTTTTTTTTAATTCTTTAAATAAAGAGCCTTTTAAACCCTCAGATTCCTTTTACAGATCCCTGAAAATATTTTTATTTTTTTTTAAATACTCAGTCTTTTTGTTTAAAAAAAAAAAAAAAAAAAAAAGAAAAGAGAGAGAAAGATGCATCTTTAAAAGTGTTACCCCTGTGACGATAAAAAAGCTTTAGATCTTCTGTACAAGTAATCATATACAATATAAACATCACTGGTGGAAAAGCAAAAAGAAAAAATCTCCATCAATTCTTATGAATGAAAAGCAACGAGTGACTTGGTCATGAGGAGGCGGGAGGGAGGAAGCTGATTGGCTGACAGTGGAGCAGAAGTGCGAGCCTCGAGTGCGTTCACCATTATCGCAGTTTCTTTTATTTCCCTCTGAATCTGAATGAGTTTGTAGAACGTTCTGGACACGAATTAACGAGAAGTGAAGCGAGTCGAAGGGGGAGAAAACACGGATGAGATGAAGGAGGCGGGCACCTGCGAAGGTAGAAGATAAAATAAAATACAACAAAGAAAAGGCAGCAGTTCATCGTCGAGGTGCATGGAAACAGACGCGCGTCTGTGTGGGGTTCAACAAAGACAGGTACACATTCATATGGCACTTCAGAAAAACAAAAAAAAAATAAAGGAGGAATTTCATAGGTTGACAAGTGTTTTTTGTGTTTTTGCTGCCGGTGGATGTGGACGACCTGCAGGGGGCGCTGCTCTCCTCCACGCGATGGAGCACGTTCACACACACGCAAATATATAGTGTCTTTAAAGAAAAGAAAAACCTGGAAAACACTGGAATATCATGGATAATACAAATTGTTGCACGTCATCGTTAACTGTTGCATAAACTAACAGGAAGCAGCATCATCTGTTGTTGGCAGGTGTGACTTTTGTTTGCCCCTTACCAAATACTCCAGACTTTGTGGCAGGATTTAACCATTTTTTTCTCCTTCTGTTAAATCAGTTTGATTTACTCGTTTACTTCCGAGTCGCCCGGGTTTGGGAAAACGCGTTTTTTTTTGTTTTTTTTTCCTCCTCCGGTGAAGCTTGTGCGTCTTAAACAGTGTTAGTGAGCAGCTGAACATGTGAAGTGTGTGTTTTGTACCACGTGTGTGTGTGTGTGTGTTTTTTGAATAAAGCTTATGAGACAAAAAAAAAAAAGAAAAAAATGAGATGAGAAAACTGTACAAACCAGGACCGGGTGGAGGGAGGGAACCATGCTGAAATACTGTCTGAGGAAGAGGAGGAGGAGGAGGAGGAGGAGGAGGAGGAGGGGGAGGGGGAAGTCGCTGCAGCAGCGAATCAAGTGTTTCGTAAATTCGGGGTCACTGGCAGACATAAAAAACTATCCTTTGTTTTTTCCCCATTTCAAGAGCACCAATAAATCGTAAACAATCTAGAGTTAAATATGAGAAGAGTGCGGCAGAAGGAGGCTGAACTCTTCATCTTCATCAACACCTTCCTCCTCCTCCTCCAGTTTCCACATGTGCGTGTTTGGGAAACTCTGAATAAAGTTTTTTTTTTTTCCCCCCCGGTTAGTTGAGCGTTCCGCGGCAGTTCTCGGCCCCGCACAGACAGGGGATCTTCTCGTCCTCGATGGGGAACTTGTAGTCGTACGTGATCTCCTCGTTGACGTTGATGGGCTGCCGCGAGTAGATCACGATCTTCTTCTGGGCCTCCACCGTGATCACCTTGGCGTAGCAGTTGGGCTGGAAAGGGAGGAAAAATAAAAAAAAAAAGGGAAAAAGCATAAGAAGATGTTCGGAGCGCCCTACGACCACGTAAAGACGAGACATAATCTAATAAATAAAAAAAGATAGTTAATACACAGTCATTTAACGTGTGACTCTGTGTTTCAATAACCGTATTCCTGCCTGAAACAGACAGATAGAATAGAAATAATAGAAATAGAAGATAAAAACGTATTATTCCTCATTTTGGATGATGTAGCTTCATCTGCCTGCTTAAAAATGTTCATTCAGTCCGATCTTTGGTGTTAGCAACATGCTAAAACTAGATTAAAATACTGTGGATTTTCTTTGAGTAAAACTAGACTAAACTATCAGGACATTTCATCAACTGAAAAGTCAGTGAATGGAACTAATCTGTGCACACGCATAACGTGATCCCTGCTGTGCAGCTTCTTTCTTACGTTGCAGCTGTGGTTGATGAAACGGGCGAAGTTTCCACACTTGGTGGCGTCGATGATGGTGTCGTGGTCGACGCGGAACATGTAGCTGCTGCCGATGCCCTCCTCCTCGTAGCGTTTCTCCCGCATGTCGGCGATCACCTGCGAGACGAGTAGGAACGGGTGTAAAAACCTCCCAAACGCAGCCAAACCTCACAGATCCATTTAGATGATAAAAACGAAAAATTCTGAAATGTGAATATTCATCGTCTTTACATCTTCAGCTGCAACTGGCAAAGCGTGATTGAAGACCTAAGCCTCACCTGTCGGATGTTCTGTCCCACGTACTCGATGACCATCTCATCCGCTGCTATCGGCTCCATGGCGAACAGACCCCAGTCGTGGATGTGCGACTTGCAGAATCTGATCCTCTTCTTACGGAACTGGGAGGAAAAAGGAGAAAAGTGAAAACATCTGGGACGTTTGACTGAACCTTCTGTTAATCTAATGAATCTGAATGTGTAAATCCCTTCATCCCGTTCAGTCCTGTTCATAACTAACACATATTCATTTATTTTATTGTTCTTAACCCCATAAACAACAGTGTTTGTGATCCTGTGGCAACGTTTGGGGAAAAACATGAAATATTCTCAATATGCTGGAAGCAAAATGGATTTTATGACATGTGATTTGAGTAAAATAAGAATATAGAAAATGGGCTCTTATATGTCAATAAACTAACTTAGAGGAACCCGATGAACGTTTTTGACTTTCTCATCCTGGCGACGTTGATTTATATATTATATATATATATATATTATATTTATATATATACTATATGAATTCCATTGTAAAAAAAAATGAGCACACTGAAAAAAGTGTAAATTCAACTTAAAATAAAATCCCTTTCACTAAACTTCATGTCGAGAACCTTAAAAACCGCTAAATTATCACTTAAAACTAAACTATAAAATATGCAAAAATGTGCAAATCGCCACATTACAGATATAAAGGTTATTTATTAAAGATTATTATTACATCTTGGATTTATATCCATGTATAAACATATAATATCTTCATAATAAAAATTGGAAATTGAGTTTTCGGGTAGGAATTACAAATAGAGAGAGGACGACTGGTTTTAATTCGGAGAATAAAGTAGAAATGTTGAGAAAAAACGTTCCTCTTTTTATTTTCACACCTTCACCTTATACGTTTCATTTGTTCATTTAAAAGTCTGATATCGTTTCCTTTCTAAACACCTGTAAAGCTCTATTTTTTGTTGAATCCTGAACTCACCTTCAGCTGGTTGAACTTCAGCAGGTCGCTGTCGCAGGCGAAGGACGACAGCAGGCGTCTCTGCTCCGACCGCCGCTCCGAGCCCGACCTGGTGGAGGCGTGGACCTGGGCGGGAATACTCATCCCCTGCAGAGAGAGGACGCCGTCACCGTCACACACGCACACACGCACACACACACACACACGCACACACACAGACAGACACACCATCGCTTACCTGCATGTCGACCAGCGGCTCCTCCTCCGACTGCAGCCGCGTGCTCTGCAGGTACTTGATCTTGTCCTTCTTGTCGATCTTGTAGTATCCCTCGCTCCGAGCGCAGCCGGTCATGTGATCCCTCATGCCGTCGTCCCTCCTCTTCTTCTTCACCCGCGGGTTGTTGGTCGGTGCTCTGGAGTTAAGGAAGAAACTCTGGGAAAAGACAAAGCTTCAGGGCCGCGGCGGCTGCAGGAAACTCAGCGACAGTTCCTGTACTGACCAGCAGAGGGAGCTGCTGCTCAATACAAGTATTAGCAAAGGAAATCACTCATTTTACAGGAAATAGAATATTTGTTCTCCTAAAATAGAGTTTAATCACAAATCGCATGTTAAACCTGAGCTCCAACACTAAATAAAGTATTTTATCTGCAGTAAAACCCAATGTTACTGTTACAGCATCAATATATATCATCAATATCCACATCATCAATACAATAATAAAATAGTTTAATATAATATCAGTAGTAGCTGCAGCTAACCTCTATTTAGAGATTTACTTTAGATTTATAATCTCATTTCTAAGCATCAATCATAAATAGATTCTGACTCTTCTGTAGTCTCCTCACATGTTGTAGATTCTTTTGATTCCAGGTTTAAATCCAATAACTAATAACTAAACCAGCTTCAGCCACATTGAGCTGTTAAACGTGTCGATGCAGTGCAACACAACCAGGACTCATCTGTCTGCTCCTCATGTTTCCCTGTGTTAAAACTAATTCTGATTAAATATTTGGCATGGCGTGGCGTGGCGTGAAGGATATGAGGGTGGTTGACCCACAGCGTGTCGTTGAGCCAGTCGTTGCCGTTGTCCTGCTGCAGCATCTTGTCGTAGGTGACCTGCAGCAGGCGGATGTCCTCGTCGTCGATGCCCTCGTTCCAGATGTCGTACAGGATGGTCATCTCCTCGAAGTCGGTGCGCGTCGTGAAGTAGGGCCGGTGCGGCGTGGTGGCGGGGGACAGGCCGTCCAGCAGAATCTCCTCCCAGCCCCGCCGCGTCCTCCTGGCTGGCTTGGCGGCCGCCGGCGCCTCGTCCTCGTAGGACAGGAAGCCGTCCGACACGGGCAGCGCCGTCCGGCCGTCCCCTTCCCGGAAGTCCAGGCCCGGGTGTGCGGGGGACTTCCCGCTCTGCAGGGACGGGTCCCTGAGGCGGGCGTCGTCAGGGACGACGGCGGGGGGCTCCTCCGCGGACTCGTCTGTCGCCGACAGCGACGCCGCCTTTTTGCCTTTGGGCCGTCCGGGTTTCTTCTTGGACGCGGCGGCGTCGGAGGAGGCGGAGCCGTCCACGGCGAGGCCAGAGGGCAGGTCCTCGGGGATGCTGGCGGTGGGCGGGGCCTGGCCGGGCGGGGCGCTGACGGGCGGCTCCTTGAACAGCGGTCGCTCGTCCAGACCCTCGGAGGACGTCTTCCTGCTGAGTGCTGCGGGGTCGGGGAACACGGGGGCGAAGGTCAGGTCTCGGCCGGGCGTGCGGGGGACGCCGGCGCTGAGGACGGGGGACTGGGCGGGGTAGGAGAAGGGGCTGCCGGGGACGTGGGGCGAGCTGAGCAGCAGGTGGCTGCCCGTCAGCGGGGCGTCGCCCCCCGGCGTGACGGGCACGCCCTCGGTGCTCTGGGCCTTACCCAGGCCGCGGCGCTCCATCAGCTCCCGGCCCGGCGTGCGCGGGACGTCCTCGTCCGTCGGGAGGCGGGGCCGCTGCAGGAGGTCGGGCAGGGGGCCGGGGGGCGGGTGGAGCAGAGAGCGGCCGTCCGCCGCGGGGTGGGGCGGGAGGGGGAGGTGCATGGACGACGCCGGGGCGGGTTTGGGGGCGGGCGGGTCTAGGCGGGAGGGGGGGAGGCGGGCCGCCTCCTCGGGCTCGGCTTTACCTTTGGGTCGCGTCTCCTGGTCGCTGTCAGCCAGAGCGCCGGTCGGCGTGGGGGGCCGCAGGCCGGTCATGTGATCATCAGACCTCAGCACGGGAACGCCGCCCCCCCCTGGAGAACAGGAATATGGCAGTTACCTCATGGTTTAGTCAAAGAGAAGTCACTGCAATTTAGTCGAGTTTTATAAAAAGGAAATCCAAAGTATTCTAACTATTACAATGTAGTTTTAGTCTAATAAAATCCTAATTATTTGAGTCTAGTTTTATTCATTAATCAAAATGAAACTGGTCAAACCAATAGATTCATTTTAGTCTTTATCTTCTATTTTTCCTGGTTCAGGAAAACGTTCATTAAAACAGGTTTTGCTCTTGGCAGCAGCATTTACAGAAACAAGACTCCGTGTCTCACCTTTAGGCGACGGCGGCTTCAGCTCGTCCATCAGCTCCTCCTCGGGGCTGGGGGGGCTGGGGGGGCTGGGGGGTCTGGTCTTGGCCCTGCTCGGCTCCTCCTTCAGGGCGGGCCGTGAGGGGGGGCTCGGCGGCTTGGCGTCCGCCGCCCGCTCGTCTTCGTCGGAGGACGATGGCGCCGAAGACGAGGAGGACGAGGAGGTCCTGGCGGGCCGGCCCTCGTCCTCCATGTCCACAGCCACCGGCCCCTCTTCGTCCTCCTCCTCCTCCTCCTCCTCGGAGCTCAGCTCGTACTCCGACGAGTCGGAGCTTTCTGCCGACGAGTCGGAGCTGGCTTTAGAGGACGAGGAGCTCGCTGCTTCTGTGGTTAAAACAAAAAAAGACGTTAGAAAAGACCTGGGGACGACATGACAGACACTGGTTTCAGGTAGTAATACAAGAGAGAGAAAGCAGCACAAAAGGACTTTTAAATGAATGAATCCAACATGAACAAAAACAATATTGTAAAATTTGAGTTAGTACTGCAGTCGCCCATATATGAGAAAAACACGTCAAAAATCGACGCTATCCATGGAAAAATAAGAGAAATTCAAACTAACTACGTGTAAATGTAAAAGTATTTGGTATCAGTGAAAACTCTATTACCATCGTCGGAGGAATCCGAGGACTCGCTGTCGCTGGACGAGTCTCCGTCGTCTTCATCATCACCGTCCTCGTCTTCGCTCTGAGAGGAAAATGACAAAACGTCAACAAACGCCATCGCGCTCCAACACAGAGAAACATCATCATTTCTTCTCTTCGTACTTTTCCCGCCGACAGCCGGTCTGCGGCGGCCGTCTCGCCAGGCTCCTCCTCCCTGTCCGACAGAGACTCCTCCTCCTCTTCCTCCTCCTTCCCCGACGTGTCCACCTCCTCCTCGCCCTCGCTGTCCAGCTCCAGCGGACGTGAGTGTCGCCTCTTCGCCGCCGCGGCGTCGCCGTCCATCTTGGAGTCGTCTGACGGGAGCTCGGCAGCGTCCCGGTCGCGGTCTGACGTCAGAGAAACCAGATCAGTGACGTGGTAACACACACACACACACACACACACACACACACACACACACACGGGGGGGAGGGGGTCGTGGATCTGCCGCACCTTCGTCCTCCAGCTCGTCGTCCGCCGGCGTGGAGGGACGCGCTCGCTTGTTGTCTCCGGCGGCCGCGGCCTCGGGGGGGTCCTTCCTCTTCACCTGCACACACACACAGCGGCGTTAACCCGCTGCTCTCCGTCTTCCTACCGGTGCTGACAGCAGATACGCACCTTGAAGGACGGCAGGCGGATGGCTCCTCTCAGGCTGATGCCCAGGCCCATGCCCTCGTAGCCCAGACCCTCGCCCTTGTTCCAGTTCTCCAGCAGACTGGAGCCCATCGTCTCTTTGGGTTTGGGCCGCTCCTCCTCCTTCCCCTCGGCGCCTTTCACCGGAGTCAGCGACGCCTGTGGAGAGGGAGAAAACACAAAAAGGACAGGAGGTTTAATTCCTGAGGGTTCTGTGGTTATAATGAACAGTTAAACCACTAGGAGACTTTAATGTGGCAGGTTTTATTTATAGAAAACAAATAAACGTAATACTTTATTCAGAAAATAGGTGAAATATCTTGTTTTGGTACAATTACATCCTGATTTTAGTCAATTTAAATCTTATTTTATTAAAACAAGACCAAGTTGGCCCAAATCAAGAAAAAAAATTAAATAAGCCAATTTATCTTCCATTGGAATAAGATTATTCTGCTCAACATTGGACTCATTTTTGCAGTGTGTTTCTTGTTCATAAATAGGCAATGTTTAAAATCAATTTTGACTTTAGTTTTTATTTTTTTTCTATTCAATTGTCTAGCACTCAATCATGTTTTTTCAAAGCCTAAGGAAAATCTTCAAACTGCTTCTAGTATCTGATCAACAGAGTAGAAAATATAAACGAGATAAATATCAAACTCTTTTATTATTATTTATCAATATTAAATAATTTATATTAAATGATGAAGCTGATTCAAACCTCAATAAATGAGCTTTGTATTATAGTGAGATGTTAATTTAATAATGATGCCAGAACAATGATTTTACATGTGTTGCTTTGTTTTCTTTGGTCTATTCTGATTTTATTTATTCTCATTTATTTGTATGTAAATTTGGCTTTGGGTGCCCAGAAAAGCACTATGTATTATTATTATTATGATGCAGCATGTGGAATTAATTGAATTTATTAGAATGTCACTGCAGTTCATGGCTTATGTTATGTATGATTATTTCAGAAAAGTGAACCTTGCTTCCTGTTTATTTAACAGCACGAAGAAAATACAAATCATCGAATCTGAAGAGCTGATTTTTCTCCTTTTTCCTTAAAACAAAAAAAACTGCTGATTGATCTTCTATTGACTAATTGATGAACCAACTGAGCTTGTAGCTCCAGAGATTTTAATATATTTTATGTGAATAACTTTGAGGCTGTAAGAGATAAAATCCAGCAAAAAAAAAAGCAACGATTAATCGATTAATTAGGATTCATAATCGTAGACTAATCAGAATAATCATTAGGTGCAGTCCTACTTTAACGTGATTCTGAGCTGAGTATTTGCATTTTATGCTGCAGGTTCAGGGCACACACATCCCACCTTAGCAGACCGCTCCTTCTTGTCCCACCAGTCGTCGAAGGCCCTGAACGCCACCACCTCCACCATCTTGCGGTTGAGGTCCCTCTTCATGATGGCCTTCAGCTCCTTGACGATGACCAGCAGGACGCCGTCCACCGTGGCCTTGTGGGGGTCCTCCTTCTTGGTCTCGTAGCCGGGCGGGGGGACGGTGGGGTTGAAGGTGGGCACGCTGGGGTGCTCCCACAGCTGCCCCGGGGCCCCGCCCCCGCCGCCTCCCCCGCCGGGCGCCGCGCCCATGGCCAGGTGGGCGTACGGCCCGGCGAAAGGCGCGCCGCCGTCCAGGAAGTGGGGGTAGGTGTAGGGCCCCCGCGTCTGCGCCATGCGGCTCAGCATCTGCTGCTGCATCTGGAAGGACATGGGCACCGTGCTCCACTGCTCCCAGCGCAGGCAGCTCATCAGCTCCATCTGCACCAGCGGCATCATGCTGTGGGGGTAGGCGCCCATGTGCGCCGCCAGCAGGTGGTGCGGCACGCCGTGGGGGGCGCCCAGGTGGGCCCCCAGGTGGTGGTGAGACATGGGGAAGCCGGCCTGGTGCGGCGGCAGCGGGTGGAAGCCGGGCGGCGGCATCGGGAGAGTCTGCATGGGCGACACCGCCGAGTTGATGACGATGCCCTTGTCCCCGCCCGAGCGCGGCGTCCCCGGCATCTCGTCGTCAGAGATCTCCATGTCCTCACCTGACGAATGGTGGGTCTGAGGGGAGAGAGGGAGAGGTCAGCTGATCATCTACTCACCCCCCCATCAACATACAGGCTATTACTGTATACATGAACGGTTCAAAGTTCACTTCATACTTCAGAATTCTGAAGTTCTCTAGAGTTCCAAAATGAACTAGTTCATAGTCCTTTTTTCCCCAATATGTTGCTCTGAGCTATTATTCGTCAAAATTATTTTCACAGCCCATAGAGAACCAGAGGCAGTAATTATTTTAACATTTTTTTTCTACAGTTTTTAATCCTTATCCAACCAGTGTTTTGTATTGAGCTGACAGCCTCTGAATTCTATCATTTTCTAACACGTTGTTTCATCCATTCAGTCCACAGCAGCTGCAGAATATTCTCCAAAGCTGCTGCTTAAATGGTGTTTATTGGTAAAATAAAAGCAGGACTGTAGTCCTTAATGTTCAGTCTGGGTCAGTACTGACTTCTCCATCACATTGTGTTAATGCTCATAGCTGTGGTGCTGCCTTCCTCCATGCTCCTGGCTGTTGCTCTGTGTTTTATGACGTATTTGTTAGCGTGGTTGGATCAGCTGGTTTTATCAGTGAGCCTGATCTATTTTGATCAGTACGACTGGAATCAAAGGGGAACAGGGCACATTCATCTATAACGTAAAGCAACAGAAACTCAAGTTCAACATGATGATTTTTAGGTTCTGAACTGTTGGTCTGGACAAAAAAATAAGACATTTTAGGTTAAATCTCCAGCTTTTGGAAACACTTTGTGAGACTAGGACTATTTTGATAGTCAATCGATCTTTTTATCATCAATGTTGCCCAAATTTTTGTCCAGACCGACAGTCCACAACCCAAAGATCATCAGTTTACTATTTTAGAAGAATAAAGAAACCAGGAAATAATCAGAACAAAAGGACAAAATTATCAGACTCAACTATCAGAATAGTTGGCGACCAATCGATCAATCAATTATTCATTGCAACGCCTCTCGTCTCCATGACAACGGAGCAATCTCCACTTTCTAAAAGACCTTGAGACGAGGTTGACAGCAAAGGAAAAAGCAGCTCGTCTCGTCTGCTCAGAACTCGGTGTTTGAGCGTCTCTGCGCTGACGCTGTTACTTAAAGAGACGATTTCCACCCTCGTCCTCACTCAGCTGGACTCACAATTAGTGACATCACAACATACTTGGGGGGCGTCGTGGCCCAGTTTGTAACTCGCACGGCAAACTGACTCACAGCGGTGGAACTTCTGATCTGAAAACTGAATGGTCACTCATACGCTGCATTATTTTGAGAAGGTGAAGCTGTAGTTTTAATGGGATGTTTGAACTTTGTGTTTAGTGGAAAAGCAGAAAGAGTCAGATAAGGGTTTCTATGTGTGGAGGAGTGTTTGAGATGGTTTTGTGCATCATATTAGTAGATATATTATACTGATTCTCCATTTGTCAGATTAACTTATTATCATGAATCACCAACTATTTTAACAATCGAGTAATTGATTCATTCAGTCATTTTTAAGAACTAAACTTCCAAATTCTCTGGTTCAGCTTCTGTTCTCTGATTATTTCCTGGTTTCTTTATTCTTCTATAATAGTAAACTGATGACAGGGCTGCAAATAACTATTTTAACTAATCGTTCAATTATTGAAACAATTCTCAAATGTTAAATCTGGTCTAATTCAATACATGTTCCACAACAGTAAATGACAAACTCTGGATGGTCAGCAGTTGACAGTATTTGTTATTCTCGGTTAGTCATTCAGAATCAGAGCAGCAAATCATTCAGGTGCTGATCGGAGTTCAAAGTTTAGTACAAGCAGCAACGGGTCAAACGCTGTTGACTCATGTCTGTGTTTGCTCAGCAGCAAACTATTGTTACAGTCAAAGCAGGCGACAGAAAGACATGTGGTAGGAACGCATCCAGATCTGCAGCCTGTCGCTCCTCGTCAGAAAACCCAACGTCTGGTCACAGCTGCTGCAGAAACGAGAGCGAGCAGCGAACGCCGCGGCAACACGGGAGCGGCGTCGTTACACAAATCACCCGTTTGTGGTTATTTGCTTTGTGATAAGTTGAAACGCGAGACACGGGGCACCGCGGCCAATCACGGGCCGGGCCTGGCAGAACCAGGAAGTGTGGCGCTGGGCGGGGGGGCCTCCGCCAAACCGCCTGTGAGTACATGTGTGTGTGTGTGTGTGTGTGGTGAGTGTTAGAAAGAGGAAACGTCAGGGGTTCAATTCCCCAACAGCACGACGCCTCGTGTTTCTCCTTTTGACAGCACAAAGTTGTAGAAATACATCACAGCTTTAGGAACCAGGGGAACAGCTTCACATGTCAAGAGATTTATGAGGCTGCAGGTTTTAAACTGCAGTTTTTATGCAGCATCTCTCTGGTCAACATGTGCAATTTGTGTTAATGTTTCCTGTCATTTAAAAGTCCCTCTGTTCTATTGTGTTTTATAAAAAATCTGCCAGAATATGCAAGAGAGAATGACATATTTTCACATATTTAATGCACCTTTTTTAAGAAAATTAAACTATCTGGTACCAAGTTTTCTAGGGTTAAACCACAGACAGTTTTGTCTTTGTCCCTTACACTTTATAATATAAGGGTCAGAGACAAAAATGGGTTGGTGAGATGCAAAAGTCAAAAGCTTTTTGAAATGAGGAATTAGTTTCATGTTTCATAGTTTCCATTTGAAAATCCATTTGCCAATGTAATTTTATTTATTTTATTTACCCAAACCAGCGTCTGAGAGTGAGTTTTTATTAAAGAGAATTGAAACTATCTGGTACCAACTTTTTAGAGTTACACCATATTTTTGACATTATGCCATAAATTCATTGCACTTACAAACTCACTTTTTTTTTTAAAAGGTAAATCTCACACAAATATTTATTATTACAACTACAATAATGAAGCCATGAAGTCCTCGGCTCCTTTTTATTTGGTGGCACCTTCATACATTAATTTACTGTGAAACCGGAATTTCCTCAACAAGGCAGAAGGCAAAAAAAACTAAAAGAAAAACAAAAGGGAAAGTTTACTCCAGCAGTAGACCTCACTTCCTGTGTCGTCCATAACTGTCATTTACATGTGAGAGTAAACATCAGCTCAGTCATTCTGACAAAACAATTTTAGCTTATTATTATTATTATTATTATTATTATTTCTGTGAAATGTGACAAATTTCACGTAGTATTATTCCTCATATAAGTTCTCATGTGAAATAAATGTCATAGTCATAGTTTAATTCTGGTAAAGGTTTTAAAAAAATAAAAGCACATGGCATCAACAAGTTTTATATTCTAGGTGGATTAAATATTTTACATTTATCATTCTTTTTTGGGTTACATAATTTCACATTTTATGTAAAAAAAAAACAGAAAATTGTGATTTTTGTCTATAGAAAGCCCTTTAAAAAAAAAAAATAAATGTTAATAATAATAATAACAATAATGATAATAATTACAAAGAATGTGCAGTTTTTGGACATGAAATGTCAAATGATGTAAAATAAAATGATGAATTTTAAATATTTATACCACCTAGAATATAAAACTAGTTGATAGTGTTTCAAAACCAGAAGAGTTTACCTCTGTGCTGCCAGTTTTTTTTGGTTTCGCCACATGACATTTCTGACATGGTCCCAGCCATTTTTCAACAAGTGAAACATCTGAAAACAAGCGCGCCTTACCGTCTCCATTTTGTCGGTGGGACTGACGCCTCGGTAGTGTCCGTCCTTCAGGTCGCTGTTGCCCATCTTGTCGTGGACCGGTGAGCCGACCCTCTTGACCAGCGAGGCGGTCCCGGGGACGGGCTCCTCATCCTCGGAGTCGGGCAGCGGCGTGGGGCTGATGTCCTCCAGGCCCGTGCTGGAGGGGCGGGAGTTGTGCTGGGCGCCCTGGGGGCCCGCCGTGTAGGGGGGGATGGGGGACAGCTGCGAGGACGAGGAGGAGATGGGGCTCCCCTCCATCCGCACCTCCGTGTCCGAGTCCCGCTCCGCCAGGAACGGCAGCTTGGTCCTTTTCTCCTTGAGGAGCATCTCGATGCGCGAGTCCAGGCTGTTCCGCTCCGGGTCCGGCGCCGGCGAGCCGGGCGACGGACAGCGCTCTGGCGTCCGGGGGGGAGGGGTGGTCGGGTGGGGGAGGGGCTCCGGCGGGGGCTCGGGGATGGGCGGGGTCTCCGGCCGCTCCTTGACCGGCAGGAAGTCCGTGGCGGCGGCCAGGGGCGGCTGTGGGGGCCGGAGGTACTCGCCCTCCCTCTGGGCCGGGTGGTGGAACGCCGGCTCCGTGGGGGGGAAGGCGGGCGGCAGCGGCGCCTGGTACGGCGAGAAGGCCGACTTGAAGTTGGGCGTGGCGGGGGGAGGGGCCGTGTAGGTGAAGGTGGGGGTGGCGGGCGGGGGCTCTGGTGGGGTGAGCTGGTGCTGCTTGAAGGGGGCCGGCTCGGACGCCGTCGTGGCGGGGGTGGAGGCGCCGCCGCGGTACAGGATGCTGCGGTACTGCGGCCGCTCCGGCCGCCGGTTGTACGCGTCCTGGAACTTGCTCTCGTGCCGCCGCAGCTTGTACGCCCCGGAGCTCTCGGCGCGGCCCGACTGGTACGACGGCGTGGAGTGGCGGCTGGAGTAGCTGGAGTCCTGGGAGAAGGGCGTGCCCGCCGGGCGCGGCGTGTGCTGCGGCGTCCCCTGGGACTGCGGCGTGTCCTGCCTCAGGCTGGAGTAGCCCGTCTCCAGGGACAGCGGCGTGCTGGAGCTGCTGGGCGGCAGCGCCCCACCACCCGACGACACGCCGCTCTCCGACAGGCGGCGGATGGACTCGGAATTCTGGGGGGGAGACGGAGGAGGAACGGGATGAGTCTCGCTGCAGTAAAAACATCCCACGCCACCAGTAACGTAACCCAGAAAGGAATTCATTCATTCATTCATTGCCTCAAAAGGGCCGATGGTGAAGATCAGCTATAAAATAGATGAATATATTACGTTACTCTGCCTCTGCATTCATAATAGTTCTGTACTAATTAGTTACTGACAGTTGTCACTTGTTATGATTTTAATGTCATATTATTACAAATTACACAGGAAAAGATGGAAAATCGTCAATTTTAGCAATTTTATTCATCCTATAGATTTTTCAAAGACTGTAATCCCTGCTTTTTCATGCTATGTGATTATTAACCAAACTGCAGTGAAAGAACAACAAAGGACAATATGGAAAAATGGAAACTTCCGTCATTGAAAGGCTGTTTGTGGCCAATCCAAAACAGATCTCAGGTAGCGCACTCAGGACGCACCGTGAAGACATGGCCAGCTTCTCTCCATCAGGTTAAACTGTTTTTTCGCTTTCCCATTTCTCAAATAATCGTGACATGGGCCTTGAGTTTGACACCTGTGGCATAACCCGATACCCCTGACATTTCGTCGAGGGGGGGGGGCGTCTTCCGGTGTCAAAAATTGACAAAAGCGTCCACCGCGTTTACAGCGTCCACCTGAGAGGATCATTAAATAAGGATAAGAGTATCTAGGCACAATGCTGGGGGGGGGGGGCTCATGTTATAAGGCCAAAGTGCGGCAGAGAAGAAGCTGGATAACATTCTTTCCACTGCTCTACTTCACCACCTGCTGCTCTGATAAAATGGATTAAAGATAAGGATGTCAGCTTAGATTGGTGGGATGTGTTCTACCACGCAAAGCGTCGATTCCGTTCAGCTAACAAACAAAACAAAAACCAAGCAGGGGCGGGACTGAACTGCCACAGCTCAGGGACAGAGTTTGAATAAACCACAGACAAATGAAAAACAACTTTTTTTTTTTGTTCTTTTGCATGATGTTATTGCATGTTCTTTTCTTTTTTACCAGTAAGGCTTCTGCCAGGCTGCGAGGAGAAACTTCTCTGACTTCCTCTCCACCGACGGGCAGCGTCCGCGGAGTGTAGCTGCCGTTCATCAGGAGCTGGAAGTACCGGAGGCGATTCTCACCTGAGGGACGTAACCACAACCATTTGACTGATTATCCAACTGAAAATACAACAAACACGCTCTCCTGCTGGGTCCTTTCAAAATAAAAGCCTCAATATCATGAAATGTTGCTTTCATATGCATCAGTAGTAAAGTGTGAAACTCAAATTATACAAAACCTTACATTATCTAAACTACCTAAAGCTGGAATTAAAAAACACAATTCACCAGAGAACAAAATATGCTGTGTTCTTTCAAAAATAAAAGTATTAAAGCTTCATTAATGAATATTGTGTATTTTTCTGCTTTCATATGCATCATAGTGAACTTAAAACTCAAAATATGCAAAAATATCAAACTGAACTCTTACATACTATCCAGAGCATGGTGATACGGACAAAAATCAAATATCACAATTTACCAAAGTACCAGAGGTGATTCTCACCTGAGGAACAGTAACTTCAACCATTTGACTGATTATTCAACAGAAAATATGAGAAACACGCTCTCCTGCAGTGAGTTTCAAAATAAAAGCTTCATAAACTAATACCATGCATCGTTTCTGCTTTCAGATGCATCAATAGCAAAAACATCAACCTGAAACCTTACATGATCCATGCATTTTAGAGCTGGATCATGCAATTTTTTTTTTACCAAATACTTCAATATTAATATTAATATATGTTCGGATGATCATTTTGTGCTTCCACTAAACACTTATATGATTTTTGATGCATAATAACAGAAGAGCACAGACAGCCTGCTGAACCACAAAGTTGCATCACTTGACTATAACGCAGCTTTTGAGACACACACACTGACAGAACTTGTGTTATATTATGATATAATAATATCGAAAAAGACAATATCTGGTCTCATGTAATGATATTTTATATAATATGACTATATTGGACAACGCTGAGTAGATTCCTTAAAAGAGAAAGATTTTGCAGATGCTACATAAAACAACACGTAAACTACACATCTAAAAACACACAAACTGTTTATAAAAAAAGGAAAACCAGAATTAGAATGAATATTTATTGCTTTTAAAGACTGTGATTAAAAAAAATCCTAACGTGTTGTTTAAGCATGATTATCGTTGCTGTTTTGCATGTGTCACAAGCAGCAGCAGCAGCAGAATATGAACCCTGACAAGTTCACAGGCACAAACCTCCTGCATTCTAATAAAAGCCAGTCCACAGAAAACAATCAGGAGCGGAGAAAGTGTTTTTTTGGTTTGTTTACGGCTGGAATTAGTCGCAGAGGGAGTACCTGCAGCACCCTTCAAGCTCTGTGGGAGCACGCTCACACTCAATGAAATTCAATTATCTCCGTTACCAGGCAACGCACGTAAATTCAAACACGTGAGTGCCTGCACCCCTAATCATTCAAAACAAGGACGTTTGCAGCAGCGCTCCTGCACGGCGCCGCAGCGTTAGAAATGTAGGTTACACGTCTTTTCCTTTTTTTTTCGTGAATGACTGAATCACTGTTTACCTTTCGGGTCCAGCTCCACGTGGATGATGTTTCCCATAACAGACGTGTTGTGCAGCGACTGCACGGCCACTTTGGCCGCCTTCACCGTCTCAAAAACCACTTTGGCAATCCCCAGGTGCTTCTTGTTCTTCGGGTTGTAGAGGATCTCCACCATCTCGATGTCGCCGAACTTCTTGCACATGTCCGTTAGAAATCCTTCCCTGATGTTGTCGTTCAGGCGGGCGAACGTCACCTCCTTTGGGGGGACGGGGCCGATATAACACTCGTCGATCTGGAGGGGGGAGGAGGAAGATGATGAGGGGGGGGGGGTCGCAGCATGACAGCTGGATAACGAAGTGCATGCACATGAGAGACAATTAAAAGTCCACGTTATCTGCCGCTTGACACTTGACACTCCTCGCACAGAAGTCAGGGGGTGTGTCTGCAACTTTTGACAGCAGCTCTTTTCCAGAAGGATTAAAAAAAAGATGGCCGGAAACTTTCTGTCAAAGCGGATACCTTAAATTTGGGCACCGGGAGATCCGTCTCTTTGTATTTAGTCCAGAGGCGGCCGATCCGCGGGTCTCGGAGCATGTCCACCGGTGGTATGCCGGGGTTCTGTAGGGGAGGAAGAGGAGGGGGAGGAAGAGGGGAGACACACATGCTGTTATCCTTTCCCGGTCACAACTTCAACTTGTTGCAAAGTTTGATTACCACGGACACCTCCGTGCATGCTGCAGGAGCATGCCCGGCGGGTCGGGGCGGAGGGGAAGGGAAGGGAAGGGAAGGGGGGTTAACGCGGCCACATTGCAGCCCATCATGGAGGTCGGCTACTCGGTTACTATTGTAGCCGTCTCACCGCCGCGCGTCAAAGGCGGCGGCGGCGGTGGTAGCGGTAGAGGTAGCGGTAGCGGCGGGTGCTGCCGCTGCTGCGGCGCCGCCGGTGCACTTACAGGCATGTTGAAAGTCTGCCCATCGTAGCGGTACAGTTTGTGCGAGCCCTTCCTCAGCGCCGGGTCGATGATCAACTTGTAACTTCTCCAGTGGTGACTCCGCTTCTCCGCCGAGCCGCAGCCGGGATGACCGTCCATGCCGCCGTTCGCCAAACCTGAAAAACGATCAGAGCGACAGGGCAGCGAGAGAGAGCTAACGAACGCTAAACACGGTCCCGTTACCAGCCCCCTTTTTTTTTTTCCTCCCTCCCCGCCGACACTTTAAAAACAGCCCAGCGGCACAAGATGCGGGACTCCGAGGGTAACCCGAGCGAGCGCGGACCTAGCGTAGATCCCAGTTACGGAAAAAACAGGCATTTAGGAGAGCTGGAGAAAGAGCAGGAAAAAAAAGCTTACTTGAACTCTGCTTTCTACCACCATGGTCCTCGTTCAATCTGTTCCTCTCGCCGGGTTTGGACATGGTTCATCCGATCGAGCGATATTTTCTCTTTAATTGACGAAAAAGACGGAATCGCTTTCCTCTCGCCGCGTACATTACATGATTTAGCTTGAAGAATACTGCCTCCTTTTCGGCGAGAGCCAACACATATTGTGTGTATGTGTGTGTGTGTGTGTGTGTGTGTGTGTGCCTGGTTCTGTAGCTGCTGTCTCTCCCACAATACACCGCTAGGCTGCCCCGGACGCGAGCCGCACTTTCGTCACAAACTTATCCCCCCCCCCTCGCTAGTCATTAAACGTCAAAACCCACCGCTTTTACTAAATATATACGTTTTCGAACCGACTCGAATAGCAACACGGAGTCGTTATATTACAACCAAGGGGGACTACTTTCTGTCGCTAACAGCTACATTATTTTTTTGTGTCGAATCTGCTGCATGCATTTACCCAAATGGCAAACATTAGATAGACATTCAAGAAGGGGGGGGCAATATCTTCTTTAACTGCCCTCGCAAAAAAGGGAGGCTAATAAAAGCGTGTTTTGGTTGCAGTCGCTCGCTCGTTTTTTGTGTGTGTGTGTGTGTGTGTTTTTTTTTAAACCGTGTCGGGTCATGTTTGGTAGAGAAAAGCAAAACAAAAACGGTGACTCCGCGGACATGTTTGAAGCCGCCGTTGCTGTTTCCAACTGAAATAACCGACGGGGGGGGGCGTGAGTTTTAATGCGACGCGCGGATGGTTCTGAGCGGAATTTTAAAAAAAGGAAAACAAAAAACATAACGTTAATCTCCTCTTATTTTCTTTTTTTTTTTTACCTCCTGTCAGTTGGGCTAATCCGCGCTGTGACAAACTAGTCCCCCACCGTCGCGTGACTCCTCCATTTTTTTTTAAAAACGACTAAAAAAAAATTTAAATATTTTTTATTCATTTCTCTTTTTATTTTAATGTATTTTTCGCGTCGCCGTAATTGTTTTGTTTGACATTGTGATTTTTTTTTTCAGTGCTCGGGCAATTGGCTGGTTAACAGCGGCAGCGCCGCGGACCAATCAGCGCGCAGCAGCAGAGGAGCCGTCCGCTATTAGAGGCACAGCTCACGAGTCCTTCAACACAGAGCAGAGAGAGGGGGCCGAGCGCTCTCGGCAGCCATTTTCCTGAAACAGGACTCAATGGCCTATTCCTTTGTTCCAAAAAGGGGATCTTACACTTGATTTCCTCATCTCTCACGGACTATGATAAATCCATGATTCCTCCTTTTAAAGGATTGAGAAGAAGGAAGAGAATGTACTGGATGTAATACCCTGTGACATTTTGAGCCTTTTTTCCTCTGCCTGGAATCCATCTTTGTCTTAACTAGGTCATGGCACACCCATATAATAGTATTTATAAGAAAAGAAAAACCAAAATGTTGTGAATAAACAGCTGTATGGTTTTTGGAGATGTTGAATTTTAGGGAAAACAACACAGTTTGCAGTAACAAAATGTGTGTAATGGCAGGTTTGCACTTTATGGCCTTGTATGAGTAGCAATGAGTAAGTCCAAATCTTTTATAATCATTTAACAATTTTGGTAATGTAATGTAAAAATGAGGCATGCAGTTACTGTTATTAAAAGTTTGCTGTCAATTTATGTATTGCTATCCTCAATTTTGATCTAATGGAAAATTGTGTCTTTTGTAGTAGCCAACTTTATTCAATATGTTCACTGGCATGCTGACATATGAATACAGCCTATACAGGGGTTATGTAGGCTACCACTGTTCTCAAATGACACAGAGCAGGTCATGGGTAACTAATGGCCTTTTTTTTCTAAATAGTTTCATTGTGCTGTTGCAATTTGACTGTTTGATTGATAACCCCATTTGATCAGGACTTTAAACACTTCCTCTCAAACAGCAAAGCTTCCACCTGATGGCTTGTGTACCTACGAGTGTGGAGACAGCTGTAGGCACGGTTGGTCTGTGCCGTCTATTTTTTTTCCATTTAAGAAGCATTCAAAAGCGTAAAAACCTACAGCTTGACCTTTTTCAAGGGCATATTTAAATGTCTAAACAAATCCTGCCATGTAGTCTTCTTTTTTGTCTTTAATTTTTTTTTTTTTACAGCTCCAACAACGGCTCAAAAGGAAAAAAAAAATAGACCGTCAAAGCTTAAGAGGAAACAGATGGAGGGATAACTCTCATGGTGAAAATATTTACCTCAGCACTTGGGTGAAATGCAGTTAACAGGCCTAAACGCAGGGGCAGGAGGAATGTTTTCAGCTCCATCTTCGGATCCTCTAATAATGGCATTAATAAGGGGTGGGAAAGCGTCTCCTGAAAAGGAAGGAATCCATTAGCACGAAGAGATAAGAGAGCTCTTTTGAAAACTTTTTTTTTTTTTTGATCAGTGCTAGGCATTGCCTCTCAGCCAGCGAATATGCATCTTCAAGCATCATCTGTGTGGGCAATATGCAAACCATCTCCTCTCTCTCTCCCCCTCTCTCTCTCCTTGAAGACAGGATTGCAGTCAAGTATACCTTCTTTCCATTTCGACATTTTTCTTACCACTTCATATTAAAACCACAAGGAAATATTGATTTGAAAAGGTAATGGATTTTTGAGATATTATCACTTAAATTTGTTTGTGTGTAAGTGTAAAAATTCTCATAGAGGAACAGATAACATGAACAATGCCTACTTGTAATTTAAAGGAAAACAGTTACCAAGAAGAATTTGTTCTTTTTGATTGATTTGATTGTAAACTTACAGTTAGCATTCAAAAACATGTAATCCAAGTCTTAAAAAAGAAGAAGCTTATGGGGAGGAATCTTGTATTTTTCACTGCTTCCCTTATTCCAAAAAGACCTTTTTTAGTGGTGTGCAGGGCTAAACTTGTTCAATGGTTTCTCTGCTGTTCTCTGTCTCAAAATGGCTTCTTTGCAGACAAAGGAGAGCAGTGTGCTGTAAAATGTTGCTGCGCCATAACTGGGTGAGGCTCGCTGGAGGGAGGGGGGGAGAGAGGGAGGGAGGGAGAGACGTTCTGGCTGTTTCTCATTCTGTGGGACATGTTTGCACCCAGCGAGGGTGGTTTTCCTCGAGAAAATGTTGTTTGTTTTACAAGAAGCTTGTAAAAAAAAAAAAAGAGAGAGAGGGAGTGGGGAGAGAATAACAGTCGCCTGTGCGTCTTTTTAAAGGAAGGAAACACGGAGGTGCCGCTCGCTCGTTGCCTCGCCCTGGATACGGCAGTAACCCGAGAGTCTGGCCGGCTGCCACCAGCCCCCCCACGCTGCCTTATAAGGCCGCCAGGATCTGTGCGGCTCGTCTGCGTGGGTGGAAATAACGCCGGGCTGCTCCGGCTGCGCGCGCGCCTTTTCCTCCTTTCTTTCACCCCTTCCTTTCCTTTTTTTCTTTCTTTCTTTCTCTCCAGCTCCAGACAAAAAAGCTGGCGGATCACTATAAGAGTATTTCAAGTGCTGTTCTAGTAGATAATACAAACACGACGCGATCCTATCTGCACTTCGGTAGAGGAGGTGGAAACAGAAGTGGGAGGGAGTCTCTATCCGCGTGCGTAAAAAGGCGTCTCCAGGCGCGCGGCGGCACAGGCCTGCTGCCTGTTACGCACGGTGTTGGTTTTTTTAGGTTGTTGTTTGGAGCGGTTAAATGTCGCGTACGAGGACGCAGCTCGGCGGCGTGTCAGGGGCCTGCTCTCTGCTGATCCACTCCTGCTGCGGCCAAGTGCGCGCATTCCTCCGTTCGCAGGTCACGAGGCTGCAGACACATCCCCCCCCCTCTTCCACAAACCCTGCAAACTGCTTTCCAGACCACTAACCACCGCGCATTGTGAAGGAGGTTTTATGGGTTTGACACAGGTGTAGATTCGACATTTGTTGGAGGGGTTTGCGTTAAAAAAAATCCGTCAATGAGGTTATTTATAGGCCTTTGTAAAAAAAAAAAAAAAAAAAAAAAAGAAAAGAGAGGGAGAGGGAGAGGGGGAACTCCCCGGTGGGTTGCGCCATTCAGCATCCCGCTGACAGACTGGAATATTCCACGCAGAGGACTGGCCTCTCCTGCAGGAGCGAGCAGCAGCCTTTCTGTCTGAGTTAATGAACACGTACGGATATTTGTGCAGCTGCAGGACAATCCTATATCCTCCATAGGCTCCTTTATTCATAGCTTAGGCTTCACCTTGTAAGTCAAACAAGCACTCTTTTTCTTGTTCCTTTTTCTTCCTCTGATTATTGATTACAGGCATTGTGTTCGTGTTGTAGACGCATAAACGGGACATGGGGACGCTGTAAAGCTAATTACGTGCTGTCAGGTTAAACAGGCTGCCTTTCTTTGTGTGCTCAGCCTTTTTATTCTGACGGATTGTTGCTCAACCAAGTCAGGCTTCATCGACTTTTTTTTTCCCCTTTATGATTATTATTATTTATGGGGGCTGTCGTCTATTCAAGAATTTGCAGATTGGTGCTACTGTATTTGTTCTATTTAAAACATTGACCTTCTCTTCTCTCTCAGACATCCGCATGTGTCCAGTGTGAATTATCACTTGTTTATTAAGTCTTTATTTTACATGGAAAAATATGATCTCCTGTCTGTGTTTCTGAGATGTTTAAATAAATAGACTATACACACATTTTTATGTTTTGTTGTTGTGGAAACTAAAATCAAGTTGCAGTGTAATTTGACATCATTTTAAATGATTCTCAGGCCTATGTTTTGTTTAAAAGAGCAGAGGTAAAGTCAACCCCTGCGGCTGTGGGATCATGTCGGTGTTTCTGGACTCAGGCTGAATACTTAGGAGATTACAAGTGTTTTCTTAAAATAGACAAAGTGAAGGGCAATGTCAGCTTATTCTCTTAAAGGGACAGCTCGCTCAAATTCCCAGCACCCCCACCCTCTCAGACACATCCTTTCCCACCACTAATCACTGATATTTAACCCTTCCATTCATTAGTAAATTTGACTCAGTGTGATTTTTGTTTTTAATATAGAAAAAATGTATTTTTTTATTATTCTAATGGTACATCGTCATTTTCTATGATCTCCTGTCACATCCTGTAGTTACAAGAAACGTATTTCCAAACTTCCCCTTTTCTGCATGTGACGTGCTGTCTGACTGGTCCAGATCATCTAAAAATCAGTAGCAAGTCAAAGGCAAAAAAAAAAGACAGAATGTCCAGTTTGCCTTTGACCGCCAGTAGAAACCCAACACATGTGGATCAGGGACGTGGAGCCCAACCAGAGGACAGACAGTGGTGGAGGGGAACCTCGTTTAAGTCCAGTCCTGATTAGTCCTTCCATTCAAATCCCCGTTTAATCCACGTGCGCTGACACGCCGTGCCTCTCTGCTGTTTGTTGCCGGGTAAAAGATGTCCGTGCATCGCACCCGGGGACGAGGGGGAGAAGGAGAGAGAGAGAGAATAGTCTGTCCCGACGCCCAATCTGTGATGTCACAGCCGCGCTCAGCCATACAGGCTGAACAGAGAAGTATGACTGACATCTCGCCTGTAACTACCCCTGAGGATTCACAGGATCACATGAGGGAGGAAAAATACTTTATAAAAAAATCTAATTGAATTGCATAATTGGACTCAGCATGTATTTTGGCTGCATTTCATTTAAAGGCTGAGACTACATCTGTCTTTCTGACATATAACTGTGAGTCATATTAGACGTCATGTATAGTCATCCATGCAGAGCACATATAAAAACACGTAATAAAGCACATGTGAAACACATCTGGGAGCAGTGAGGCCACGTTTGTCGTTTAAGAAGAAGAGGAACTGGGTGTAGTTGCTGCTACGCCGTGTGATTCTGAGGAAACGGGTTCACTACAGTAAAAAAAAAAAAACCCTCATTTCAAACTTTGAGTCACAAGCTCAGTGTCATCACAACATGTCCAGGCCGCAGATTTCCTGACGCAGCGCGACAATAATCTGGAAGACGTTGCTGCACAGATAATTGTGCACGATAACCCGAGAGCGGCTGACGCACGCAGGCGTTATCACTCGTTCGGTAGCTTCCCGCCCCACGTCAGACCGGAGCAACCTCCCAGAAGGCGACACGGGCCCGGGCACGCCGAGGGAAGCTGTCCGTGAGACTGCAGGGCCGTCCCGACGCCTCGGCGAGCAGGCCGCTGATAGGAGGGGAGAGAGAGAGAGAGAGAGAGGCGTCTGAGGTCAACTGGAGGCAGCTTCACACAGTGAACAGGAACAGGATGTGGCGAGCGGCTACCTACTGAAACATGAGGCTCGGCGGTTCCTCTCTGCTCGTCACTCGCTCTCCCAGTTATCTCAGGCCTTGGGGCCATGGTAGATTTATCAGTCTCGAGTTAGATGCGGCATGCGCTTAACCCCGTCCCGTCTGGCCCCCCCTGCTTGGATCGTGCGGAGGCGAGATGACACAGAAGGGCACCGCGAACGGCACCGCCGCCAAAAAGGAGGACGAGCTGAAAATTGTGATTGTGGGGGACGGAGGCTGTGGGAAAACGTCTCTGCTGATGGTCTACGCCAAAGGTGATTTTCCAGAGGTAAGAAAGGGGACAGCTTCTCCACATGATGAGCATCAGTTAATTATTAACACGAGAAAGTACAAAACTTCTCCTCCAGCCTCTTTTTATTGTTCAAATGAAACAGTGAGCTCAAGTATGTGGTTCAACTGGAATGTGAAATACAATGGAAATCTTTCTCTCTCTCGCCAAAATAGAAATATGCCCCATCAGTGTTTGAAAAATACGTCACCACAGTCTCCCTGGGAGGAAAAGAGATAAAGCTGAACCTGTACGACACAGCTGGTAAGACCCTCGCCCCCGAACCAACCACACCCACCTGGAAGCACCAGAGATGCAGCTTTTTAAGCCTCTATAATGAGGTTTCATCAGGGTGTGGAGCTGAGGGGGATGACCTGCAGACAAAAAAAAAAAGGAAAATCTGATCATATTTGCAATTTTATTATATTTTACGGCAGCACTCTGTCATTGAGGAAGTAGCAAAGGTCGACATCAGCGTCATTACGCTTCAGCTAAATCCTAATTCAGGAACTGACCAAACTTTGTACATACTGTACGCCACTATGGAGTCCAATTTCCTATGACATTTGTTATAATTCATGACTTGAAAGACAAATCAAAAACCTGCATGCAGAAAAAAAACTCCTTAATTCTCCGGACTTCAGCAGCTCAACACCACATTCAATAATATTCGTACAAATTTATGATTTTGTGTAAAATTTATTGTATTTGTAGAGAAGTTGATGCATTCATTTGACCTTTAAAGTGATTTAAGTAATTCCACATTTCAGCTGTAAGGCTGGTGAGCTTCATTTAGTCCGTCAGGCTGTGTATATGATGCTCAGGAAACAAAAAAAACAAAAAAAAAAGCGGCCTGTGTGTGCAACTTATCTTTTGTAGAAGTGCAGCAGCTTCCTTTACATCAGCCGACAAAGGAAACTGCAGGCAGGATGTGGGTTTATGCATCTGCAACGCGTACATCATATCTTTTACGTCCAGGCTGCTGCATTCAAAGGAGAACTTAGTGACGCTTTTCCACATAAAGTGTGCTCACAAGTCTCCATTTATCAGCCAACACACGCTGTACCTGTCTTAACCATTTCTAGGACAGGACGACTATGACAGACTGCGGCCGCTTTCCTATCAGGAGGCCAACCTGGTGCTCGTCTGCTTCGACGTCACCAACCCCACGAGCTTCGACAACGTCCTGATAAAGGTAACCGCTTTGTTTACAGGTATGAAGACACAGGAATGCCGCCGTTTGGAACTGGATCGTCAGGTTTTGCAGTTCAGATCGTGCTCGGGTTAATGATTGTCATAGACACACACACACACACACACACACACACACACACACGGGTTGCCTGCATTCTTCTAGTAGAGATTAACTCATGGACGTTGAACCTGTACACGCAGGCCTGGATCAACACTGTGCAGCTTACAAACCGAGGAATGTGGAAAAGCACCTTAAAAGCGGCCTGTGAGAAACAATTCCCGATTATTATAACTATTTTCTAAACGCAGTGGCACCCAGAGGTGAAGCACTTCTGCCGGGAGATCCCCGTCATCCTGATCGGCTGCAAGACGGACCGCAGGAAGGATAAAGAGTGCACGCGGAAGCTGAAGGCCCTGAACCAGGCCCCCGTCACCTACGCGCAGGTAAGACCACGTCTGATCCTCCAAAGAGGATTTCAGCCTGGGCTAAAACCTGCAACCACCTGCAGTGCGTGTGCTGCATGCATTTGTTCTGTAGCGCTGTGACAGTCTGATTTAGTGAGGATTGCTGCGTTTTTTTTTCCTTTTGGACGCAGGGCGAGGAGACGCGGCAGCAGATGAACGCCGAGCTCTACCTGGAGTGTTCGGCCAAGTACCAGGAGAACGTGGAGGACGTTTTCAGGGAAGCCACCAAGAGGGTGCTGGCGTTCAAACGGAAACAGAAAAAGCACAGGAGGAGGAAGCAATGCGTGCTTTTATAAAAGATGAGGACGCAGGTTGGCCTCGCCCCCCCCCCTCCACTTTTCAGAGACCAAAGTCTTCCGTCGTGTGTACGGACACACGCGGAAACGGCTGCGTGACCGTTGAATCCTCGGTTCACGCCTCTCTCTCTTTTTTTTACCCCCCGTCACAAACAAACGACAGCGATGATGCAACGGGAAAGGTGGTTTTGCAAGAATGCAAATTTTCTAATGCAACGACAAAGACTGTGATAGTAAACCTCCAAACGCCTTCAATGTATTTTTTTTACTTTGTCTTTGTGAGTGTTCAACTCAACGGTTTAATAAAAATGAAATCTATTAATTGTATTTATAGGAGGAATTGGAACAGTTATTTCCTCTATTTTAGTTGTACAAACTTGCCTCATTCATTTATTTTAAATGAAAGTTTAAATAATAGTATTTCTGATTCTGCAGCTTTAATGCGCCATGGTAAAGAAAAAATAAACTCATCAGGGCTAATTACTGTTTCCAGATAAACAGACCAGAGCTTATTTTGACCTGCAGCAGGTTTCTTATCTTTGACAAGAGCGCCCACTAGTGTTCAAAAGAACAAAACCTTAATTGTGCAGGATTTCACATTAATCAGACTGAAGGTGCAATAAAAAAAAACTGTCGCACAGCACAAAAAAAGAGAGAAATAGCTACAATTTTTTAATCAGGTGTTTCGTTATTAATATTTTTTACAACAATGTACACAGGTTGAGAAATTGTCTTGTTACTGATCCTCATTCAGAAACCAGCCACAATCTTGAAATAAAAGACAACGTTGTTTGACACCAGCTACATCATATAACGGAGGACATCAAGTTGTTCTGTGCATTCTGGCAGCTCACATTTTGGTCTGGAAGTGGGTAAGAGCCTGTACGTTCACCTCAACATGATACGCAGACTGTGTTTCAACTGTAAATTCCCTTTAGGAAACGCTACGGCTTTGGATTTTCAAAATAAAATAATTTAAAATATGCAGGGTATTTTTTTTTTTTTTTGCTGCGAGACGATAGGCTGAAAGAAGGATAAGGCATTTTAGAGACATTCAGATTGAACCCTTACTTTAAAGTAAAAAAAAAAGAACCTTTTGTCATAGATTTTGAACATGCATGATACAGAAAACCAGAGCCAAAAATTCATTGATAGAAACACTTCAGTATTCTCAATACCTCATATCCTTCTGTGACGTAGTCTTACAGTACCAATGCTAATAGCAGCTTCATTATACATTTGTGCAACATCACATAAGACGGGAACAACCAGTGTTAATGATGAATTCCAAACTGAATTTAAACTCTTAACCTCTAACCTGAGAGATTTGCCTACAGATGTTTAAGCTCGAAACTCAAGCACGATTCAGACCAAAATTAATACATTAAAATGTTAGCATGAAGTGAATGAGAATATAAAACTATAACAGGAGGAGGTCATATGGACTCTTAGCGGTGGCGGTATACGTTTGTGTGCGTTGTTGTGACCTTTTTGCATTTGATTATATTTATATATAAAAAATATATCCCAAAACAGTTATGGCTTCTGTAACCATAGCCTGAATGGAGATCTAGTGTTACAGTTCTTTTAGTCGTGCAGCGTCAAGGAATCAGGAAAAACACCAGAATCAGAACTGACACCAACTCCAGACAGGAAGGGGGGGGGGTTAATAGACACCAAAAAGGCTTATTTTTTATATCTAAAAATGAAGGTTGTTTTGGGCAGTCAAGTATCAGGTTAAAGTTTTTTTGAAGTGGTTGACCTGCATTTATCAAAAACAAAAGTCTGGAAAAAGAAAAATACTGGTTAGAGAAATACACATACACATAAAAAAAAAAAAAACTAAAGTAATTATCGCAGTGCAGAATTGAACTTGTCCGACGTAGCTAGTTTGATCGTTACTACTTCACAGAAGTATGAAGCGGGACAGACGCGGCTTCTGTTCTCCTTCAGTTGCATATGATTTAAAACGAAGCCTCTGACAGTTTAATGCACCCACACAAATAAAAAACACGATCCTTCCGCTCACTTTTTAGTTTTTATGTACAGGATAAAGCAACAAAACTGTTCGTCTATCAGGCCAAACACCGCCACGTGTCCCGTCCCGTCCCGACGAGTCTGTAGAAAAGCAGAAAAGCCAGTCGGCCCGATGCTTTAAACTGGACGCTGCTGTTGGTCATCGACGCCTGAGAGAAACGGTGGTTTCAGCCTCGTCTTCTCCCGGCGGAGATCAGTCTGGTCGAGCGATTGAGTGTGTGTGTGTGTGTGTGTGTGTGTGTGTGTTGCTTCAAAGAGTTACTGGCCCGGTCCGTAGAAACCCCAGGAATGTCTCTGAGATCACCGTCCTCAGTCGCTTTTCTGCACCTTTTCCTTCTGCACCTCCTTCTTCTGAACCTTCTGGCGGACCACTTTTAACGTGGTGAGAAAGTTTCCCAGGAACAGGACGAGAAACGTCAGCGCCAGCATGAACACCTGGCAGAACGAGAACAGCGCGCGGGTTTCATGACCAGTCACGACACGCATCCTTACAATAACTTTATCCTTACGTGGAAATGGCGTGAAGGTGGAGGAGGATACGAGCAAACATTAAACAAGACTTAACACGAGATGCAAAGCAAACAAATGCTCATAAAAAAGAAGCCTGTCCTGTTTAAGCAATGTTTAACCTTTTATACTCCACCTCAACGCTTTTTTTTTTTTGCCTTTTACGCAACGAATCGACCCTTACCTGCCACTCCTTACAGTCCTCGTGTCCCGCCAGGCGAAACAGGCTCACCGAGTTGTACAGCTGCCAAAACTATCAAAAAAAGGGAAACGGAGGAATTATCATTCACAGCGTCGCAGCGCTCTCTGGTTGCAAAAGCACCGTTTAGCTTTAAAAACGCATCCTTATGTGGAGCTGAAACACTCAAAGCACCTGCATTTCTTCAGAAATCTTTTCATGCATTACAGCTTACACTTCTGCTTCAATAAAAATCAGTATTTGACACTTTCTATATGTGAGAAGTACAAAAAAAATAAACTTACATGGCCAAAAAAGAGGAATGGCAAAAGAAAAGTGAGGCCTCTCCACATCCAGGACTGAAACCCCTCTGCAGAGACACACAACAGTGACCTTAGCACGATTTGACACCCTATACTACACAAATGATTGCTATGTTCTCACCAAGAATCTGACACGGATGCTTTTAGGGGAAAACAAAAAAACAAAAACCCAAGGCTGTACTCAGGTTTCTGATACGAGTGCGGGGCGACGCTGATGTTAACAGCTGTCTTCATCTCTCACCTTTAGCCTATTTCTGCAGACGCGGCGTTGCAGATGGCCCGAGGGTTCAAACGAATGAAATGACGACGACCAAAAATAGCTTACGACTTACCCACTGTGAGGTCCAGCTGATTCCTCTCGCCCAGAGCTCGCAGCCGGTATAAGCAGCCGCTCTGGTAATAATACTGGAGGAACTGGACAAAGCCTGCACCGCAAAAACAGAATGGGGGAAAGAAAATTAGATCAGTGAAGTTTGGAGGACAGAACTCAAAGTCTGAGTATCACAGGTGTCATTTACATCTGGATTTTTTATTTGATGTAATCGAGAGGGAAAAAAAAACAGGTTTCGGAGGCATCAGCTTAACACCACTTATCAACCCATTAAAAATAGAATAAACCTGGAAGTCAGAAGCAGCCTGTAATAGGACGACACACAGGGAAACGGGGTCATTGTGTCCTCAGAAGAAAAAAATAGAATAAAAAAAGAGCCATATTATCGGTTTACGCAGCATTTGGCAGATGATTTTTCACCCTCCATTTGCAAACATCTGCCTGTATAAACATCTGACTCATCGGTCCACATCCAACCAAACACTCGATGTGAGAACTACCACCGCCGGCGTGCCACTTCGCTATTCCAACGAGGAGCATCTCACAGAGGAAGCAGTTTCATTATAAACTGCAACTATTATTAGAAAGCTGCCGGTCACGCTACGATGGAACTATCCTCATTAGCATTAGCAGAGAGTCCAGAGCTCTAAATACCTGCTCCCAGGTGTTTACATACTCCAACCCCAAACAGGTTTTCGCCGTTCTTTAAATCAAACAAATGTCTAGAATCGTGTTTGCACAGAGAAAACAGGGCTTCGTTGACACAAAGTCATCCACAAGGACGTTTGGCTGTTACATAACCTTTAACTCTGTGTTGCAGGTGGTGCTGCTGCGGCCTCGTGAACCATCGTACGATGGTGTCGCAGAACCACAGCGGCCGACACCAGTGCACTGGAGGTCAAACGCTGTTGTTAACCTGCAATGTCCGAGTGCAGCGGGGGAGGAGGTGGCATCATTATTCTTCTCTTTAGCACGAGCCGTAGCTGGCTGAGCCTTTTACTTGATTTATATGCCCACTATGTGCCTAAAGGAACAATAGCACATTGTTTTTTTTATGATTAAGAGATGGTTTTTATAATGCACTTACAATGCAAGTGATTGAGGACAAAGTCTACAGTCATTTTCCTGTCCTGTACCATTTAAAGAAAGTCTTTCCTCAAGCTTTTGAGGATATCCTGTAGGGGTGAAAGCTGCAGCTGCAGTAATTGTGGAAATGCTGTTCACTAAATGCTACATGAACCCTGGTAGGATTAAAACTTTAATGTGAAGATGAAATCTAACAGTTTCAGTGTTAAAACTGTTATAGTTATTATAATATACTTACAGTTATAGGTACCCGACCATTGTTTCAAGGCACTCTTGAAGATTTGAGAGTCTATCATTTAAACTCAATTATTCCCTTAGCTATATTTAGTCTCAAGCCCAATAACCGGATTCACTTACTCTGATAGATGGAGAAAGCAAGGAACTGGCTCCTGAACATCTGATACATGGGCCCCTCCGGCCTGTGAGCAGACAGAAAATTATCAAACTATAACCTTTAAGACCCAAGCAACCGCTAACTTATTCATATATGATCACTGGAATTAAAAAAAACAAACAAAAACTGACCAGGTAAGCATCACGCCCGACAGAAAGGTGGACACATAATGGTGAGAAACCCACCATCCTTTGATCCTGAGGAGGAGAAGAAGAGCACAAGAAGATTGAACTTTTTCTTTTAAATAACTGCATCCTCAAAATAATGAATAAAAACAATTCCCTCCGCCTGCAGAAGGCATAACGCACCTGGAGCCATTGCTCATGAGGATGCTTTCCCTTATCGTCAATGTGCAATAGTACCACACCAACAGAAAGTTGAAGATTTCATCAGTGACGCTAAACAAAAAAAAACACAAAATGCACACTTGAATTGACTTGAAGTGACAACATTAACAAAAATTATGCTCGAGCAGCGGGGGAAAAACGCTCCCTCACCGACAGTTGAGAAAGAAGAGGCAGGTTATGGCTCCAAACATCAGGATTATTGTCATATAAAGCTTGAACTTCTCATACTCGTCTTTGTAGGCAAATCTGTGTGAATAAAACAAAATAAAAAGATAATGAGAAACAGATAAGTACCTAAATCCACCGATTTAACTGGTTTAAGCTGTTTGAAGGCAGAGAAAAGTTCACATACTTTGCCTGGTTGCTGAGAAGCGTCACGTTCACATTGCCCAGGACCAGATTCAGGTACAGTCTGAAGACCAGACAGAATTGCATGTAACTAATTAAATAAAAAGGTAGTAATGTGAGGGGGGGGGGGGGATCAATGTGAACAAAAGAAAAAGTACTGACCCATTCTTCTTTGGCAAATACGCTTCCATGTCAAAGAACACGTTTTCTTTTTCTTTGATTTGTGTTTTGATGTCGGTGATTAGCTCCAGTTGCTTTTCATCACATGCTTGTGCACACCTGTGACACAAACACGAAGCGAGTGGAAGTGAGACGGGGAGGAATTTACAGGGTCTCCTTCCATTGATCTTATGAGTGACAGATGAGAGGAAACCTACTTTTTCAAGCTGTGCCTTAAGTCTTGTAGGCATTTTCTCTGTTTACTGATGGCACTGCTGCAGGTGGTCTGAAGATTCGTGAGCTCCTCGAGTTTTTGTCTGTATATTTTGTGAGTTTCCTGGAAATCAAAGAAATGCACAAAGTAAGCACAGATATACTGCAATACTCTGGGGGAAAAAGACCTTTCTGCAAGTATATAAATACAACCAAAGTGCTACTGATAAGTGATTGCAAGTGATTGTCTGACTTTAGAAATAAATAATCAGCAGACGTGAAAAGCTACATGCTGTGAAATCTCATCTGACCAAACACAAACAGCCTATAACACAGCCTGTGGAGGTGAGGATACACTCAGATGAGATCTGGTGATCACGGAGTGCGAGACTACACGAGGTCAATCCGTCCTCAAAGTTTCTCTCATTATGAAAATAGGACGAGTGGTCTGAACACAAGATGTTTAGTCAGCGAGATGTTAGGTCACCTCCAGTGTGAAACTGGGTTTTGAGAGGAGCAGGTTAAAAGTGCACATTCCTGGAATTAATAAGCGCAGTGAATCTGGTTCACTGCAAAATCCCGGAGGTCAAACCAGATACCAGAAATATTTGATGGAGGTTATAATCCCAATACATGATCTACTGCTCATCTGTTGACATATCCAAGCAAACTAATCACAATAGTCATTGTGGTTCAATTCAAAATGAGCATGTCTCAAAAATTATTATTATACTATAAAAAAATATACTTAACGTGACGATGAAATAAGATAATATCTGTTTATACAGATATTAAAGTTAAACATTTAAGCAAAAATTCCTCAAGAGAAAAAAAAGGAGCACTTCAAGAAAAGTGAGAATTTCCAAATTCTGATATTCTCTAGACAAAACAAGCAGATTATCGATCAACAATATTGTAAGATCGATCAATAATACAAATACTCATGTTTTGAAGCCTCTATTCAGCACTTTTTCAAAACCATGGATCCTGGCAGAGTATGGACTGTAAATAAAATCTGGTAGGAATTGTGAGACGACCTCCATGCAGGTGTGATGACTTTTTATTTTTCTTGTTTAGACAGAACAGGCTTCGTTTAAGGACATTAACCAGCAGCTGACAGTCAGCTTCATCACATTTCCCTGCGGAGCAGCTCCACATTTAACATTCCCGAAGGCATCACGGATCCTCACACTTTCACTCTTAAATGTGTGATGCTACATAACCCCATAGACCACTTGCTGCCCTTTAATACCTCAAAGTGATGCCATTTGCCATTATCGACTTATGTATTTCAAGTTAGCCAGCTAGCTAACATGAGCTAGCAATAACCCCACTGATGCATTCACTGACTACAAAATAATTCGCTCAGGGAAAACGCAAGAAGCAAAACAAGTCACCTTTACGGTCCGTGGGCAACTTCAGCAGCAGGAATTTCAACGTGAAACAATCGCACAGTGCTGAATTGTGTGGTTAGCTATTGCAAGTTAGCCGCTTGTTAGCCGCATAACTCACTTAGCAGCAAGACATCAACCCTGTCGCTAACGTTAAACGCTACAACACACGGTGAAGGGGGGAAAAAGATGAAGTAACGTTATATTCCGACAATGAGATAATGATGACCACAACCACGCAGCTAATTTATAGAGACTCGGTGCTGCGTTTACGGGCGAGAGGAGAATGAATGGTGAACAAGGAGCCTGTCAAAGTAACGTCTCCGCTGTCAGTGCCGAACCCGCTTAGAGCTAACGGTCTACGGCGTCCTGGTCTTGCAACGCGTCCCGTCACCTGTAACTGTTGATATTCATCGTCAATTTCCTCCCACTCCGTCTGAAACTTCGGTTTCGACATCGTGGTTAACAGGGGGACTGATGTAGCGGAGCGAACGGATCCTCGGTACTCCTCACACAAGCCTCCGCCGTCCGCTCCTTTTTAATTGGGCTGCGCGGCGCATGCGCACACGGCCGCGGAGGTGGCGCAACAGGAAGCGTTTTTGTTTTAAGGGGAACATTTAATTCTCTGAATTACGATAAAAAATACCATTCGAATAAAAATATTTTGATTTAATTCATTTATTTATATTAATTTGAATATATCATAACGCTACATACGATACACTAACATTACACGCTTCGGTTGCTAGGGAAAAACAAACATCGGTTGCTAGGAGACAAAGAATGCTCATCTCTGTCGGATGCGGACACCTGCCTCAGTTCACGCTTTTTAAGTTAAGGTTATATTAGAAAAAAAATTCTAATATAATCTTAACTTTTCAAATCATTCGCTTAATATGCATTAAAGGAGCTGATTGAAATGATCCGTCTGGACTGAGTTCTCTCCTCGGAGGTAAATTCTTTCATAGCTAGTTTCCAGTGTAGCTGTAGCCTCATTTAAGTCCATTTAACTACTAGTACTAAAGGCTACTTCATATTCTGAGCTACTTGTACTTGAGTATTTCAATGTAATGTATTTATACTGTCTATTTTATAATTTCAGTTACTTTTCAAATTCAGATTTTAATATTTTAAATAAAATCCACATATTTTAATGATCTATGACATTTTTATATCTATATAATATGTCTATAAAATGTTTTTACATTTGCTGCCTTTTGTGTAAAACAAATATGATGCCCAGCTTATGTGTATATCTACCCAAAGTATCAAAATTCACATTCACATTGATAAACTAAAACATTAAAATGCTCTCACATGTATTTAGTTGTTTTATAACTAATACTATAATAATATTACACAGGGCCATAATGAATAATTCTACTTTAAATGCACTTTGTTGATAATACTTTGTACTTTTACATTAGTAACATTTTCAATTGTGGACATTTACTAGTTATTAAATATGTTTATATATTATACAGTTATACAATATTTATACTTTTATTCAAATTAAAGATCACAGTATTTTGTCCACCACTGCTAATTACTGTAGTAATGTTAACCGTAGTCAGATCATGGTTGTAACTAGAACACATTTATTATAATTTTATGTTTGTGCAATAGTGTTCCTCAGCATTGTTTTAATAAAATTAATAAAATGTTTGTTAGGATATTTCATATTTACTGAAGTGCATTATTAAAACAGACATTTTCAAATTTTCTTAGTCAGTTACCCTAATGATTACCATTTTCGTTTTTCCATACTCATTCCTCCTATTAATACTGGCCATTAGAAGATTCCTAAATAACTTATAATGTAGAAGGAGTGAGACATAAAAAAAAATCTATTATACTTATCGATTATACCAGTTGTTAATATGACTCACTGTATCTAACCTGTACAGCTCCATGAATCTAACCTATTATTAATATTTTAGGGACTCACCAAGCTGTGCCTCCAGCCATGTCGTTCCTCAAAACATCCAAGAAGAAGCCGACACTATCGGCATTGTCAGATATCAAGGCTCAGAAAAGTGGACTCCGGGGAACAGTTTTCTCAGTCTGTGGGGATGAATACACGGGAGAGTGGCAGGACAACCAGAAGCACGGTGAGACACTAAAACCGCTTTCTGTCAATCCTTACTTATAAACACCAACATTCTCTGGCTAGTCCATGTTGTGACTAAGCGTATTGATGATTCAAGGGAAGGGAACTCAGGTGTGGAAGAAGCCCGGTGCCATTTATAATGGAGAGTGGAAATTCGGAAAACGTGACGGCCACGGCACCTACAGCGTACTGGTTCCAGAAACAAAGGAATATGTGAGGAAGTACTGCGGTGGATGGACAAATGGAAAGAAGCATGTATGTATCTTATATCGATTACTGTATAAACATTAAAACAAAATGTGTGTACTCTGTGATATATTTTGTGTACTTCAAAAAAATCTCTTCAGGGGTATGGGATGTACTTCTACAAATGCTCAGATGTTTATGAGGGCGAGTGGATCGAGGACCAGCGGAGTGGATGGGGAAGAATGTACTATGCGAGTGGAGATATCTATGAAGGACAGTGGGAAAAAGACACAAATCATGGACAGGGCATCATTCGATATGGTGAGAGATTGTTGCTCTGCTGTTTTCATTTTAAAATACATCACGGTGTGAGAGGAGCAAGTCGGCGAATTCTCAAAAATGTGACTTTTCGTTGTGCGTCCCAGCAAACGGAAACTGGTACGACGGCAGCTGGAGGGACGGCAGGAAGAACGGCGACGGGAAGTTCTACTATTCTGACAAAGGGCAGCTCTACGAAGGCTTCTGGGTGGACGGGCTGGCCAAATGTGGGACCCTGTGCGACTTTGGGAGGGAGGAAGCACCGGCACCAACGAAGTATCCCATTCCACAGGTAGATCATTTTGACTGTATCCATTTTTACAAACACATAAATAAGTTGCTTAGAGTTTCTCATCCTTCCGCCACCATTTACAATCAATGCATTTTTCCCAAATGCAATATTATATATTAAGTTACACATCTTTTTTTTTTTTTTTCCTAAGATACACCTGGTGGATATGCAGATGGTTTTAAAGGAAGCCCAATCCGCATACACCGATCAATGCTGATGAGAGAAAAAAAATACTCTTAAGGTCCAAAATGGGATTAGATGAAGTATTTAAAATGGATCCGAATTCTTTAAAAAGCTTCAGACAGGCCTGAATTAGGTTTGTTAGCCAGCAATAAGGATGATGAAGATCTCATGAATAAATATACTCCTGAACTTATACTTTCAAGGTGTGACTTGTTTCATTTGTGTCAATCATTGCAGACACGATGCTGCAGAATAGCACATCCAAAATATTTTGTCAAACTGCAAAACTTTTAAGTGGCACTTGATAAAAAACACTTTTATTTTAAGACCACAGCAGCCTGTGCTACAGATGTCAGCAGATGGAACCTAGGACTGTTTTGTCAGCTGTTGTCAACACAAACGGAAACAAAAAGAATAAATCAAGTGCATAGTGAACATTGAGGAACGAGATAAAATACTTGTGGTTCACAAAACACAATAGGGTAATTTGAATATCAACAAATGCAGCGTTCACTGACCAGTGTGTAACTAAATGCAGCAGGCAACAGACATGATTCCGAGTGTCTACCATCAATCAAGCAACTATGACAATTACGACTCCCAATTTCAAGTTACATGCATTATGGCAGATGTGAGTTCACAGTTAAGACGTATTTTCTAAAAAAAAAAAAAAATTCACAAACGTAAAATTTACAATAAAGAAGTGAGATGTCTTCATTCTTGTAAAAAAAATCAAAAGCCAGTGAATATGTTTCTGGCTTCTTGAGAAAATTCCAAGGAGTGAGAGTTCCACCCGCCACAGTTTTCTATGGGAAATGCGAGCTGGGAGACTGCAGGATGGAGGAATCCCCTCTGTTGTCCAGCTCGTTCTGCAGCCTGGTCAGGTTAGAGAGCTCCTCCAGCTCCTGGAACTGTCTGTCAGTCTTGTGGCTGACCAAGGAGCGGTAGAAGTGCACGGCGAACACTATGAAGACCAAACCGAAGGGCACCATGATGGAGGTGGAGGTGATGGCGGCGGCCACGCCGGAGGACACCGTGTTGTTGCTGGACTTGTTGGGCTTCACGGGCAAGAACTTGACCCAGCAGAGCAACACCACCTCGGCCAGGAAGAGCAGAGTCCCGATCACGGTGGAGAAGGCCCACGCCAGCTCGATGTGCCGGTGCATCCGCTCGTGCGGGGACTCCTTCACGGAGTTGAGGTTGTGGACGTTGCTGACGGCCTCTATGTTGGGGAGGATGCAGGTGCTGACCATGAGGGCGAACAGGTGCACGGCCACCAGCACCGTGGTGCACGCGCTGAAGGCGATGAGGAGGGCAGGTGGGTATGGGTAGCTGTTGTCCAGCTGCACTTCCACCATGGCCACCTGTGAACAAGCAAACAGGAAGGAAACAGCTTTTACACACGTGTCAAATGCTGTGGAGAGCGGCTGTTGTCACCTGCGGACGAGCGGCAGGTGTTTTTTTTAGAGGGGCTGTGGTACCATGGCGAATCCGGAGAGCAGAGCCGATGTCCGGCTAGAAGCCTTCAGCTTAGCTCGGCTCAGGTACAGCTTCCTCCAGGATAAAGCCTGCAGCGAGTGCTCGTTAAGACTCATGTCGCGCTTCTCAAAGGACTGAACCATCGGACCGGACCGAGCCGCGCTGACGTACTTAGCGGATTTGTTTTTGCTTTTCTTTCTTTTCTTATTTTTTTTTTTTTACTGTTGCGGAACACGAGCAGAAACGAGCTGCATGCTAACAGCGGACACTTTACTCAAACATTTAACCTCGCCAGCTGACGGAAGTGCGGAAGCTATTTTTTCCCACCGCCAGCGTCTCCGGCGTGTTGTGTTGCAGCCCTCCTGCACCTTACACTACCCACAATGCACCGCGTCGCCGGAGGAACATCCGCTGAATGACTGAACTGCGTTGCGCAGCTACGTCACTGACGTAACTTCGTCTTACGTAGGATACGTAAGAAGTCCTGTTTATTACTTTGGAGAAAAACAGTGTTTGGATTTATTTTTTATATTTCAGTTAACTTATATTTGTTTTCTATTTCTATATATTTCTTTCATAATCTGAATGTACAAACAAAAAAGATGTTGAACCACTGTAAACTTTGCATCTCTTATATAGACAATCTGATGTAAATGTACTTGTTACAATAAAGCAATTAAATGATAATAATAGAAAGAATCATTAATTATTAATGTAATAGTAAAGAAATTGAATATATTATTAATAATTAGTATCAATACTAATATTACTACTACAACTACTATTAATTATTATTATATCGATAATAAATCCTATAGATATTTATTTATATAAGTTGTATTTACCCCACTACAATGTTTATTTATTCAACTCAATTGATTGAATGGTCTTTTGCCCAATGATCGCAAACATAGTTCCATGTTTTTCATGGTAAAAATCATAATTCTGTTGTTCAATACTGATTTAGAAGTAAAATTTTTTTTTTTATGTCACTTAAGTAAAAGTACAGACATAACAGAAAAATGAACTTAAAGCATCACAACTAAAAGTACTTGGTATGCAGCGTCAGAGTGTTATATGATTATAGTAAATTATCATTAACAAATACATGTAAGAGCATTTTTTTGTTGCAGCTTGTCAGTTGAAAGCCAATTTTAGGTACTTTGAGTATATTACTAATGCTGTAATCATTATAATATAGATGGGTATCACACATTTTTAGAATAATTAATCTGATTTATTAGAAGATAGTCATAACATAACAATATATTACTTTATGTAAAATCTGCTAGGTAAAAAATGTTTTTTGTAAAAACAATGAACACGAAATGTAAATTTTTAGAAACCCGTTGAATGCTTCTTCAAACTGTATTTTAATAAATTTTGACTTGACATCTTGACATCTTACCAACCATGTTTTGTCACCAACCCCACTAACAAACATGAGAATTTCATTGTAATGCAAGCACATGACCATTTTATAACACAACAGAAAAGGACGAAAGTACTAAGCATTTACAAGTGGCAAATAAATGCATTGGAGTAGAATAAGGACATTACATGGAAATACTCAAGTACAAGTATGTTGAAAACTTACTTACTTGCAACCACTGCGAGTCTGACGCACATTAGTAGAATTATGACCTAACATGCATGAATGAAAGTGGATTTAAAGCATAACATAAAGTAATATATGCATTTTTTATATACATTTGTTTTATTTCCCACAGAGACGTTATAACGTGTTCCGGTCGCCTCGTGCGCCGGTGAACCAGGAGCCGCGAGCTGAACATGTGACGTCGCCCCACAATGTTTTGGTTCCTCGCGATGACGTAATACACAAAAACATGGTTCCCTTGTTTTGAAACCCGAAAAGCGTGCTAAGTGTGCGTGTGTGTCCCATCTGCCCTTCTCCTCCGCGGCGGCACCGGAGATGCTCTGCCGACGCTGAGCCGCCGCCGAACATCCGCCAGGGGACGATGGCTCAGGCCGCGGAAACGTGTGCAGAATCCGGACGCAGGCTGGTGCGTGAGCGTTGCCGTCCGCCGCGTTAACGCTAGCTGGCGGCGAGCTAATTAGTTAGCTAGGCTAACGCCAAAACGTCGGGATGTTCGTCGGCTCACTTCACGCCGTTTGAACTCAAAGAGCATTTTGAGGAGGGGGGGGGGATACTGCAACCGTGTATTTGTGCAACTTCACGCCTATTATTATTATTATCATTTGCAATAGTTTGCAGCGAGATAAATCAGCATTCCTCCTGATATCTTGCAAACATTGCACATTTATCGTTAAGTTGCAGGATATGGAGCCAACTCCCGGGGCATGTGTCGTTTTATATTTACTATAATTGACGTCACATTAGGGGGGGGGGGTAAAAAAAATAGTGCACGTACAATCAAACTGAATGTTCCCACTTGCTTCCAGTTTTTCCAAAGTTGGGAATGAGATTGGTGTTCACGCGCAGTTTTTGCACGAGTCCCCGTAGCGGTTGTTTTTATGCGTCAGGAGAGAGGCCATTTGTGATGGTAAAAAAAAAAACGCTGCTTTAATTCTGCTGCGTGTCGTAATTGTGTGACGGGCTTTGTGGTTTTTAATGACAGCGCTCCATCTGCCGGAGGATGTACGACGAGAACGAGGATCTGTCGGATGTGGAGGAAATCGCGAACATCAGAGGCTTCAGTGTGGAGGAGAAGCTGCTTAGTGCCAGTTACAGTGCAAACTTTGTCCACTTGATGGAGGGCAAAGGTACAGTAATATGTAGTATTTCCTGTTGGGGCTGCTGCTCTCTGATGTGTGTGTGTGTGTGTGTGTGTGCATAATGTTGCATAAGTATTATCAGCAAAACTTGTCATAGACAGTTGTGGTATATTACTAATACTGTATTACTGCATCATAACATATGTGTATCATGTTTTTGTTCATAATAATAATAAAAATACACTTAATTCCTATACACTTTTTGCACGGTGCATACATTTTTGTTTTAATAAAAGAAGACAGTAGTAATATTGTAATTTATTCATTCATTTAAAATCCAAATATGAAAAGTAACCAGTAACTAAATAGAAAATAAATGTAGTGGAATAAAAATCAAGTATAAAGTTGCATAAAATGGAAATATGCAAGTACACTTGAGTGAATGTACTTAATTACTTTCCACCACTGGTAAGATACATGTCTTCACTATAAAATGTGTTTTACTCATCTATACTTTTGTCTTAAAAACTCACTGTCTTCACAGACTTCACATATGAATATGCACAAAGGGAAGCCTTGAGAATTCCACTCATTTTTAAAGAGAAAGACGGACTAGGGATCAGGTGAGAAGTCACTTCTGAACAGATATTTGTTAAAAATAAAAAAAAAAACTTTGACAGTTTTATTGTGTAGATTGATTGAGGCCACAGTTTGTTATTTGTTGTACATTTATATTTTTAATCACTCATAACAGATCAACTGAGTGACATCTGTCCCGCTCTTGTATTTACACAGAATGCCTGATCCAGAATTTACTGTCAGTGAAATTAAAGGCTTAGTGGGTAAGTAAAACACCCCCCCCCCACACACACACACATTCAATTACATTTTACCGAAATATTAAATTGGTCAACACGTTTCTCTCGTTGTGCCTGTCACTTTCTGTTTACTGCCTGTTTTATAACTTTTTAATTATAGTTAATGTGCGTTTCTCATACTGTTGTGCATGCTGCACGCTCCTTTAAAATCTATATGCTTGTGCCTATTATCTTGCATCTTTTTCTCACTAAAAATGTATGATCACACAATTTCCAGTTATTTTCATCTGCATTAAATTATCAGGCTTGAATAGCATGAAGTCAACACCTGATTGGAGTGCAGTGGCTCCATCTAGTGGCAGAGATGGGGAATTACATGCAGTTCATGTTGAAATCTGTCAATGATAAAACATTCTTTGTATTAATCTAACATGCCATGCTGTTTTAGGCTATATTATAAAAAGAAGGCATGAATCACAGCTTCTCTGAGGTTTATTTAACCTGTGTGCCGGCTGTTTATTTGCAGGCAGCCGCCGGTCTGTGGACGTTATGGACGTGAGCACCCAGAAAGGCTCCGAGATGAGCATGGCCCAGTTCGTGCGTTACTACGAGACGCCGGAGGAAGAGCGGGACAAACTCTTCAACGTCATCAGCCTCGAGTTCAGCCACACGAAGCTGGAACACCTCATCAAGCGGCCCACAGTGGTAACATGCCATGACATGACGTTATACGAGAGGTTTCGCGAGGGCCGCACAAAACTAAACGTGTCCTTTTAAACACCCACAGGTGGATCAAGTGGACTGGGTGGACAACATGTGGCCTCTCGATCTGAAACAAAGCCAGACAGAAGCCACCAACGTGATCTCAGAGATGAAGTACCCTAAGGTGCAAAGGTATGCCTTGATTGTATTTGTGTGTTTGATAAAACACAGCAGAGACAAAGGAGAACACAGGAGGAAACAGAACTCCTCCTCCCATCTGCTATCCTGAGCTATCGCTCCATCACCGCGGCGTGCTGCATACTGTCGGTGTCATCCACCTCCTGTAAGTGCTCCTGATTGTTGCTAGGCAGCAGAGTCTCACGGCGGAGGATGGTTTTATAACAGCTGTGGTCCGACTGCGCAGACGCCTCTCGGCCAATCAGCTGTCGGCATTAGTGAATCGTTAACAGTCAAAACCAATTGTGCCTTTCCTTTTTATTTATTTATTTATTTATTTTTAACCTCGGCCCCATATTTACTCTAGAGCACAGAGATGCTACAGAACCCGCTCTCCTCCCCTCTGTCTCTGCTGGCCTATTCATCCATTCTATTCATGTTTAATTGTATAATGTGCATAGAGGTCCAGTAGAGATTGGTGGCTTGTACTGAATGGAAGATCAATTCTAACGAATACCGATAACTTTCATTGCAGAGAGTGGATTAGTTTTCACCTCCTTCTTTACAGTTACTTGCTGTTTACACACACACACACACACACACCATGCAGGAACCTTCATTTAATGCGTGTCAGGCCTATTACTAGAAATTGCCACGTGTCAGTGTCTGCACTCAGCAAAATTGCAAATCACATCAACATATTTACTCTTAAGATTTTTCCATTAGCAGGTTGATCTTTGTAAATCTCCACCTGTCACAATATTGCCTGAAATAAAACTCCACGTTGTAATTTAGTCTCTATTGGTTAATGTGTCATAGAGATGTAAAATATTAAACGTATATCTCACAGTCTTGTTTATTTTCCGAGGGAGCGAAGCAGTGAAACGAAGCTCCCGACTCGCAGATCGGAAAAGAAAAATTGTGAAAATGATCACATTTGGCAGAATTTGGCGATATTTCAATATGTCTGATGTATACATAGTGGAGTGTTTAGCGGCTAAAAAGACAGATATGTTCCCCAGGAGCCAAAAGGAGAAGAGAGAGAATATTAGATTCAGGTCTGTCGGCCATGAATTAAATCACTATTGGAGAAGGAGGTGTGAAGATTTGTAGCAGGACTGTCTGGCACGGCGTTATCTCATTCAGAATTTTAACCCATTCATCTTAGCATTTGCTGATAATTTATTAAGCAGTCGAGAGCGGCCACACTGTCACGTCAACCACTTCCCTGCAAATCTTTCCCTTCCCTTTAAACAAGCTGAGCTTCTCCTCCTCATCGTCCTCCCTTCCACTTAAACTGCCGGAGCGTTTCTGCCCCTCGGCGTTCTGAGCATTCTGTTCCGGAGCAGCAGTAATATATCGCGAACACTTCTCAAGGCTGTTGTGCCCATGTGAGTGATTTTACTGTCCATTTCAATAGCTAGCTGCTATTCCGAGTAAACCACCGTGATTACGCCGCTTTATAATTGTTTTTTCCTTTTTATGTATTTTTCTCCATTTCCATTCTTACTATCGACTTTCTACCATGCCATTTGAAGCTGTGACTTGTTATTTCCTCCTGTAGGTACTGTTTGATGAGTGTGAAGGGCTGCTACACAGACTTCCACATCGATTTCGGCGGCACCTCGGTTTGGTATCACGTATTCAAAGGGCAAAAAGTAAGCACGTGGTATTCTGTGTGATATAATAACCCATTAACCCATAAGGACCAACAGTGGTGTTACACCGGTGTAACAAGAACGTTGGTTCCCCCTGACTCTTCATTATGAGGTTTTATATCTGAACTCATTAAGTCCTAAAGTGACGTAAACTAATCATGCTAATATGGAATATGTTTACCACTAATGTTACATATATGTCACATGGCCTACTTGGTCTATGGTATAACCCCCTAAATTTTCCTTTAAGGATAAATGGCTTCTTATGGGTTTAAATAAAGTCTTTCAGTATTTATAAAAACCTTAAGATATAACCTACAATATCAAACACCACAACAGCCCTGAAGATCTTCATTTTAGTATCAAGTAAGAAACAAGAATCCTTTTTTTTCTCATTAAAAATGACTCATGTGATTTTAATCAATTTTAACCCATAAGGACCAACAGTGGGTTGGTTCCCCCAGACTCTTTATTATGAGGTTTTATGTCTGAACTTAACTCATTAAATCCTAAATTGACATAAACTAATCATCCTAATATGGAATAACTTTACCACTAATGTTACATATATGTCACATATATACATATAATATATATATGTTTAGGAATAAAAACTATTATTCTGATAAAAAACATGGCTTACTTGGTCTATGGTATAACCCACATCATTTCCCTTTATGGATAAATGGGTTTGGGTTCTTATGGGTAAAAAACCCTAATTACAATCGAAACGACGCCTTTGAATAAAAATAAAACAACAAAGCATAACATGCATCACTCGTCAGTGTGTGTGCGTGTGTGTGTGTGTGTGTGTGTGTGTGTGTGTGTGTGTGTGTGTGTTGCAGGCCACAAATTACTGAATCACACACAGATATGTAGATACAGGAAGCGGCTCATAACACAATAGTCTATGTAGACCACAGGAAACTCAATCACACACACACACACACACACACACACACACACACACACACATACACACACACACACACACACACACTCACTCTTCTTTATGAGGTTTTATGTCTGAACTTAACTCACTAATTCCTATATACTAAGTGACATAAACTAATCATCCTAATATATGTTTACCACTAATGCCCAATGTTACATATATGTCAAGATACAGATATTTGGGAATAAAAAGTTTTATTTTGAAAAAACTTTATGGTATAACCCACACCATTGTCCTTTAATGATAAATGGGTCTGGGTTCTTATGGGTTAATCTCCATCATTGAGAAGTAAAGAAATCTCCCTGAACCCCAGTGTTGTTTTTTAGTTAATTCCTCCTGTTGTGTTCCGCCTGCAGGTGTTCTGGCTGGTGCCCCCCACCCCTCATAACCTGGCCCTGTTCGAGGACTGGGTCCTGTCGGGCAAGCAGAGCGACGTCTTTCTGGGCGACCGGGCTGACGGCTGCCAGCGCGTGGAGCTCAAGCAGGGATACACCTTCTTCATCCCATCTGGTGCGTTGGCATCGCTGCGCTGTAACAGATCCGCTGCCGTACAGCACATTCAGCGCTAATTATCAGTCCATTTCTTTACATATGTCTTGTTTTTTTTGTCCGTAATTAAGGGTGGATCCACGCCGTCTACACTCCCGTGGACACGCTGGTGTTCGGAGGCAACATTCTGCACAGCTTCAACATTCCCATGCAGCTCACCATCCACGAGATAGAGAACAGGACTAAGGTGGGAGTTTGCACGCTGTCTGACGAGCAGCAGAGAAATGAAGCGTTTACGTGTGAGAGACGGGAGAAGGAGCGAAGTGGTGCAGGAAGATTCAGGCGAGGCGAGATTGGAAGAGAAATAGGGGAAAAGGGTCAAAGGAAAACGACAAATAATATAAATGTAGAAAACCAAGAAGAGCCGAAAGAGTCGAACACCAGGCCTGTTTGTCAGTTTTCCTGCTATAAATGATAATAAATGTGGAATATCTCTACAAACACAAAGGTTATTGGACTAAAACCTGGAATCAGAATAAATCATGTGAGGAGACGACAGAAGAGTCAGAATCTATTTATGTTTCACTATAGACAAAAATACTAGTAAAACTTAAACCATGATCAAACTGACCCTTAATATAATATAGAGGTTAGCTGCAGCTACTACTGATATTATAATAAACTATTTTATTATTGTAGTGATGATGTGGATATTGATGATATATATTGATGCTGTAACAGGAACATTGGGTTTTTACTGCAGATAAAATACTTTATTTAGTGTTGGAGCTCAGGTTTAACATGAAACTCTAGAATAAAACTGGATTTTATCAGGTTAACAAAACTAAATGAAATCAATGCTGCAGGTTTGTAGTGTCAATGCAACCTGATGTAATGTTGATCATATTTTGACAATGGGACAAAAACGGTCTATAACAGTTTAGAGATTTTAATAAAACACCACAAAATATCAAAAAACACATCTCAAGAATTTAAAAAAAGACACTTAATGCTTTTGGGAAAATTTCTTTCAAATCTGCATTAATTCTAATAATAATTCTTAGTAGATCTAACAGAGGATTATTTTTCAATTTATGCACAACTGTCTTATGATTTTCACTACTATATATAGACAATAAATCTAAAGTAAATCTCTAAATAGTGGTTAGCTGCAGCTACTACTGATATTATATTAAACTATTTTATTATTGTATTGATGATGTGGATATTGATGATATATATTGATGCTGTAACAGTAACATTGGGTTTTACTGCAGATAAAATACTTTATTTAGTGTTGGAGCTCAGGTTTAACATTTATGAATAAAACTAAATGTATATGTTCATTATATATAATTTATACATATTAAAACTTAACTTATTCTAACTGGACTATTTAATATAGTTTGTAGTGAGGATCAGAGATCAGAATTGTGTAGATTTAGGTATTTTATAACACATTTAGACTCAATGCACATTAAAACATTTTAAAAAAGGAAAATTAGACCTTTAAAAATGGCACATTAGTGAACATTTATACGTTTAAAATGGTTAAAGTAGTGGTTAGCTGCAGCTACTACTGATATTATATTAAACTATTTTATTATTGTATTGATGATGTGGATATTGATGATATATATTGATGCTGTAACAGGAACATTGGGTTTTACTACACATAAAAATACTTTAACATGTGATTTATGTATAAAACTAAATGCTGAACCTCAGGTTTTTTTTTCTTTTTTTTTCGGGATTTCACCAGATGCCCTGAGTACACTGACTCCACTGAGGCGTGTTTCTGATTGTGGGTAACGTCCTTGTTTCCAGGTTCATTCCAAGTTCCGCTTCCCTTTCTACTACGAGATCGGCTGGTACGTCCTGGAGCGGTACGTTCACTGCCTGACCAAACGCTCCTACCTCTCTCAGGAGATCCGGAAAGAGTCTGTGGTCACGGGTGAGTCCGGACCGACCGGTTAAAGGCCCCGCAGACCAGGCTGGGCCGTCCATTAGAAAATAGACACACAAGGCTTCTTTCATTATAAAAGCCCCCGAAAACCTGATTTTAAATCTTAATTAGTTCTCTATAACATCAAATATTAATTAAACAAGCAACAACCAGATTTAGGTCATATCAGTTGCATATTCGTTACTCTAACTAAAAATCATCTCAACATCACACAGTTTTTTTACAGATATTTTTTCCTTCATTTTGTCCCCCACAGACGACGAGGCCAAGCCGAGCACGGAGAGCCCGTCCTCGGACTCGCGGAGCCAGGACATGAACGAGGACTCCAGCGAGGCCCCCGCGGTCCGGGACGAGGCGGGCGACAGGCCCGGCTCGCCGGACGCCGCCAGGGCCCAGCCGCTCAGGGCGGTCCCGCCCGCGGAGCTGGAGGACAGCTGCAACGCCGGCTCCGCCTGCCTGGACCTCCCCAAGACCCCCTGGGACTCGCCGGCCTCGGAGACCCAGAACAAGTGGACTCACCTGACGGAGTTCGAGCTGGACGGACTCAGGACGCTGGTGGAGAAGCTGGAGTCGCTGCCCGAGAACAAGAAGTGCGTCCCGGAGGGGATAGAGAACCCCCAGGCCCTGCTGGAGGACATGAAGGTGGGCACAGCACGGAGGAAAATACGATTAATCCACATGAAAAACACAACTCAATACACACAGTTCTGCTTTTTTTTGTTTTTTTGTCCAGGTCGTGTTGAAGGAACACGCGGATGACGACCCCAAACTGGCAATCACTGGACTTCCTGTGGTTTGTTGGCCCAAGAAATCTATGAAGGTAAAGCGTCTGATCGTTTCTGTCACTGAACATGATCTAATTAACCTGAGGAACACGCGACACATGCTAGATTTTAATAACAATAATAATAATAACTTAAGGAAACTAAATGCATGACATCATTCCACCTTAAATTTTCATCTTCTTCCTCATTCTTTTTCCAATCACCTCCTTACGTTCGGTTTTGATCCAAACGCTGAAGCACATGTGCTTATTTGCATGATTCTGACTTAACAGGCAAAGTAAATAATTAGTATTTGCTCCTCTCTTTTTAATTTCTAACACAGCACGTCAGCTGTGTGTTTAGTGGATCACTAAACCAGCTCTTAAGGGAACCTCAAACGCTGTGGATCAACCATTACTTTCTAGATGACGTAAAGCCTTGTTCACTGTGAACATAAACTATATAACGCAGACCAGATGCACAACTCACTGTCTGACTTCCCTGTTAGTTTTAATACTTAAATTATAAAACAACCCCCCCCCAAAAAAAACAAACAATATAATTGTATTGTTGTTTTCTCTGCAGCTTTGATTAAAAAAAAAATGGGAGTTGCAGTTTTCTGGGAGTTTATTCCAGATTTGTGGAGCATAAAACTGAACTCCATAAAGTTTTATATGTATAAAACTATATATAAGTTTTATATGAGCAGACGACAGGGTGCGTTTAGAGTGAGCAAAGCAGTGAAATGAGGATCTGACTCTACAACAGGATAAAAAGCAATATTATGATAATACACATATGGAAGAAATATTGCATTATTACCATATATATCAACAATCTGCACAGGGTATGTGACAGGAAAAAAACAAAACAGCAAATTGTGAAATTGGAAGAAAAAGCTGCAAACACCAAACGACGCGTGAAGCGCGTTGACGCCTCCATCATTCGTCCTTTTGGAGTCCATCCATCCATCCATTGTCTATCCCGCTTATTCCCTTTCGGGGTCGCAGGGGTCTGCTGGAGCCTATCCCAGCGCGTTAAGGCGAGAGGCAGGGATACACCCCAGATGGTCGCCAGCCAATCGTGGGGCACACACACCATTCACACACCATTCACTCTCACACTCACACCTATGGGCAATTTAGAGTTTACCAATTAACCTGAGCATGTTTTTTGTATTGTGGGAGGAAACCGGAGTACCCGGTGAAAACCCACGCAGACACGGGGAGAACATGCAAACTCCACACAGAAAGGCCCCAGACCCAGGCCCAAGGCGGTCTTGAACCTGCGACCTTCTTGCTGTGAGGCAACAGTGCTACCCACCGCACCACCGTGTCGCCCCTCCTTTTGGAGTCTTGAGCAGGAAAATCAGCTTATTCTCAATTATTGACTTTACTTTTTCACTCATTAAGTTCTGTATGACAACAATTACTGACTGATAAAAGTAAAAAATACTCATCAAATTGGTATGAAAAGCTAAAAATATGTACTGTGATTGTAAAAGTAAGTAATAATTGTGTAGTTTATGGTTCTGATGGACCGAGGAAGCTCTAAATATGAATAAATGAACTAATTATTGCACTGACACTAAGTTTCACTACTTTCTGGTGTGGGTTATAATCTAAAAAAAACAGAATCGATGAATGAAACTGGAAAGTTGGGAGTTGGGGGTTGTGTTGTATATGAATGTATGGAAGTGATCCTGAGGCCCCCCCCCATACCCACCCGTGCCCCACCCCCCCTGGGGCCAGCTGCTCTTTGTGTTGTACCTTTTGTAATGAGATGCCATCTGGCTCTATTGGCTGCATGGGGGGGCCTGCCCCCCCCCCTTTGATCCTCATCATGAATATGACCACGCCGTCTCCGCATCCCCTCTCCTCATTGGAGGAATGCAGGCAGCCCCCCCACCGCCACCCGACCCCCCCGCTTGCATATTCTGATGCACGGCCGCCTCCAATTGGCCCGGTGCCGCGCAGCCACCCCTCCTCCTTATCCATATTAATGAGGCAGGCGTTCGTCTTGTGTTCCCTACATCTGCTTGTGGTATTGTGGAGCTTCTGGAGCAGGAGGGAGGGCTGTAGGCCAGAAAGCAGTAGCAGGAGTAGCAGGAGGAGGAGGAGGAGGAGGAGGAGACTGCAGCCATGTCAGTTCGCCGTGAGCCGGACGGCGCGTGAGAGAGAAAAACAAAAAAAACAAAAAAACAAAAAAAAAAAAAAAAAAAACACGGCCATGGCCATGTCGCTGAGCGCCGACGATGAGGACTACGACTCAGACCCCGAGCAGGTTAGCACACCAGAACCCCTGCAGGCAGGCAGGCGTAGCGAGGCCACCAGAGGAATGCTGGTGCCAGGCAGCAGCAGCATCACAGCAGCAGCGAGGAAATGGAGCCACCTGGAGACTGATGCATATGAGTCAGTTTATCCCTACGCTTGCTCTTTTCTGACAGATTTGCTGTGTGTGTGTGCGTGTGTGTGTGTGTGTGTGTTTATCAGGTGAATCCAGCAGTAGGAGAAGGCTGTGTTTATATAGCTCAGAGCCTCAGGGCTGCTATTGGCTGCTTTTTAAAAAAAAAAAAAAGGAGAGAAGCGGATACAGAAGACGAATCCTGCAGGATTTGATTGTATAAAAAACATTGCATGTGTGTGATGTGTAGAGAAAACAACGTGCGTGTAACAGTGACAAAAGTATTAAGAAAAATGCATGCAGAATGCCGGTATGTGTTAATGAGAAAGTAATCAGGTCAGGCTGAGACAGGCTTACACAGCGAGAAATGTGTACTTTACATTTAAAGGAACTCATCCGTTCTGCAGCAGCATTCAGATGATGATGATGATGGATAACTCACATTTTTATCCTCCTGACAAATACCAGAACACGCTGTGATGTTTGCCTTTTTTTTTTTTCCAGTCATGTAAATACACCTGTTCCTGGCGTCACTGGAACATTAAATATGTCCATCTGCTTTTTTTTTTAACATATTTTATAATTTAGCAGTCGTGCATGTACGTTTAGCACCAATCTGGAGAGGTTGTTAGTTAGTTTATATGCCAGAATCTACATTTCCACACCATGATGACTTCACTCGTAGAGAAACAGCTGGGTTTTAAAACACATGCTGTCACCTGTAAAATCTGAGCAAACTAAGCATCAGCTTTACTTCATGTGCCACCTGCACAGTTTCCTTCAGGAACTCTATTTTATTTTTCTGTCAAGTCCATTGTTTGTGCACAGACTCCTAGACGAAGTGAAGAAAAATTATAATCTTTAGTCTGTGTGGACCAGCTGTGGAAATCTGATTTAGAATTTCTACCACCTCTGTGCTCCACCTCTCAGAGTGTGTGTGTGTGTGTGTGTGTGTGTGTTTAGGCTGATGCTAAGTATATCCAGGGTAATTGATTTCCATTGTGCTGCAGAGCAGCTCAAGGGGCTTCTCGTCTATGTCAAACGAACGCCGAGGTTCTGCTCCTCGCACAACGCGTTCCAGCTGGAGCGGGCTCAGAAAGTGCTGGTGGGTCAGCGGAAAGCGTCTGTGACGGCGCCGTGAACGAGATAATGCACACACCCCGGCTACAGACGGTTAACAGAGCGGTTTCTGTTGCCGTCAACTTTTTCCTGTCGGGGAAAAAGAATCCGCTTGAGAGAGATGCTCCTCACACGTGCAGGAGTAATCAGACGGTCATAAAGACGTTATCGCGCCGCAGCGTCTGGCTGATCGGAACTTTAATGTGTCCCGTACTTGCAGGACAAGGAGGGGAGGGAGAGGAAAAAGAAGAAGAAGAAAGCTAAGCTGCGGCTGTGTGATGTTTTCCTTCTGCTCTCATTTCAGTCTTCTTGTAGAACAGACCTGCTGCTGTCTGTAATCCCTACAAACACCCCTACAACAGTCCGGTGCAGCCCCCCTCCCTCCCCACCATCACCCTAATCCTGTCTGCTAATCACAAATCTGCCAGTTTATTACACAGTCTTTTGTTAGAAATAAATCATCGTAACGCGCCTAGGACGGAGCCCGCTTTTTTTTTTTCTCCTCCCCAGTTAAGAGTCTCATTACAGTTCTTATTGGTTACAAGTCCGTGTGTCATAGACTGTTCTGTTAGGGAACGGGACGAGGCTGTTGCTATGCTGACGCTGGGAAAAATCTGCACTGCACTGATGGAACTACAGAAATCTGATCTTCCCCCTCGTTCTTCCAGGGCAGCTGCAGTCCCCCTTTTTGCATTTCTTGTTTTTTTTTAACATCTTGTGCATTCGCCACGTCTCCATGTCACATATGGCGGCGTTTCCTGACATGTGGTTTTTATGTTTTGGAGAAAAAAAAAAACGGCAGTGTTGTGGTTTTTGGTTGTGAGGCCTGAGAAGAAGCAGAACTGCAGAACACAAGAGGAGCAATAATGCTGGAGATCAAAAGGAATATCATCTCCGTTACTTTTCTTTTAAATAGAACACACACACACACACACACACACACACACACACACACACTTAACGTGTGCTGCTGTAAATCCTGAACACACAGAATAATGATGATGTCCTGGTGATCCACGTGTGAGACGCAGCCATAAGTCTTGTAGTTTCCCTTTGAAGTAGAAACATGCAAACAGGCAAACAAAGCTAAATTTGGAGGAGCCCCCCCCCCCGGGGACATTTCTTGATGTGTTTGTTTTCTTCCTGGTTCCACGAACACTCATGAATAATCTGTGTTTGGACACACAGGAGGTTTTTTTGCGCTGGTGTTTGCAGCATTTGACCCAGAGTCAGAGAGCAAAGAGGAGATCAGGCCGGCGTTAAACGTGATCGAATGTTTTGATATTGATATTATCGCCGCGTCATGATTAGATAAAATGCTATGTAAAAAAATGTAAAATGCAAGCCTGCTGCCTTTAATATTCCTGGCAATGCTTAACATTTTTAATGCAAAATTCCACATCACCAAACTAACTCCTCTGACCTTTAGACGCCCATTTATTATGTATTTGTTATTTTACGTTTTTTTTTTTTCTCCCTCCTCTCCTTTTCTAGCCCCGGCCTCCCAACCGGCCGAAACCCAAGATGGCAGCGTCGTCGTCCCCCGCGTCGGCGGTCAAGCTGTCGGCGAGCCGGGGAACGTCCGGCGCCAGGAGGCGGAGGACGCGCTGCAGGAAGTGCGAGGCGTGCCTGCGCACCGAGTGCGGCGAGTGCCACTTCTGCAAAGACATGAAGAAGTTCGGCGGGCCGGGCCGGATGAAGCAGTCCTGCATCATGAGGCAGTGCATCGCAGTGAGTCTGATTGTTGCTATAGAAACACTGAGTGGTTGCTAAGGAGCGTCTCTCAAGATGCACAAGAGGTGCTGTATTAGAGGAAGTGGTTCTCAAACAGCGAGGCTCCGTCAATGCTTTTTTATTTAGATTTTTTTTTTACTGTCCCAGAATAAAGTGCAGTTGCACCTCCACTACATTAGGGGGCAGCAGAGTGTTCACAGGGAGCATACAGCACAGAGTATGAGTATGAAGTGTAGACACCAAGTGACACCATGAAAACATATTTAACAGGGATGAGAAGACAGGCGGAGAGAGACGGAGATAAAGAGACAAACGAAAGTCTCCCAAAGCTAAGACGAGGAAATATGACGAAGCGTCTGTAGGATTCAATTCTACTTTTGAATTTCAGATTCACTTTAAATCTTTTCTCTTAGTGAATAAAACTATTCTTTGTTGTAAGTTGGTCCATATTTCTTTCTTTTTCGAATCTCTTATACGTTAATAAGGACACAGTGTTATGCAGAGGAACTTATAAGAATTTTATAGACAAATAATATTTCTAGTCGCACAAGATGTTTTCTTCTTCCATAAGGGGGGGCATGACTGAAAATAATTGAGAAGCACTGCATTATGGGAAGTGGCGTTGCTATTATGGAGGGTCATGGAGGGTGTTTCAAGTCGGTCAAGTGGCTTCTCGCACGCCGTTTTCTGGAGGCCGACGCGCTGCTCGAGTGCCTGTTAAGATTTAATTTCCACATAATGAATAAATAAGGAGGAGCAACCATGCAGCTTCAGCTAAGTACATTTATAATCACTTTTAAATGAAAAATTAACAGCTGGGAGGAGTATCACGAATAAATAAAGCTGTGAAAGTGGTTTATCTAGACGTCGATGTGACGCACATAAGAGACAATGTGATGTGGATATTTAGGAATATTTATATATAGTGTCATGTATACCAGTTTTTTATTGTCAAAGTATCTTAAAGACACAATAAATTAATGTCCATATTTACTTAATTTTACATCTAATTACTTAATAAACATTAGTGTATTAATTTCCCATTTATTTGATTTTCCATTTAATTTAAGAATTTATCAAGTTTTAAAATGTATTTATTTATTCATGTATTTGTTCCCCCAGTTCATTTTCACACTAATATGGCATATAATCAATATAATAAGGAAAATTATATAAATTCATGTGCAAAAAGAAAATGATACACAACTGATAGGAAATAAAATAAAAATTAAATAAAGTGATTTATTTTTAATTATCTGTGTATAAATAGGAAATAAACACCATAAAATTAAATAAAGTGATTTATTTTTAATTATCTCTGTATAAATGGTTCTATACACTGGCATTTTGTTACCTATGGATGGAATTATACTGAAAATTAATCCTAGTCATTTTTCATTTTTCTCATTGAGAACAATATTATTTAATATTATCAGTTTTACCAAGAATAACAGACTTTTAATACTAATTTAAAATCATCTGTGATTGATCTGCTATAATTAAATAGTGTTGGTTTCATTAATAAACTGTTTAGCATTATAACCAACAGCTGGACTGGTTTTGCACAGAAGGTTGCAACTAGCGTATTTTGCAATACACTTGTATTTGGGAACGTGTGTATAAAGTGTGTGTGTGTGTGTGTGTGTGTGTGTGTGTTGGCATTTTTCCGTGGAGGCGTGTTTAAAACGTGCACTCACGGCCCTCTGGTGTGTATTATACAGGCGTCGGTTCCTGGTTGCAGACAGCATGAATGTTTCAGCACCACGGACAGAGACGACGGATGATGATGATGATGATGATGATGATGATGATGATGTTTGTGCACACGGACAGACGATGGGAATAGACGCCTGAATTATTGACCGCTAACCACAGAGACAGAGAGAGAGACTGGCGCTTGGTTCACACTTGTACTGATGCCAGTGTGATAAACAGCAGGATTCAGAGGAAAACACCAGTTCATCAGCATCTGCTGTTCCACATTCTGTGTGACACTCGTTCGAAATCTTAACAGGTGAAAATATCTTGTTTATATTGAGCAGAATTATCTCATTCCAGTGGCAGATAATTTAGCTTATTTCAAGCGTTCTACCTTATTTGGGTGAATTTGTTTAAGAACAAACAAGGATAATATTTTTTTTAAAAATAACTAAAATCTAAAAAGAAAAAAATAGGCTAATATATCTGCCAGTGGAATAAGATAATTCTATACAATATTGGAATAATTGTACAAAAAATATTTTTTTTCACCTGTTAAGATGTCAGATTTTGCAGTGTCTTAAAAAGAGTAAAAAAATAAAAAAAAATAATAATTCATTTTTAACACAATAAAAACACATTATTACCAATGTAATGTAGGCCTATGTAAAAACAGCTTTTTCCAATTGCTTTTGTTGTTTGGTTTATTTCTTCAGAGTTTGCAGTGTCATGATATTATTTTATTATTAACGAACAATTCTTTTAGATTGAAAGCCATGAGTTTTATTTTTACACATTTTTCACTACTTTAACTTAAGACTTTTTTGCTCTATTTTAAGTTCATATATAGCTGCTCTTTTAATTTTTCAGTTGTACTTATTGCTGTTGATCTAGTCTATGAATAACATGTTTCTGGTTAATAAATAGGACGACATTTGAAGTCAATTGTTGACTTGAGTTATAATTTTTGCATTAGAATTATGGCATTTATTGATTTAATGGTACGATGTAGGTTTCTGAGATGCTTGTAGATGTCGTGCACTGAAACTCGACTTGAAGAAAATCGTGAAGAATTGCAATATTTGCCAGAAAATTCACAATTAAATTCTAAAATTTAATATACAGCAAAATGGAATAAGCAATAACTTAAATGAGTCAGCCCTATTGTCCCATAGTGGTATGTATTGAATGTATTATTTACCCTTGCTGAATAAATCAAACACAGTTTAATCGTGGACTAGCGACCGTTGCAGACGTCTCACTCACCTCATTGCAGCATCGGTATTGATCCGTCCCGGCCTGGAGGTGTCGATGACCCAGTTTGTCGACAGCAGCCTTATCTCCTGAAACTTTTCTTTCTTTCTTTCTTCCCTTCCTTCCAGCCGGTGCTGCCCCACACGGCCGTGTGTCTGGTCTGCGGAGAAGCCGGGAAGGAGGACACGGTGGAGGACGAGGAGGAGAAGTTCAACCTCATGTTGATGGAGTGCTCCATCTGCAACGAGATCGTCCACCCCAACTGCCTCAAGGTGAGATACTCGATATTCGTATATGTCTCAACTGTTGGGCCTTAATTCTACATCACAACTTTATGTTCCTCTCACCCAAGGTGTTACGGTGTATAGAATTATTGCATATTTTGAATTGATTCATTACTGAGATTTGCTACCACACCAATACTATGCAGTTTCAACAGAAAAAATGTCTTGAGTGTGCTAGAAATACACAGAATATTTAGTTTTATTTATTAATTTACTTGATGTTGATCTGCGGAAGATTTTGTGTTTTGAAGATATCATGAAACAGCTTCCTGTGGACAAAGTGATGCAGACCAGAACATAGGTTGTTCATCATTTATTGATTATGGTGCAGTAGCACTAATAACTTGTAGGTGTGTGTCGTGTTTTGTTCAATTTTTATTATTTTTTTGTTATTAATTTTAATAACTCCTTCATATTCTGGCTGAACATGAACTGAACATTGTGTATTTTTCTCCTAATAATCGTTCATTCTGGCTGTGAACGCTGCTCTCTCATAGTAGACCTTTAGTTCCAGAGTGTGTCAGATTTCATTAGATCCTTCCAGGTGAAAACCCAGCTAAAACTCACAATAAACAGACCTTAACATGTAGCTGAAAACCAGCTGATCCAACCATGCTAACAAATACGTCATTAAACACAGAGCAACAGCCAGGAGCATGGAGGAAGGCAGCACCACAGCTATGAGCATTAACACAATGTGATGGAGAAGTCAGTACTGACCCAGACTGAACCTTACGGACTACAGTCCTGCTTTTATTTTACCAACAAACACCAATTAAGGAGCAGGTTTTCCTTGGTGTTATGAGAATATTCTGCAGGGTGAAAGTTGCAGCTCCTACTGGTGTTGACTGAATATAACTTTAGTTTCAGAGTGTGTGAGATTGTATTAGATCCTTCCAGGTGAAAAACCCAGCTAAAAATCCCAATAAACAGACCTTAACATGTAGCTGAAAACCAGCTGTCATACCTGTCACGCTAACAAATACATCATTAAAACACAGAGCAACAGCCAGGAGCATGGAGGAAGGCAGCACCACAGCTATGAGCATTAACACAATGTGATGGAGAAGTCAGTACTGACCCAGACTGAACCTTAAGGACTACAGTCCTGCTTTTATTTTACCAATTAACACCATTTAAGCAGCAGATTTTTCTTCATGTTCTGAGAATATTCTGCAGGGTGAAAGTTGCAGCTGCTACTAGTGTCGACTAAATGGAACTTCAAGAGTGTCTCAGATTTCATTAGATCCTTCCAGGTGAAAATCCAGCTAAAACTCCCCCTAAACAGACCTTAACATGTAGCTGAAAACCAGCTGATCTGGCAGCAGCTGTCATACCTGTCACACTAACAAATACGTCATTAAAACATAGAGCAACAGCCAGGAGCATGGAGGAAGGCAGCACCACAGCTATGAGCATTAACACAATGTGATGGAGAAGTCAGTACTGACCCAGACTGAACCTTAAGGACTACAGTCCTGCTTTATTTTACCAATAAACACCATTTAAGCAGCAGGTTTTATTATTTTAGTAAGTGTTTTTTGACAGCTCCATTGATTGTCTAGTTACCTTAGCAGGTACAACACATGGATAACACCTTCTAACATTTGGAGAGAGAACCTGATGTGATGGCAGCCATCTTCCTGGCAAAGCTAGCTGCTAAAATTAAAATAACTTTAACCAGATTTTCCTGTTGATTTTTTTCTGTGCACAAACCAATCCCTTTAACTACATAGTATTGGTGTGGCAGCAAATCTCAGTAATGAATCAATTCGAAATATGCAAATACAATTTTTACCTAAATAAGTAGACACCACTCAAGGTGAAATATGCAATAGTTTATGGGTTAAAATGTCTATAAATGACTAAACCTATGATGAATATTTTGTTGAGTAATTTCATTACTACTCAAATTAATTACCATATAAATACCATGATCAATAAATGATAAACAATGCATGTTTAGGTCTGCATCACTTTTCCCATAGGAAGCCGCCTCATCACATCTTCAGAACCCAAATAACATAAAATAACACCTTGTGTAAGTAGAACATAACGTTGTGATGTAGAATTAATGACCCAATCTTATCCTTTAAGCTGTTTTCTTTAATTTTTGCCTTTTTTCTCCAGGTAAAAGATTCAAACGGAGTCGTCAACGACGAGCTTCCAAACTGCTGGGAATGCCCAAAGTGCAACCACGCCGGGAAAACCGGGAAAGTAAGCATCTGTCGAAAAAAAAAAAAAAAAAAGACGCAAACGGTGGAACAGAATCTCAGAACCAGAGGAATAAAGTCCTGCTCTCTTTCTAATCTTTTGGCCTCAAAGCAAAAAAGGGGGCCAGGCTTCAAGTACGCGTCAAACCTGCCGGGCTCCCTCCTCAAAGAGCCGCGGCCCAACCGGGACGTGAAGGAGGAGCCGGACCCCGCCCCCCCGCTGGTGGCCACGGCCGCCGTGGCGGCGCTGAGGGCCGCCGCCGCCGCCGCCCCCGTGAAGAGGAAGGCGGAGCGGGAGGAGATCTGCAAGCTGAAAAAAGACGAGGAGCCGCCCAAGAAACGGCCCCCCCTGCTGTCCCTGGACGGCGCCGCCCGGCCCAGACTGGAGGACAACCCACTGAGGAAGAAGAGGAAGCTGTTCGACACGCACGACGAGCCCATCGTGGTGAAGAAGAAGGTGACATCACCTTCAATTCATTTATACGTACGACTGAAGCTCGTCATAACAGATGTTTAAAGTTAGATAACATTTAAACTGAGTAAATTGATGATTCACACCTGAAGATACAGAAAGTTATTTAGTTATTTAGCCCAGAAGTGATCAGAAGTATGTAAAAACGTGTTTTTAATTTATTTAGTTAACACACTTTTAATATAGATGAGCTGAGAACAGAGAGAGTATTATTATTACTATTATTATTATTATTATTATTATTATTATTATTATTATGGTAGAATTATCTTTAATTATAATAGTTTGTTGGGATTTTTTAAATTGTTATTTCAAATGTAAAAAAAATAATAAATTGAAATGTATAAGCAAAGAAAAACTAAAACAGGACGAAAATATAATTTTTATCAATAGAGCTACAATGAATAATTGATTATTGGACAATTACTGCATTAATCGCTAACTGTTCTGATAATCGATTTGAGTCATTTTTAATGAAGAAAATGTCCAAATTCTCTGGTTGCAGCTTCTCAAATTTGATTATTTTACAGTTTCTCTATTTCTATAATAGTAAACTGATGATCTTTGGGTTGTGGACAAAAAAGACATTTTAGGTTGAATCTTGACATTTTATGAACAAAGCATGGTTTTAATCATCAATACAATCATTGACTAAATAATCAATAGTTGCAGACCTAAATGTGCTTTTATTTTCCTTTAAAGATTAACTAAATTCCTGAAATCGATAATACAGTAAAACGGAAAAAGCAATAACTTATTAACTCATGTATCACACTTTTTTCTGTTTTTTTCCTAAAAGAAGTTTTCAAAACTCGACGAAGCCTCGACTCCGAAGCTGCTGCGTCAAATCAAGACGGAGAACGACCACGGCGACGAGGACGACGAGCGGGACGACCACGAAGAGGACGGGTTCTGCCTGGACCGGGTCAGTCCGAAGGACCCGGAGGACGAGGACGAGGATCCTGTCAGGGAGAGGGACAGCGGCGCAGAGGAGAAACCCAAAGTCCTGTTGAACCCGCTGCTGCTGAGGACGGCGGCGGCCAGAGAAGCCGACCAATCGTCTTCCAATTCTCCACGGGCCGGAACCAGCGGCGAGCCCGGAGACGCCGCGGAGAGGGGCTGCGCCCAGCTGAAGGCTCGCCACCAGCGCCGCCACCTCAACGCCAGGGAGCCGACCAACCAGAACCACGGCACCGTGAAGACGGAGGACGGCCCGGCCAATCACGGGCGGCGGCCGCCGAAGAGCGAGGAGGGCGTGGCCAACGGGAACCGCAGGCCGCCGAAGACGGAGGAGCCGGCCGTCAACAACCAGGCCCGGCGGGCGCTCAAAACCGAGGACGGCGTGGCCAACCACAACAGGCGGCCGCCCAAGACGGAGGACGGCCCGGCCAATCAGAACCACCACAGGCCGGTGAAGGCGGAGCCCGAGAGCGAGGCGGAGGAGCCGAAGCCGCGGTGGCCTCTGAACAACGGCAGCGGCGACCTGGGCGACTGGCTGCGGCACCGCGGCCAGCGGGAGGTCAACGGCACGCCCCGTGGCTACTCGCCGCCGGGCTTGAACCGGACCGCGCCCGTCACGCCCGTGTGCCCCCGCCCGCTGCCCTGCCGGTCGCCGCCCAAATGCGTCCAGATGGAGCGGCACGTGATCCGGCCGCCGCCCATCAGCCCGCCGCCCGACAGGCTGACGCTGAGCGACGGCGAGGCCCACATGATGCGGCGGGAGACCTGGATGACGGTCTTCAGCCACCTGACCCACAGAGACCTTTGCGTGTGCATGCGTGTGTGCAGGACGTGGAACAGGTGGTGAGTACAAGAGGACGGTCGAGAACGCGCTCCACACGTATGGGTTCAATTCTTTGCAAAAATTTCAAAATAAAAGCATGTGCTGCCTCATTGACTTAAAATGAGGTTCCATACATCTTTAGATGAAACATAGTTTCACCTTGACTCATAATGGTCCCGTTCATTTTGACATATAATGTAATTTCTCCATTGACTCATAAGGGTTCCGTTATAACTTATAACAGTCCTGCTATAAGTTAATGGTCCTGTTCATCTTTGTATGTAGTGTAGTGTAGTTTTTCCATTGACTTATAATGGTCCCGTTCATCCACGCATTCACGTGTGATGGTGCTGCACAGCAGTAATCAGACAACACCCTCTGAGGTTTCATTAGTATCAAATTAATCAGAGAGACACACATAATCGGGTGTGTGCATGCATGAATAACTTAAACTTTGTCGTGTGTGCGTGCCTTTTTACACAAAGTTTATATTTTAACATGTATTTATGAGGTTCTCTGAACCTGTGCAGCAAGGCATGCTCGACATGTAACGTAGTTTCCCCATTCACTTATAATGGGCCTGCAAATGTGTGCATTATTAATGCATTTTTTTTGCAATTGCATGCATCAACACATGCATGAAGAAAATTGAGCATTTTTGTCACACGGTCACACGTGTGTGGAAGTGACCTATGCACGCTACATCACATGTGACAAGAAGCTGCACACAGCACTTATATGTGCACGTCTGTCTTCATCTGTCTTCATAGATCCACTTCCTGTTGCACAGCATCAGAAACCGTTGCAACAGGAAGTGGATCATGTATGTGTGTAGCTATAGGGGTTTTTGTTAGTATAAAAAACGTGTGCAACAATGCATGCACACACCTGTTAATGTGTGTCTCCAATTAATTTGACACGAATGGAACCTCATACCATGCACAACATCACCCGGTGGCCTCTAAAAGTCTCGACTGTGTGTGTGTGTGTCACCAGGTGCTGCGACAAGAGGCTCTGGAAGCACATCAACCTGAACCGGTGCAAGTCCATCACGCCGCTCATGCTGAGCGGGATCATCCGGAGGCAGCCGGTCGCTCTGGACCTCAGCTGGACCAACATCTCGAAGAAACAGCTGAGCTGGCTCATCAACAGGTTGCCGGGTAGGTTCAGTCACTCCTAGTGGGAATGGCTGAGTTTCAAAACTCTCAAGACCACATGGACACTGGTATTTTTGAAACCAAACTTTAATGGCTCCTGGTTAAAAACATTGGTGATGTAAATTCAACCGTGTGCAGCTCTATGATTAAAGCAATGGAGCCACAATGATTATTCCTCTCCCATAAACTCTTCAGCACAAGTCCTGCACTATATTAAGAGACATCATTTCAGAATTAGGGACCTAAGTCTAGTGCTGATAGAGACAATACTGCTTTGTTAAAGAGAAGTTTGTTTGACAAATAAATGAAACACACTTAGGAATAATCAATGTCTCCTCTACTTCTCATCTACTTTTTTACCTGAAAACTGTAACTAAATCCAGTTTTAAGATGAAGACGTTTTTCACTCACCATAATGGAGCCTTACTTTGGAACGTTATTTAGCCCAGAAGTGATCAAAAATATGTAAAAACGTGTTTTCAATTAATTTATTTAACACACTTTTAATATAGATGAGCTGAGAACAGAGAAAATTATTATAATTATAATTATAATTATAATAATAATAATAATTATTATTATTTTTTTTATTATTATGAAAGCAATGGAGCCACAAAGATTATTCCTCTCCCATAAACTCTTCAGCACAATTCCTGCACTATATTAAGAGACGTAATTTCAGACGTAGGGACCTAAGTCTAGTGCTGATAGAGACAATGCTGCTTTGTTAAAGAGAAATTTGTTTAACAAATAATTGAAACACACTTAGGAATAATCAATGTCTCCTCTACTTCTCATCTACTTTTTTACCTGAAAACTGTAACTAAATCCAGTTCTAAGCTGAAGACGTGATTGATTTTTCCCAATAATCAACGTAAAGAAACCGAAAACAGGCACCACAAAACCCTGAACCAGAACAAGGATTTTATCACACAGTATGACAGTAAATTTAAAATACATGTTTTACTTTTTTTGTGGACATTATGTCTATAAAAGGTGAGACACTAGAGCAGAGATGGACTTGGAAGATGATTCTCTTTTTAAGTTGAGTTTTAAACCATTTTAGGAACCAAAGATATAATCGATTTTAGTCATTTATAGATTAATCGACTATCAGAATAGACAGAACTAGTTACCGCTAGTTGCTTCTGAGCTTCTTCGTGAATTAAATTGTGGTTAAAATCCTTTAGCAAAGTCTTTATGGCATGCACACTTGCAGAAATGGTTCAGAAACACTTTGTGATCCCAGCATGAACATGCATTTACCTCTGTGAGTGTATCAGACTTTAAAACTCACCCAGTTTTACACGTCTCAGCTTTCGTTCAAAGTTAGTTTCATCTCACCAATCTCACGTTGTCGTTTTCAGGCCACAGCAGCCAGCTCTAAAAAAAAAAAAAATCCACTAGAATGTTGCCTGATTAGCACCGAAAAGCAAACAGACACAAACTTTTAGACAGATATTTCCCTCAGGAGCTGCCAGAGACCCAAAAAATAAGAGCGAATATTGGACTTACATTCATCAGGTCGAGAGGAACAGCTTGTGTGTTGTGTTTTCTTTATCCCCACGTGGCAAAATTTATCAGTAAAGACACTCGGAGAAACGGGAAAACATCTTCATCAACATCGACCAGAAGCAGGATCTTAGGTTCATCACAAGTTAGATTGAACTCGCGTCTTTTGTGGAACTTTGTGAACGCTTCGTCTCCACGCAGACGGATAATTGTGTCCTCCGGGGCTCCTGAATTCAGACGGTTTACTTTAGAAGCTGTTCTTTGATAGTCATAAATCTGCTCGCTGCGGCGCGGCGCGAGTCGAGTTAATTATTTGAGAATATTTACTGCATCTGTATGGGTCTAATTTGGTGACCTCAGACTAACTAAAAAAAATAAAGAAAAGGAAAATAGGGCATATTCTGTGAGATAAATTTAGCGAGTCACGTCTCTGCTGTAGATCTCAGACCATTAGAGGATGAGGCGGTAAATCAGCGGTTGTATCAGAGTCTGAATGTGTTTTTCTGCTTTTTTCCTGCAGGTCTGCGCGTGCTGCTGCTGTCAGGATGCTCCTGGGTGGCCGTGTCCGCCCTCTGCACCTCCAGCTGCCCCCTGCTCAGGACCCTGGACGTCCAGTGGGTGGAGGGGCTGAAGGACGCCCAGATGAGGGACCTGCTGTCGCCCCCCACGGACAACAGGCCAGGTACCAGCTCAGGTTGAACAAGGGATTTATGGGTAAAACTCGGTGTCAGGAGGTTCTGGATGTTAAAACCACCTAAAGAGTCTGGTGCAGTGATCAGCTGCAGAAATTCACCTTTACCATAAATTTATCTCTAATGTCAGGCTTTTTTTGCCGCATGCTTCTCTGTGTGGACAAGATACATAGTACATGTACATGGACGATGATTATGTACATTTAACTCTCTCTGTCCTTGTCTCCTCTGTCCTTGTCTCCTCTGTCCTTGTCTCCTCTCTCCTTGTCTCCTCTGTCCTTGTCTCCTTTGTCTCTCTCCTTGTCTCCTCTCTCCTTGTCTCCTCTGTCTTTGTCTCCTTTGTCTCTCTCCTTGTCTCCTCTCTCCTTGTCTCGTCTCTCCTTGTCTCCTCTGTCTCTGTCCTTGTCTCCTCTATCCTTGTCTCCTCTGTCCTTGTCTCCTCTCTCCTTGTCTCCTCTGTCTCTGTCCTTGTCTCCTCTGTCTCTCTCCTCGTCTCCTCTGTCCTTGTCTCCTCCGTCTCTGTCTCCTCTCTCCTTGTCTCCTCTCTCCTTGTCTCCTCTCTCCTTGTCTCCTCTCTCCTTGTCTCCTCTGTCTCTCTCCTTGTCTCCTCCGTCCTTGTCTTCTCTGTCTCCTCCGTCTCTGTCTCCTCTGTCCTTGTCTCCTCCGTCCTTGTCTCCTCTCTCCTTGTCTCCTCTGTCTCTCTCCTTGTCTCCTCTCTCCTTGTCTCCTCTGTCTCTCTCCTTTTCTCCTCCGTCCTTGTCTTCTCTGTCTCCTCCGTCTCTGTCTCCTCTGTCCTTGTCTCCTCCGTCCTTGTCTCCTCTGTCCTTTTCTCTCCTTTCTCTGTCTCCTCTGTCTCTTTCCTTGTCTCCTCTGTCTCTCCCCTTGTCTCCTCCGTCCTTGTCTTCTTTGTCTCCTCCGTCTCTTTTTCCTCTGTCCTTGTCTCCTCTCTCCTTGTCTCCTCTCTCCTTGTCTATTCTGTCTCTCTCCTTGTTTCCTCTGTCCTTGTCTCCTCTGTCTCTGTCTCCTCTGTCCTTTTCTCTCCTTTCTCTGTCTCCTCTGTCTCTTTCCTTGTCTCCTCTGTCTCTCCCCTTGTCTCCTCCGTCCTTGTCTTCTTTGTCTCCTCCGTCTCTTTTTCCTCTGTCCTTGTCTCCTCTCTCCTTGTCTCCTCTCTCCTTGTCTCCTCTGTCCTTGTCTCCTCTCTCCTTGTCTCCTTTGTCCTTATCTCCTTTGTCTCTGTCCTTGTCTCCTCTGTCCTTGTCTCCTCTGTCTCTCTCCTCGTCTCCTCTCTCCTTGTCTCCTCTCTCCTTGTCTCCTTTGTCCTTATCTCCTTTGTCTCTGTCCTTGTCTCCTCTGTCCTTGTCTCCTCTGTCTCTCTCCTCGTCTCCTCTCTCCTTGTCTCCTCTCTCCTTGTCTCCTTTGTCCTTATCTCCTTTGTCTCTGTCCTTGTCTCCTCTGTCCTTGTCTCCTCTGTCTCTCTCCTTGTCTCCTCTGTCTCTCTCCTCGTCTCCTCTCTCCTTGTCTCCTCTCTCCTTGTCTCCTTTGTCCTTATCTCCTTTGTCTCTGTCCTTGTCTCCTCTGTCCTTGTCTCCTCTGTCTCTCTCCTCTGTCTCCTCTGTCTCTCTCCTTGTCTCTTCTCTCCTTGTCTCCCCTGTCCTTGTCTCCTCTGTCCTTGTCTCCTCTGTCCTTGTCTCCTCTGTCCCCCCCTCCACCGCCCCCCCCCCCCAGGTCAGCTGGACAACAGGAGTAAACTGCGGAACGTGGAGGACCTGCGTCTGGCGGGTCTGGACATCACGGACACGTCCCTGCGTCTCATCATCCGCTACATGCCGCTGCTGTCCAAGCTGGACCTGAGCTACTGCAACCACGTCACCGACCAGTCCGTCAACATCCTGACGGCCGCCGGGACGACCACGCGGGACTCGCTCACGGACGTCAACCTGTCAGGTTAGAATTTTAGGAATCGACTAGAGAAGCATGTGACGAGCATATTGACTCCCAAACAACTTTACTGAATGCAGCCAGTTGACTGAAGTTAAATGCAGCAGTTGCCACATTTCACCACCAGGGGGCCACAAAGGATTAAACAGCCACAAGAACATAGTCCACAGTATAGGTAATAATCAGTGCTTTTTTTTACCTCCATAAACATAAATAACTACTGCATATGTTTTGTCAAATTTTGTTCTTAGTCTCCTTTTATAAAAATCAATACAATTTTATTCATCACATGTGATCACTGTGAATTTGTAGTGAAACATGTTCCTGTCAGTTTCCTTATTCTGCAATATGACTAACACAGCTAGTAATAGAGCTGCAGTGATAATCAATTAGTTGCCAATTTTTTCATTAATCACTATTCTAATAATGATCAAATTCTCTGGAAATTATTTTCTGGTTTCTTTATTCTTCTATAATATTATTGCATTTTAGGTTGAATCTTCAGCTTTGGGAAACAGTGATCAACATTTACATCATTTTATGAACTAATCAATTAATTGTCTCAGCAATCAAATATAAGAATAGTCATTATATTATATTATAAAATAATCGGAGAACAACATGGACATTTTCTTCTCAAAAATGACTCAAGTCTATTAATTATTAAAATAGTTGGCAAGTAATGAATCAATTAATTGATTTATCATTGCAGCTCTGCTGTGGATTTCTGTGTTTTATCTAAAGCGTCTCCTCCTGATCCTGCAGAGCTACTGTTCTGCTGGTTTACTCCGACACACCAGTGTCTGATTATTAAGGAGCCCTTAACGAGCTTCAGCTACTTGATAACGAGTTGATAATTAGAATGTGTGTTAGGGTGGGGGGGGGAGAAGTCCTAAAACCTGCAGGATAGAAGCTCTGCAGGATCAGGAAGGAGCAGCCCTGTCAGCTTCTTAATTTCTGCAATATGACGGACAAAGTAATGATTAGTAATAGAGCTGCAGCGAACAATCGATTACTTAATGAGTTGTCAATTATTACATTAATCACTCATTTGATTCATTCATTGAGTCATTTTTAAGAAGAAAATGTCAACATTCTCTGGTTCTTCTCTGATTATATCCTGGTTTCTTTATTCTTCTATAACAGTAAAGTGATGATCTTTGGGTTCTGTTGATCATCAGTGAATTTGGACATTTTCTTCTTTAAAATGAACCAAATCCATTATTTGTTAAAATAGTTGGTGATTAATGTAATAGTTGGCAACTAATGAATCAATTAATTAATGGAGCTATGCTGTGGATTATATCTAAAGCTGCTCAATCCTGATCCTGCAGAGCTACCATCTTACATGTTTTAGGAATCTCCTACTCCAACACACCTGATTCTAATTATTCACAAGCCCGTGAAAAGCTTCAGCTACTTGATTGTGAGTTGATGATTGGAATCAAGTGTGTTGGCGTAGGGAGATTCCTAAAACATGTAGGATGGTAGCTCTGCAGGATCAGGACTGGTCAGCCCTGCTCTAAATGTTTTTCATATTAACACATTCTATGCACTGAACAATTAATGGATTAACCTTAATGAGTGAGGACGTCCCCACCATTGTGCCCCTTCCTAAGGATAGTAGCTCTGGAGGATCAGGAAGGTTTTTTAAAAAGGCTTTTTAAAAGGTTAAACTCTGAGAGGTGAGCACACTCCTCATTTTGGGGGCTGACTAACGGGCTGCAGGTTCTGACCCGGCTCCCCTCTCTCCAGTCTGCAACAGGGTCACGGACCAGTCGCTGACCTACTTCAAACGCTGCGGCAGCATCTGTCACATCGACCTGCGCTTCTGCAAGCAGGTGACGAAGGAGGGCTGCGACCAGTTCGTGGCCGAGATGTCGGTCAGCGTCCAGTTCGAGCTGCTGGAGGAGAAGCTGCTGCAGAGGATCAGCTAGGGTAGGAACGTGGAGGAACGCTTGAATGAATAGATAGATGGATGTGGTGAAACTACTGTCCACACGGAGGCAGCAGACGGCCGCCGTGGCGCCGCGGGTTCTGTGACGTCGAAAAGGAGCCAGAATGTAGGAGAACGGACGTCGTCCCGTGAAGGCAATACTGCAAAAATGAACACTACTTCACACACGTGGCTCCTGGTGTGTAGGATGGATGAAAAGCTGTGGGCTGAATCCCCCCCCCCCCCCCGCGCACCAACGTGCAGCGATGCTTCTATTCGAGACGTTACGGCGCTCGACCTTCGTCAGGAAAACGGTTTGTGACAACGAGGAGACGTTTTTTAACAGGGAGAGACTGTAAAAGCCTATAAAACATCCATGGAGCAAGAAATATACAAGAAAAAACCCTATAGAAACATTAAAGTCAAGTGACAGCAGCAGCGCCAACAGGTTTAAAATCACAATTCAGGTGTTACTGAAATATATAGATATGTATATATTATCAAAATGTTAGACACCGACTATATTTCAGGTATTTGACCAAAATCCTGTTAAAAAATCATTAACTTAGAGATGAAGGAGCTAGAAATGTTAAAATACTAAATCATTACAGGAATCGAAACAGGTACAACTAATATTTTATTTTATTTATTTATGTTAGTTCTAATATTCCTTAATGACATAGTTGTGGTTTTAAGTAACACACTGCAGATAATTTAGGTTATTTCAAGTTTTTTTTCTGATTTGGGTTAATATTATCATTAAAAAAATAATAATAAATTGACTAAAAGCAATAATTTTTTTTAACAAATAAGGCAAAATATCTTATTAGGTGAAAATGTCTTATTTTTGGTACCATTAGTCCTACATTGAATAGAATTATATTATTATATTATGTTTAAAAAAATGATTATTATTGACTAAAATCAAGACAAATTTGAAATAAGATAAATTATCTTCCAGTTGAATGAGATAATTCTACTCAATATTAGACTATTTGTAAAAATATATGTATATATTTTCAGTATTCGTTTTTGCAGCCTGGACGCTTTGTTAGATTAGATGAAACCTGCTAAACATTTGCATTTTTTTTATTCTATTTGCAGCCTGTAGGATCTACACTTTATTTGACGCATGCAGCTTTTACAGCTTCAACATGCATGAAACCTCCTTCATGCATCTGCAGAATAAAACACATTTATGATGTATTTTTGAATAACGTGAACCTCCGTGCTGCTGTGGGGGATGTGATCGCTTTCAGGCTTTTACGGCCTCTTCCTGGTTCAAACGGATTCTCTTTGTCACCAACCATTTGTCTGATGAAGGTCAAACACCCAAAACGTAGAAAACGAATATTTCACCGCCACTTGGCCCCGCGCAGGGTTTGGTTCTGCAGCTGCTATTTTAATTTTTTTTTTATGTTTTTTTTCCTGAAATCTTTGCACCTGTTTATACGTTATTTATTTCTTTGTATTGACTGTATTGTACCATGATTATCTCTTGGTGTTCATAGACTATTTTTCGTTCCGATGCGAGCTTTGTTGCATCGTAGAGTAATATTTTTGTATCAGAAAGTGTTTCATACGTTTATGTGCAGCATTGAATGCACCAGTGTACAGTATGGTACAAATTGATAATCAATCAATCAGCATTACTGGTATAAGCTCTTTATTCCTGAGAGGCAAAAGGTCTAAGGATTCGTTGCCAAACTGTAGGACGGTAGCTCGTGTTTGTGTGGGTGTTTTTACGTTTGACAGAGGTACTGTTCGTTTTTTATTTTCCCTTAGACCACATTTGTCCCTTCTGGGGCGAGATAGCGGATATCTCGAGTTATTTGCACTGATGAAGCTAAGAGGAATACGCCGACGTATTCACACACACCACGCGGTGGATAAAGCTTATTTTTTCAACACTTAAAATGTTCTAATCGCCGGTTCTATCGAGACGAACCCGAGTACAAAGGCGTCAGTCTCCATCACTTTGAGTATTACCTGTGCTTTGTGGAAGGAAGCGTCTGCATGCAATGAAAATAAATCAGTTTTCACCAGTCAATAGGTTTAGTAGCTGTTGAACAATAGAACCATTATCTGAACATCACATTTAGTAAAATAATAATTATTAAAAAAAAGAATCACGCAAGAGGTAAAGAATCAACAAAATCCAGGAACATAATTCAAAAGTGTGTTTAATTATAGTGATTTGTTCTATTTCTCTCAATTTTTTTAACTAATACTTTATTTAAAAGTCCCGTACTGTACATTTTACTAGCGACATATTTATGGTTTTAAGTAATTCACTGAAAAAAACTGAAATTTTAAGAAAATGTCTTGTTTTTGGTACAATTACTTCAATATTGAGTAGAATAATCTTTTGCAAGTGGCAGATAATTTAGATTATTTTACGTTTTTACAAAAAAAATAAGTTTACTAAAGTCAAGAAAAAAAATGTAAAATAAGCCAAATTATCTTATTAGGTGAAAATAATTAGTTTTGGTATTTAATTAGAGATATTTGAGTAGAAATAGCTTATTTCACTAGTAGATAATTTGGCCTAATTTAAAGTTTTTTTCTTGATTTTAATCAATTTTTCTTTAAAATGAAAACAAAGATCAAATTGACCCAAATCAGAAAATGAAAACTAATCCTAATTATCTACCAGTGGAATAAAATAGTTGTTCTCTGTGTTTGTGTAATTGCACTAAAACCAGGATATTTTCACATAATAAGGTTTCAGCTGAATCTCCTCATTATACTTTCACATCTCCTCTCTGCAGCATTTTAAGTCAGAAGACAAAAATCTATTAAAATCTCTTTTTTTTTACAACATATAAAGCCTATGTCAGTAAATCTGTGTCAATCTCCATGAAAATGTCCAAATAGGTGAGAAATAAGCAAATACATGTTTTTTTCTTTTATAAATTATGTCCATAAAATACAAAAAATTCAGGAGTTTTACCCGAATTATTTGTGAAAAACGATTTAGTTGATTCTTTCCTCTTGGAGACGTTTGTTAACACTGGTTGTTTTAGGTTGTTTTACATTTCTCTGACGTTCGTCACCGACATTCTTCAGTATTGTTGTTGCACTTGTTCACCACAGAAATTAAAAAACTTTGCTATCGGTACAGTTCAATGGTTTGATAGGTTTGCATTAAAAACAAAACTTAAAAAAAAGAAATCTTTAAGAGGTTCGTTGTTGATACAAGTCAGTGGATGGGTTTACATTTTGTTTGTTCGTTTTTATTAAATGTCTCCATGATCTATTTTAGTACGTTACTATAAATGTTCTATCTGTACATATGTACATGTAAAGCCTCTAGCAGAAGTGAAGTCTTTGAGATATTAAATCCATTTGAAATACGGAGCAGAGTGTGAGTTTGATCCTTTGGCCTCAAAACACAATGAAATGGTTTGATATTGAATATTTGACAGATTAAAAAACACAGTGTGTATGTATTACAAGACAGAATTTATAAAAATATATATATAATGAGCTGATTATTACATTTTTGTAATTAAAACACTAATTTAACTTTTGCTGCATATTACGACTTGTTGGGGTTAAATTAATGCTGAATTCACAAAAAAAAAAAGATTAAATCAGGTCATATAATGATTTCTAAGTTATTACTTATTATAATATTTACCCTGGATGATTATCAAGTTGAGAATAATTTGTAATAAGCATCATGTTAAATTTGTGTTTTAATTACAAAAATGCATTAAATCAGCTCATAGCACATTTTTTTCCATTTAAATTAATAAAAGCGTCTTTATAAAATGTGAGTAAAGCCAAAATCCTAATAATATATATTCTTTTTTATATTTTCATGCATTAGGAACGATGCATTTTATATCATAAATCAAAACGTGAAGAAAAAATGTAAATTTCAAAATTACAGAAAATAATATTAATTTATTTCGAGATACGCTGAAACTAAAGATTTTTCAGTTTATACAGTAAATATTTGAGTTTATAAAGAAAAATGTAGACAGCCTAATATTCATTTTTCTTTATTTTATGCAAAGTAATTGAAAATAAAAACATATTTTCTTCATAGTTTGATTAAAGTTACACAATTATGTGTTTCCAATGCATTGAAATAAAATGATTTATTTATTAATAAAAGGATTTTGGCTTCACTCACATTTTTAAACACACTGTAAATTAACTAAGTTAATATTAAAAAAGCATCAAAAGTCTATAATAGTGGAAGTTATTCCTCCACAATGAAAAAGAGAAATTGCATTTTTTCCACACATGTATCACAAGTTAAATGAAAATTTGCTGAATGTGTCAGAATATTAAGCTGCAGCATTCTATCATTATGTCTGACGCATTATTTACAAGTGAAACTCGTCGACTGCAACAAAAGGAACGAGCAGGGTGTCTTTCTGGTTTGTAGTACTGCATTTTATTGAATCTAATAAATAATTCTCTCTCGTTTTTACCAAAATAAAAAGGTTTCGACATTCCAAAATATAAAGAGTGCTCAGGAAACCCTCCTAACTCTGATGGAACTGTAGCTGCCCGTGAACGACATCTGGGAGGAACTATTTTGTAATTTAGATTTGACAGAGACGCTTTTGGGATCTGAAGCAGACGCTAGAAAAATCAGGAGCATCTTTAATTAACGGTGAGTGTGACACGATGAGGAGGAACCGAGGAACCCAAAAACCAGCAGATACATTCTGGGGAAACAGAAAACGGATTAGAACTTAAACCCCGTCATCTCCTGAATAAATGGAAAAATATACATTTAATAACTTATCAGTAAACAACAATAGAAGCTATCTATGCGATTCACTTACAGTAGTTTTTTTTTTAAACATACCACAGGCATACTGTACACACAGGTGTTTTAGTGACATCTGAACCGGATCTCATGACAATAGAATTAAAAAGAAGAAGAAGTGTTTCATTGCATAAACAGGTTAAAGGAAAACCTTCCTCCACCTCTCGCTGCCTGCTGAGATTCTGGAAAGACGGCGTGAAACTCATTACAAAAACAAAAAAACGGAGGGAGTAGCACCTGTCACCGACCCGAGACGCGGCGTGGACGGAAAACACGGACGGTACTGCTCGGTGGAAGTCCTTTCAAAATAAAAGCTGGAACTCAAGGCCCACTCACACGGAGATTTCAGCCACGTCTCACGGGCGTCTTCACACGGGACAAGGACGAAGCAGTCACATCCTTCACGTCTAAAAGTAGCCAGGCACAAAGTAAAGATGATGAATAGGGCTGCAACGATTCGTCGAGTTATCGATGAGTTGCCAACAAATCGATTTGAGTCATTTTTCCAAGATAGAAAATGTCCAAATTCTCTGGTTCAAGCTGGATTCTTTAGTCCTTTACAATAGTAAAGTGATTATTTTTGGGGGTTTTTGGACATTTTAGGTTGAATCTAACATTTTAATGTATTCACAATTAACATTTTTTCCATAATCATTACATTAAACAAGCATTAAAACTGTCATCAGTTGCGACTTTGGTTGAAACTTAATATTTCAACCACAAAACTACAGCAGCTTGTAGATTTCAATAACTATAAATATAAATTTCAATAACTAAATACCTGTTTTGAAGTGTATTTTTTAAAATTTATATAATTGTTTTAATTTATATATTTATATTATATAATAAAAAGGGTTTTTTCCTACTGTTTCTTTATTCTTCTATAACAGTAAACTGATGATTTTGGGTTGTGGACAAAAAAAAGACATTTTAGGTTCAATATTCAGCTTTGAGGAAACAACAATCAATATTTTACGTCATTTTATGAACTAAATGATCAATTTTTTCAATGATCAATAAATAAACTCAAAATAAATCATTAGTTGCGCTTCTAAAACAAAATATTGATCACAATGTTAAAAAAAATGGTGTAAAATGAAAAAATTAAAAAATCAGTTTCTCAAAGCTGAAGATTCATTAAAATAGGTATTTAACAATTAATCAATTGTTTTAGTAATTAGTGGATTAATCGACTGATAGTTGTTAGTTGCAGCCCTTGTCCTGAATTAAAAAAAATATACATAAAATAAATCAGTTTTCCTGAATATAATAGGAACAAATGAACATAAAACCGTTTTATTATCATAGTTTATAAACTTTAATAGTCCTGAACTATAATATGTATTATATATTTCTACTAATAAATGTGTTATGTTTTTAATAATAAACTTTGTAGAGCACATAATTATTTAAGGGAAATTAAATTGCAGCATACCAACAGTTATGATATTAAAATATAGAATTTTATGTAAAATCTCAATCTATGTTTAATTATAGAGTGAACACGTAAAGTAGTAATACTCAAGTAAAGTACTTGAGTAAATGTACTCTATGTATATTCAACCATCAACCGATGTGAAGATCGTGAAACGTGGGTGAAAAGCTCCGGAAAAAGCGGCGGAGTGGAGATCGACCTTTGACCCCCGGGCAGGTGGTGGTGCAGGGGCGGAGTCACGAAGCAGCAGGAATCACACGTGTGCACCTCATTCCAGGAAAAAATAAATAAATAAAAACATCACATCCTCCACACTCTTCAAGTGTTAAAAAGGCGCGCGCACACACACACACACACACACACACACACACACACACACTTTCTTTATTCCCTAATGTTCATTTAAAAAAACAAAAAACCCAAAGAAGAGAAACGAGTCGACTATCACACCAAGCTTGCTGGTTATGAGATGCATATCTGTGACACGTCGACCAAACACGGACTGAAGGCATGACGTTTGGCACCTTTCGCCTCCCGACTCGACCGATTAACGAATATTAGACGTTTTTTTTTTTGTTTTTTTTCATGATATTGCACATCCTAAAGAACAGTGATGCTCACACGGCGTCACAGCGTGACTGTGTAAACCATATCCACTCTAACCCTGGGATCTCTGATTTCCCAACCACGGTTCAAGTATCCGTCTGGACCGGGAGTCTGGGGCCGACCCCCCCCTCCCAGGGGGGAAACCTGACCCCCCCCCTCCCTGAAAACCACCACAGCGGAGGATGGAGAGCGGGAAGTGACCAGAGACGAGTGAGGGGCTGGAAAGGGGTGTGGGGGGGGGGCTGGATCAGGAGTTGTTAGAGTGGGGACGGAGGCAACAAGTCTGTCAATCAAGTTTTTTTTTTTTTAATTAAATGATTCTCCTC
>JAYKQN010000013.1:22087500-22102500 GCA_036785175.1 Eupleurogrammus muticus | reverse complement strand
ACGGATGCATAACATGTTATGCTAACTTGTTAGCATGGATGCTAACAAGTTAGCACGGATGCTAACAAGTTAGCACGGATGTTAGCACAAATGCTAACAAGTTAGCACGGATGTTAGCACGGATGCTAACAAGTTAGCACGGATGCTAACAAGTTAGCACGGATGTTAGCACAAATGCTAACAAGTTAGCACGGATGTTAGCACGGATGCTAACAAGTTAGCCAGATGTTAGCACGGATGCATAACATGTTATGCTAACAGGTTAGCACGTATGCTAACAAGTTATGCTAACAGGTTAGCACGGATGCTAACAAGTTAGCACGGATGTTAGCACAAATGCTAACAAGTTAGCACGGATGTTAGCACGGATGCTAACAAGTTAGCCAGATGTTAGCACGGATGCATAACATGTTATGCTAACAGGTTAGCACGGATGCTAACAAGTTATGCTAACAGGTTAGCACGGATGCTAACAAGTTAGCACGGATGTTAGCACAGATGCTAACAAGTTAGCACGGATGCTAACAAGTTAGCACGGATGTTAGCACGGATGTTAGCACAGATGCTAACAATTTATGCTAACAGGTTAGCACGGATGCTAGCAAGTTAGCACGGATGCTAACAAGTTGAACAGAACTGTTTTCAGCCTGGTCTTAAACATTGTCAGCGTTGAGGCCTGTCTCACATTCTCTGGAAGACTGTTCCAGATTTTAGCTGCAGAAAACTGGAATGTAGCTTCACCATGTTTAGTCCTGACTCTGGGCACCTGCAGGAGACCAGTCCCTGAGGTTCTCAGGGTCCTAGATGGCTCGTATGGCTCTAACATGTCAGATGTATTTTGGTGCTAGACCATGAAGAGACTTGTACACAAGTAAAGCTGTTTTAAAGTCTATTCTCTGAGTGACAGGAAGCCAGTGCAGAGACATGAGCACTGGACTAATATGGTCATATTTTCTGGTTCTAGTCAGGACTCGAGCTGCAGCGTTCTGAATGTTCTGTAGTTGTTTAACAGCTCGTTTAGAGAGACCAGTGAGCAGGCCATTGCAGTAGTCTAACCTGCTGGAGACAAATGCATGGATCAGTCTCTCCAAGTCTGGTTTAGACACTATATTTTTGATTATGGCAATGTTTTTTAGATGGTAAAAGGCTGTTGATATTGTTGACTTTTGTGGCTGTGAAAGTTCAGGTCTGAGTCCATTTGCACCCCTAGATTTCTAACCTGTGTTTTTGGTTTTAGAGAACGAGACTGAAGGTGACTGATTACACGTTCTCTTTGCTTCAGTGGCCCAAAGACGATTATTTCAGTTTTTTCTGAGTTTAGCTGGAGAAAGTTGTTTTGCATCCACACAGTGATTTGTTCAATACAGCAACAGAGTGAATCCACAGGCCCATGTTCACCTGCTGTCAGAGACACATAGATCTGAGTGTCGTCTGCATAGTTGTGGTGAGACACATTGTTGCTGCGTATTAGTTGGCCTAACGGAAGCATGTACAAATTGAACAGGAGGGGCCCCAGGATCGAGCCCTGGGGAACACCACAGGTCACAGACATTTTGTCTGAAATGCAATTTCCAATTTCAACAAAGTAAGTTCCGTCCTCAAGATACGACTTAATCAATCAATATATATCATAAATAACCACATCATCAATACAATAAGAAAATGAAAGTTTTATTTGCATAATTGGGTCAGATTGGTCTTATTTTAAGGTTTAAATAAAGTATTTTATCTGTAGTAAAATACAATAGATATATATATTTTTTAATAAAATATATATTATGTTTTATTCATAAATCTCATGTTAAACCTGAGCTCCAACACTAAAAGTATTTTTATCTCCAGTAAAACATAAAAAAGCCCAATCAATATATATCATCAATACAATAAGAAACATACAATTTATCTTATGTCAAGTTTTATTTCCATAATTGGGTCAGATTGGTCTTATTTTAAGGTTTAAATAAAGTATTTTGTCTGTAAATATATATATATATATATATATATATATATATATATATATATTTTTTTTTTTGTTATATTCACATATTTGCACTTCAACCTGTTAAAATCAAGTTTTATTCATAAATCTCATGTTGAACCTGAGCTCCAACATCAAATAGTAAAAATTATATTTATCTGTAGTAAAACACAAAGGATTTTATGGACAAATAATTGATTTTTGAACTCTTATCCTATTAATAATTGCAGATAATTTGTGTCAGATTGGTCCTAATATAAGTTCTTGTGTTCTTATTTGTAGTAAAACACAATTTTTACAATATCATTTGCATATTAATCTTCAACCATTGCATTGCAGATGCAGTAATTCATCTTATTTCAAATTTTTTCTCCCTGAATAAATATTAAAGTATTTTACTGCAGTAAAACCCAATGTTACTGTTACAGCATCAATATATATCATCAATATCCACATCATCAATACAATAATAAAATAGTTTAATATAATATCAGTAGTAGCTGCAGCTAACCACTATTTAGAGATTTATTTAGATTGGAGCTGTTTGTGGGATTATTTAATTGGCTCCTTTATAATCTCCTTTTTAAATATTTTACAGAAAATATTCTTGATGTTCTGGAATGATCCTCAGTGATTTATAGCATTTTATGGACTAAATAATTGACCTTTGAACTCTAATCATACTCATTATTGAACATTGCATTGCAGATAATTTAGATAATTTCAGTTTTTATTTCTGATTTCATTTGGTTTTGTTTAAGTTTTAAATAAAGTATTTATATATGTAGTAAAACATTTTTTTATATATTTTTTCGAATATACTATTTGCTGTGTACCATCACCATAAATAGATTCTGACTCTTCTGTGTCTCCTCACATGTTGTAGATTTATTCTGATTCCAGGTTTAAGTCCAATAACCTTTGTGTTTGTAGAGAAATTCCACATTTATAATCATTTACAGCAGGAAAACTGACAAATAAACCTGGATCTAAAGTGGTTAAGTTTTTCTCTCATCACAGCATTTAACTCAAATCACTACGTATAAAACCTCCGCTGTGTAAATCAGTTTTATAGGTTGGTTCCTGACAATAGTCTAATGCACAGATGGGATCTAAATGTGCCCAAAAGGCTGATTTGCAGATTCAATCAAAACCTACAAAAAAAAAAAAAATCAAATTTTGCTCCGCTTCAGGTTATTTGCATCAGTCTTGGCAGGAAATTAAACATCCAGAGGTGGTGCTGTGGTTTTTCAGACGTGTCGGCTGCACACTGCTTAATAATATTCCCTCTAAAAGAAAGACTTGTGTTGGGCAGGAAATTAAATCTATGATTGATGCTCTGTTCTGTTCTCACTCGCTCAGGCTCAATATCGTGTATTAAAGTGGTTCTGGTTTCACAGGTGAATCTACTACATACAGTGTGATAATACGACCTTTACCTGGTAACATTCATTCTGATACTGAGTTTTATTATAAATCTCAAGTTAAACCTGAGCTCCAACACTAAATAAAGTATTTTATCTGTTCCTGTTACAGCATCAATATATATCATCAATATCCACATCATCAATACAATAATAAAATAGTTTAATATAATATCAGTAGTAGCTGCAGCTAACCACTATTTTAATCCTTTAAATGTCTAAATGTTCACTAATGTGCCATTTTAAAGGTCTCAATGTGATCTAATTTGCCTTTTTAAAATGTTTTAATGTGCATTGAGTCTAAATGTTTTATAAAATACATAAATCTACACAATTCTGATCTCTGATCCTCACTACACACTATATTAAATAGTCCAGTTAGAATAAGTTAAGTTTTAATATGTATAAATTATATATAATGAACATATAAAATAGGTGCATTTAGTATTAGTCATAAATCTCATGTTAAACCTGAGCTCCAACACTAAATAAAGTATTTTATCTGCAGTAAAACCCAATGTTACTGTTACAGCATCAATATATATCATCAATATCCACATCATTAATACAATAAGAAGAGATAATTTATCTTATTTCAAGTTGTATTTACATATTTGGATCAGACTGGTTACAATTTAAGTTTTAAACAAAGTATTTTATCTGTAGTAACACACACACACACACATATATATACATATACATATACATATACAGTGGGGAAAATAAGTATTTGAACACCCTGCTATTTTGCTATTTCTCCCACTTAGAAATCATGGAGGGGTCTGAAATTTTCATCGTAGGTGCATGTCCACTGTGAGAGAGATAAACTAAAAAGACAAATCCAGAAATCACAATGCATGATTTTTTAATGATTTATTTGTGTGATATAGCGGCAAATAAGTATTTGAACACCTGAGAAAATGAATGTTATCAATATCATATCAAGGTTCTAGCATGGCCCAGCCAGTCTCCAGACCTGAACCCAATCGAAAATCTTTGGAGGGAGCTCAAACTCCGTGTTTCTCAGCGACAGCCCAGAAACCTGACTGATCTAGAGAAGATCTGTGTGGAGGAGTGGGCCAGGATCCCTCCTGCAGTATGTGCAAACCTGGTGAAAAACTACAGGAAACGTTTGACCTCTGTAATAGCAAACAAAGGCTACTGTACCAAATATTAACATTCATTTTCTCAGGTGTTCAAATACTTATTTGCCGCTATATCACACAAATAAATCATTAAAAAATCATGCATTGTGATTTCTGGATTTGTCTTTTTAGTTTATCTCTCTCACAGTGGACATGCACCTACGATGACAATTTCAGACCCCTCCATGATTTCTAAGTGGGAGAAATAGCAAAATAGCAGGGTGTTCAAATACTTATTTTCCCCAGTGTATATATATACATATATATACATATACATACATATATATATATATATATATGTATGTATGTATACACAGGCACACATACATATATATATGCTATATTCTAATTATATCTTCTCTATATCATCAGCATAAATAGATTCTGACTCTTCTGTAGTCTCCTCACATGTTGTAGATTTATTCTGAATCCAGGTTTAAGTCCAATAACCTTTGTGTTTGTAGAGATATTCAACATTTAATAAAATTTACGCTGTAAAACTGAAAAAAAAAGCCTGGGGCTTCATAGTTTCACACGAACAGATGATTAACCTTAAGTAGAGATCTGAGACTATACATTAACGTTCTGAATCACACATAGACAAAATATATTTAAGAATATACTTTCACAAATTCAGACAGAATCAGTTTACATCACATATGGAGTCATAAATTACCTTTGTTTTGTTGATTAAGTCCATATTTATTCAGAGTAAACAGAAAACTTAATTGGCTGCTGCCTCTAATGCACAATGTGGGACATGACGTATAAAAACTCTAATGCATTTCACCCACAGCGGATCTCAGTCTGTTCAGCAGCACTGAGTTAGCGTTGGATGCTCATTAAAGTCGAGCCGTGCCTGATTACGTATTCATCATCTCTATAAATACTGGAGCATGTTTAAACTGTACAGGCGGCTGCTTGGGAACCTAATGGGGGAAAAGAGGAGTTAATTATTCCCTCTGAAGGTGGAGGTCAGGAACCTGCAGCTCACTTCATGTGCTTTTAACACGGAAAAGGCTGTAACATCAGGCGGGAGCCTCCCATAAAAGTGAGTCTGTGTCTGTGTCTGTGTCTGAGCTTCAGAACATTCCGGCGGAGACGTGTTAATAATGGATCCGTCAGCGTCGCGCTGCCAGATGCCTGCTCCCAACCGCACGTCAGGCCACATTCCTCGGAGAGGAAAACACGGCCAGCAGCCCTGATGCGTGAGCTGAAGCTGCAAAGCCTCTGCAGAGCGTGAACGTTTGTTTTAACTCGATGTTGGATTTTCTCATTCAACCGTTTCACTGCGAACATGTTGAAAGTACTAGAAAGCACTTAAAGGGTATTTCTGCCTGAGCCCGAACACGCCACTCTGTATTTGGTCTTTTAATTTCAATATTTGGAAAAATGTTCAGGAGAGGTTCATTTATTAGCATTAGATGATGTTTCATGGCTTAAATCTGTAAACTCACTGCAACCAATCAATGATGAAATAGTGAAAATGCAATGCTAAGCACTTGGTCACCGTTGCATATCTGAACCTGCAAGCAAAGAGGATCTAAATCATAAAAGTACTTTGCAGGTGCAGAAATCTTTAGTTTTTATACCCTAAATGGTATTTGAAAATATTTTGCATGCATTAAATTACATTGTTCTGCAGTGAAAAAGTGGCAATGTGCAGAAAGTAATAATTAAAGGTACAGTGCGTAAAATTTTCAACATTTAAACGAACAATTTCACCATTAAGTACCAGGTTTTATATTATCCGCTAGAACAGTGGTTCTCAAAAAATGAATAAATTAAAAGATATGTTTGCCTTTTAGATGCTTAATAACAGACATTGTCCAAAAATTGCAGAGTAATAAAACTGCCTGACAAAAATGACTCATTATAAATGATTATGAAGGTAAATGCACAAATGACACTTTACATTTAATTAATTGAATGCATTTATTTGCGCAGGTTTTTCCTTTTGCAAATCAAGACCACATTTATTAGATTTTCCATTTTATTTCTTACTTTTTAAATTTAATTATTTGTAAATTTATTTATTTCTACCTGTATTTCCACCTCAGTATATAAAATTTGCAAAGTGAAAAAAAAATTTCAAATAAATATGTTGACGGGATATTAATGGCAGTCTTTCATTGTTTTACTTATGTATGGAGTTATAGTGGAAATAAAGGATTCTCCTTATTTCTCTCTGGACCCCTCGGCCGCCCCTCAAGGACCCCAGGAGGTCCCCAGACCCCACTTTGAGAACCACTGGAGTATGAGCTACTACATGATTAAATATAGTATAGTAGTAGTATATAACTGTGGTGGAAAAAAAATGGAACATAATACACAAACAGCAGTTTTCCATCACACTCTACTGCTCACATCATTATAATCTGCAACCTCATTACTAGATGCTGCTATAAAACCACGCGCTGCACCTTTAAGAGTCTGTTTTATTTCATATTATCACACTCGCTTATTTCAGTAAAAGAAAAATGCATTCTCTGGGTGTTTTAGGTTACAATACTTAGCTTCTTTTTATGCAGTGAGTGTAGTTTAGTGCAGGAATCTCATTTATTCCTCATGACCTACTTTACATCAGTTACGCTGAAGAGTTTCAATGCAGAAAAAAAAAATTAAAAAATGTGATTATGTCAGAGAGATGAGGAGGTTTAGTTGTTGTGTGTTTGGCTGCAGCTGTGACGCTGTGGGGAGTTCTCAACCTGAGTGACTGTTATATAACACACACACACACACACACACACACACACACACACACACACACACACACACACACACACACACACACACACACACACACACACACACACACACACACACACACACACACACACACACACACACACACACACACACACACACACACAAACACACACTGTCCTCTAGTGTTGAGCTTTTTCCACTGTGCAAAGGAGGAGTAACGCTTCAGAACAAAGCAGCATGAGACAAATAAAAAAAAGAAAACAGATGGATGACGTCTGAAAGTGGAGCAGGAGGGTGTTTGTCTGTTTGTCTGTTTGTCTGTTTGTGTTGAAACTGGAAAAAGTCAAACTGACACTTGCAAATACGTGGGATTCACCTTTGAAACGAACGAGGTTGGACAGAATGGGGCCAGACGCGTGTGTGTGTGTGTGTGTGTGTGTGTGTGTGTGTGTCTAACCTGGCTGGTGGTCCCTGAGCTGTCGCTGGGGCTGACGACGTCTCCCTGAGACACGGACAGGACCGACTGTTCGGAGGCGGAACGCGTGGCGGACGGCGGCGGCGAGGCGGCGTGGGAGTGGAGGCTGTCGGTGTCGTCCCGGCCTTCCTCCTCCTCCTCCTCCTCCTCCTCCTCCTCCTCTTCTTCACGCGTGTCCTCCTCCTCTTCCTCTTCCTCCTCCTCTTCCTCCTCCTCCTCCTCGTCCTCCTCCTCCACCGCCGGGCCGGGGGCCTCTCCGGCGCCCTGGTGGACCAGCACCAGGTCCACCAGGTCCTCCTTCTCGCGGCAGGTGTCGGTGGGGATGTTGCGCAGCAGCAGGTACTGGCGCAGGTCCTTGACGCGCAGCTGCATGAGGCGCGGCCGCTGGAAGGCCGTGCCGCGCAGCAGGTGGCAGGTGGCGCAGCAGCGCAGGTTCTCCTGCAGCACGGAGCACAGCGCGCAGAAGCTCTTCTTGCAGTCACAGCAGATGTGCTGCAGGGGGGGCAGAGACAGGGGGGGGTCAGGTAATACTGAGGGAGAGTCGCCTGTCCAAATCTGGCTGAAACTGACTTGAAGTACTGAAAATGCCCAGATGATGATAGTGATCTGTTAATTCTAAGACGCTTTTCTGCACACTTCAACCGATCAAACAGATTAAAAAGACTAAGACTGACTTAAATTACTGAAAATGCATGATAAGAAAAGGAAGGAACGGTGCCAGAAATCCATGGATTCTAGTACAGTGCAGTATTTTTTGGTTTTAAATGCCAAAAGAACCATAGTTCATTGTCTGTCTATTTGTTTGCACTTTGACTGCCTCCCCATTCATTATAGTGAATTAATGTGTTTTTATATCAGTCAGATCACAGGCTTTTGACAGAATGTCAAGTAGTGTAACCGAAATTTCAGAATTATAAGAAGGTATACATAGATATAGAAGTATAAATAAACTGGTAGAAAGTTTTTAGGGTTACACCACATGACATTTTTGACATAGTCCATTTGTCGTCCAGGTTTTGGTTGCATTTGGTTTATACATCTTAAAACATACTCAAATTCTTTGCATGTAGAAACATTCTTGACCATTAAAGCTAATTTTGAAAATAAAATTACAAAGATCTGCATGTTACAAACACGCCCTGATGTGCAGATCTGCTGCTTTTTGAGCCAATCACATGTCATGTGCCAGTGACTGCAGAAACAGATCAGTTACAACGCTATGGTTAGTTTTCTTCTAAGAAGCAGCAAACACCCAGTTCCCGCTGCAGTTGCAGAGTGAATCGATGGTAATCCGCGGCTCGCGGCACCGTCTGACATTCTCCGGGCTCGGCGCCGTCTCCCGATACCGAGCGGCCGCTTTGATTCTGATTGACACTTCAAATGGGCGGGAAAGGAGGTCGGCCTCCTTATCGCCCCAGGCCCAAAAAACCCGCTCCAGATCCCCACGAGTGCAGTTTGCACCGTGACGGCTGCTTAATCCCTTCTCCTTTTTTTATTTTTACTTATCCCCCCCCCCTGGACACAGGAGTGTGTGCATCCCGGGAGTTTGACCCGCTGACAGCGAGGCGACGGCGTGTGGTTGAAGACAGGAAGCATCTGATGGGAGGAAGCTGCTGCTCATCAGACACACGCCGCCATGACGCCATGACGCCATGACGCCTGCAGCCAGGAGACGCTGTGGAAACAGCGGACTGAAGAAATGTGTCCTGGAAGGACACGTCAGTTCTGTTTTTTTTGTCTTCAATCAATCAAAATTGCATTGATAGGAAAGACAAAAAAATAACAGTAAATTGTCAGAGAATAATATCTGGAGGGGACAAAAAATACTCTGGTGCAGGTTTGAGCCCTCATCATGTTCATAACATCCTTTATTATGTCCTATATTATATCATATTGTATATATCCATCCATCCATCCATCCATCCATTTTCTATACCTGCTTATTCCTCATTAGGGTCGCAGGGGTCTGCTGGAGCCTATCCCAGCGCGTTACGGCGAGAGGCAGGGATACACCCCAGATGGTCGCCAGCCAATTGTGGGGCACACACACCATTCACACACCATTCACTCTCACACTCACACCTATGGGCAATTTAGAGTTGCCAATTAACCTGAGCATGTTTTGTATTGTGGGAGGAAACCGGAGTACCCGGTGAAAACCCACGCAGACACGGGGAGAACATGCAAACTCCACACAGAAAGGCCCCAGACCCAGGCCCAAGGCGGTCTTGAACCTGCGACCTTCTTGCTGTGAGGCAACAGCGCTACCCACTGCTCCACCATGTCGCCCTATATTGTATATATGTTATTTATTTATTCCCATATCCTGCATGCACTCTCTCTTTACTTGCATTTCTCTGTCCCTATAATAGTTGTTATAGCAATGTTCCCTACTGTATATTTATATTAATACATGATGAAATAATGAGGGGAAACCTGTGTTTGACACCCCACGTCAAAGGCTCGTTTTATTCCTCTATCGCTGAAAATGCCCAAATGACGATAGTCGTCTGTCTAATGGTTGATCCATTAGTTCATGAAATGGTTAATTGTAAGACGCTTTTCTGCACACTTCGACCAATCAAACCGATTAAAATCTGACTTAAAATACTGCAAATGCATTATGCAGGGTTCCCACACCTTTTTCATGAACAAATTCAAGCACTTTTCAAGCACCTTCAAGCACCAGTTTTTCACTTTTCAAGCACCTTTAAATAGGTAGCCTACTCGTTGTGTTTGCCATGATGGTCATGAGAATGTACGGCATAATAATATGGGTCTAATTAGCATTATTTCATATGTTTGGATTTTTAACTAATTGTGAATTGGCTTGTATTCTCAGCTTGTGAACAGTGCATTGTGTCACTACCATAGCGCAATAACAGTGACAAATGCCTGAAGGGGCTAAAGTATTGTATGTATCAGCAGACGAGTTCTTTATTTTCACTGTGTGCAAGGACAATCACACAGACCCAATCCACACTTAATGAATGCTGAAGTAACACGCAGAGTCACCATGCAACACCAATGACCAACCAGAATGCTTCAGGAGGACAAAACCTGTATTTTGTGATTTACTGGAATATAATGTAAAAATCCATGTTTCGACCAGCACGTTGAGTCTGTTAATTGTATATGTATGGCTGAGTGTGAGATCTCTGTGCTGGAGTTCACATTATCTTTTATTAATTAACTTAATTCTGCATCAAAACATTGTGTTCTACTCACCCATGGTGTTTTTTTTTTTTCAAGCATTTTCAAGCACTTCAAAAAAAATCCAAGCATTTTCACAACCTTGAAAACACTGAATTGAAATTCAAGCATTTTCAAGGAATTCAAGCACCCGTGGGAACCCAGATTATGAGAAATGGAAGAAATAGTATTTTTTGGTTTAAAACACTAATTTATTCCTCCATTGATCCAAATGCCAAACGAGTTCAATGTCTGTCTATTGCGCTTTTATCCATGTGAATATTTATTATGCAAACACAGTCCTGTCTACAGGACAAATTTCCTCTAAGGAAGACAAATAAAGATTAAACCTAAAACCTTGAACCTTCTCTTCTACTTCAGAAGCATCAAACTCTGATTCGGCGTCACTGGTTTGGTTTCCTTCAAAATGTGCATGATTTGGTTTCCATTCATAGTAGTGATTAATTATAACTCATGATAGACGAGTTTAGATCAGTCAGATCACAGGCTGCTGTTCTACGAGCTCCTCAACCCACAAAGAAATAAAAGACTCGCACGTCGTATTTCAGCGGCGAAATTCAATAGCTTTGATTTCACACTTGTAAAAAAGAAACTACACATTTCAGTGATCTGACCTTGGAGGGTAAAAAAAAAAAAAAAAAAAGTGCAACCTTTTGAATATCGTCTCAATTCTGTGTCTGGAACTGACTGCGTAAGCCGTGAATGTCAAGTGTTTCCTCCAATGCAGCGTGAAGGAGCGTCTGCTGCCACTCGGCTGCAGCCGCTTCACAAAAAGAGGAGAAAAGACGCCGGAAGCTGAACGAGAAGCTTCGCTTTCTCCTTCTGCACACGCGGATCTGCGGGTGGTTCAACGGGAGGTGAGATAAAGCGGCGGGATTCGCGTTTGATGAAACTTTCAATGGGAATTAATGAGAATAAATGTTTAAAAAAATATCCAAAATTAAAGATTAGCGCTTAAAAGTAAATATTTAACACTTAAATAGAGTTGTGGGCTAAAACAACCAGATTTAAAGGGATAGTTCCACATTTTTTTCATCTAATTCCCGTCATTAGCTCATATCGTGGTGAATGACGTTTAATGAGGTAAACCAACAAATACTAGTACTACAGTAGTAGTAGCTGGTCTAGTACTGTATCCCTCCGCCCGAAGAAAGTAGATCCAAGCTAACCTAAATGTCTTTTATGAACGAATTGATTAATTGTTTTAATAACCTATAGATGAATCAAATATTAGAATAGTCATTATTTGCAGTTTTTTTTGTCCACAACCCAAAGATCATCAGTTTACTGTTATAGAAGAATAAAGAAACCAGGAAATAACCAGAGAACAGAAGCTGGAACCAGAGAATTTGGACATTTTCCTATTTAAAAATGACTCGTATCCATTAATCAATCAATTAAATCAATCAATCGACTCTACCAGCTACACTAAGCTTTAAAATCTCACTAATAACACACTCAAAATAACCATGTGTAGAATATTTTATTTTGTTATATGAACTAGAACATAGAGAATAATGATACAAGCAATCAATTAATCAACTAATCGTTGCAGCTCTGGTTAAAAACATCAGTTTACTGTTATAGAAGAATAAATAACTACAAAATAATCAGAGAACAGAAGCTGGAACCAGAGAATTTGGACATTTTAGAACTAAAAATGACTCAAATCAATTAATCAAATATCAAAATAGTTAGTGATTAATGTAAAAGTTGACAAATAATCGATTAATCAACTAATCGCTGCAGCTCTACCAGCTACTAATAAAACACTAAACTGTTAAAATCTCACTAATAACACGTAAAATGAGCTTGTATAGAATAATAATGTCATCATATAGACTAGAGCTATTGGGACAAAAATAGTTGTTGATCAATGTGATAGATGTAAACTAATTGATTAATCAACTAATCGTTGCAGCTCTAGTTAAAAATCATCAGTTTACTATTATGGAAGCCAAAATGACACTAATCTAAACTGTCTTGAGGGAAACCAACAAATACCATTAGCCTTGTATTAGTAGCTAGAAACAGTTTATATCTTTAAAAATAATAATAGTAAGAAAGCAGCTATTGCTGGGACTATGGGAAATGTGACCTGAACATTCACCACAATGTGAGATAGTGACGGGAATCATGAGAATGGGCTAATTACCAAAAAAAAGTTGAACTATCCCTTTAAATATGGTTGTTTTAGTAAAGTTTATAATAATATTTACCATTTAATGCCGTTAGTTACCATGAAAGTTCCCAGAATTCTGCAACCCTATGAGCCCTCTGCATGTTCTGTTCATTAAAGGCTAATTCTTTAAAAAATGTTGAAATATTCCTTTAAAGCAAATACACGTCTTATTCTATAAACTAGTAAAGCCACATGTCTTTCATGCACTGTGCACAGATGATTTTTACTTTTAATCCCAGAGCACACGACTAATAAATTAAATATTATTAAAAATTAACTCAACGATCCAATGGAGAATTTTTGTAAATTTCCCAGAAATCACCCCTGACCCTAAAAGCGCTGGTTACCTTGCGTCTGAAGACGGAGAACGCCAGTCCGCAGGCTTTGCAGAGCTGGCCGGCGCTGCCCGCCGCGGTGGGGGGGTAGGTGGAGTAGCCGGCGCTGGGGGCGAACCGGAAGGGCCCCGCCCCCGCCCCGAAGCCCGGCTGCTGGGCCCGCACCGTTCCCGTGCCCATCACCTCGTTCAGCAGCCCACAGCATGACGCCCACATGGACGAGGCCCCGGCCTGGGGGGGGACACGAGACAGGGAGCCACTAGAGCGGGGGGGTCTTCAAGAGGGGGGAGGGGGCCCCCAGTACAAATAAAAGTACACAATAAGTACACAATGACAGAATGAAGGAATGTCAGTCACGGTCGGCAAGGGAAGAACGTCAAAAACTTTAAAAAATACAGTTTTGAGAAGCATTTACCAGGTCTCTCAACATTTACATTATATGTTCATGTTTGTCATTTAAAAGTCCATTTGTACCATTTATTATAGTTTTTTCACCAATTTAAATAAAAAAAAATATTAATAATGATTTTTGACGTTTTACACTCAGGTTGTTCAGTTTCAGTGCTCCACATGTAAAGAACAAACTCAGGAAACTGAAGAGAAAATTAAAAAAAAAAAACTATAAAAACTACAAAAAAAAACTATAAAAAAATACAAAAAGACTATAAAAAATACAAAAAACTATAAAAACTACAAAAAAAACTATAAATCTTTGTCAACATCAGGGCTGCAACTAACAACTATATTACTTAAATTATTCAATTATTAGTCGTTTGCTGCAGAAAATGGTGTAAAATGTCAAATCAGTGAGAAAGATGAGAAAATTCAAAACATTTTTAGAAATACAGTTTTAGGAAGCAGGTCTCTCAAAATGTACTTATTTGGAGTTCATGTGGGTTTCTTGTCATTTAAAAACCCATTTGTACCATTTTTTTTTTTCACAAATTAAAAAAAAAGTGTGATTTTTGGAAGTTTTACACTCAGGTTGTTCAGTTTTAATGCTTCACATATATAGAACAAACTCAGGAAACTGAAGAGAAAATAAAAGAAAAAAAACTATAAAAACCTACAAAAAACTATAAAAACTACAAAAAAAACTATAAAAAATACAAAAAAACTATAAAAACTACAAAAAAACTATAAGTCTTTGTCATTATTAGGGCTGCAACTAATGACTATATTACTTAAATTATTCATTTATTAGTCGTTTGGTGCAGAAAATAAAGAAGAAAAAGATGAGAAAAGGCAAAGGTTTTTAGAAATACAGTTTTTAGAAGCATTTACAAGGTCTCTCAAAATGTACTTTATATGTTCACGTTTGTCAAATAAAAGACCATTTGTACCATTTATTTTTTGTGATTTTTGTGAGTTATACACTCAGGTTGTTCAGTTTTAATGCTCCACATGTATAGAACAAACTCAGGAAACTGAAGAGGAAATGAAAAAAACTATAAAAACTACAAAAAACTATAAATCTTTGTCAACATTAGGGCTGCAACTAATGACTATATTACTTAAATTATTCATTTATTAGTCTTT
>JAYKQN010000013.1:22062500-22085000 GCA_036785175.1 Eupleurogrammus muticus | reverse complement strand
TGTACATATATATAGACATATATACATATATATCAATTAATCTGTTGATTACTAAAATGATTAATTGATTAAATAGTGTTAAATGTAGATCACTGTTTCCCAAAAGCTGAAGATTCAACTTCTTTTTTTTGAATCCACAACCCAAAGATCTTCAGTTTACTATTATAGTAGAATAAAGAGAATTGCACCAGAGAATTTGGACGTTTTCTTCTTATAAACCGACTCAAATCGACCAATCGCTGCAGCTGTAGTGAACATATCTGCTTTTTATTTTGTCCTGATTCGACTCACTCCACCAGCCTTATGTTAGGGAGCGTATAAACAGCGGGTCACGTCTGGACTCAATAACGTGAGGTATTTCTCACATTGCTGCAGGATCGTCAATGTCAAACACGATGAGTGCACATTAACCACTTAGTACACAGGTTTGTTTGTCAGTTTTCCTGCTATAAATGATAATAAATGTGGAATATCTCTACAGGCACAAAGGTTATTGGGCTTAAACCAACATGTGAGGAATCAGAATTAGCAAATAGTGTTAGAATATTGCAGGAAAAAATATAACATTGTTTTTTACTACGAATAAAAATGCTTAAAACAAGGTAAAACTGATGCAAATCATGAAAAAACGTGAAATACAAAAACATATGTTTAATGTAATAAAAATTACTATATTCAAAACAGGGCGACACGGTGGTGCGGTGGGTAGCACTGTTGCCTCACAGCAAGAAGGTCGCAGGTTCAAGACCGCCTTGGGGCCTGGGTCTGGGGCCTTTCTGTGTGGAGTTTGCATGTTCTCCCCGTGTCTGCGTGGGTTTTCACCGGGTACTCCGGCTTCCTCCCACAATACAAAACATGCTCAGGTTAATTGGTAAACTCTAAATTGCCCATAGGTGTGAGTGTGAGAGTGAATGGTGTGTGAATGGTGTGTGTGCCCCACGATTGGCTGGCGACCATCTGGGGTGTATCCCTGCCTCTCGCCTTAACGCGCTGGGATAGGCTCCAGCAGACCCCTGCGACCCCGAAAGGGAATAAGCGGGATAGACAATGGATGGATGGATGGATATTCAAAACAAGACCAAATGGATCCAAAATCAGGAAAAACTTAATAATTATCTGTAATGCAAAGTGCTTTAATAAGAGTTAAAAAATCAATTATTTGTCCATAAAATCCTAGAAATCAGAACATGAAGAATATAAATCTAAAATCGTGTTTAACTACAGATAAAAAACAACTTTATTTAAAACTTAAAACAACCCAAACTGACCCAAATACTTAAATAATCTAAATTATCTGCAATGCAAAGTCCAATATAATATAATAGATCAATTATTGTTCCATAAAATGCTATAAATCACTGAGGATCATTCCAGAACATGAAGAATATTTTCTGTGAGATGTTTAAAAAGGAGATTATAAAGGAGCTAATTAATCAAATTATATATAAAATATTTTCCACAGATAAAAATGTGATGCTGTTGAAGAGCAAATATAATTAGAATATTGCCAAAAAAATCTAAAATTTGTGTTTTACTGCAGATAAAAAAAACTTTATTTAAATCTTAAAGCAATACAACATGATGCAAATCAGGAAAAAAAGGGGAAATTTGACTATATGGTTCAGATTGGAGCTGATTAGTTGAATAATTAATTAGCTTCAAACTATTACGTTACTCATCATCTATTTTCATAATTGAATAGTTAATTTGAGTCAGATTAGGAATAAAAAAAAATTGATAAAAAAAAGTTAAATAATCTGTAACGTAAAGTTCAATAATTAATAAGATCAGAGTTCAAAGGTCAATTATTAGTCCATAAAATGCTATAAATCCCATTGAGGATCATTCCAGAACATGAAGAATATATTCTGTAAGATGTTTTAAGAGTAAATTATAATTTATTATATTTAACAGCTCCAATCTAAATTAAATCTCTAAATAGTGGTTAGTTGCAGCTACTACTGATATTATATTAAACTATTTTATTATTGTATTGATGATGTGGATATTGATGATATATATTGATGCTGTAACAGGAACATTGGGTTTTACTGCAGATAAAATACTTTATTTAGTGTTGGAGCTCAGGTTTAACATAGGATTTATGGATAAAACTCGTTTTTAACAGGTTAAAGTGCAAACATGTGCACGGGAAACATGCATCGGTTTTAAAAGTGTCAAAGATATAAATAGAGCGACTGACATTTGGAGGAAAATCAGCGACATGTAGGACCAACAGGACCAACAGGACCAACAGGACCAACAGGAACTACAGGACCAACAGGACCAACAGGACCAACAGGACCAACAGGACCAACAGGACCAACAGGACCTGACCTCATAAAACTTTGCTTCTGAGGTTCAAATATTAAAAAACAGAACTGGGTCATGTGGAGGATTTATGTTACACATCAGGTGACGCCCAGCGTCTGCTGCTTATTGGGACGTGATAGCGTTTCCTGTTCCAACAGGAGACGTTTTCCACCAATAACCAAATAGAAACGTTTGCTTTGCTTAATCCACAGAATTAAGCACAAGATTAATGGTGGATTTGCAATATTGTCTGTCATGTTCTATGTGGAGATTTAAAAAAAAAAAAAGTCCAAATCAGAAAATAAATAAATAAACAAATATCAAACCAATAATATTGGTGTTTCTTTTCACGTATTATTAATAAAGCGTTGGTGACAAATCATGTTTGGCGAGATGAGAAAGTCAAAAAGTTTTTAAAATACAGTTTTAAACACATTCATTGTGTCTCAAAATGCACATTTTGTGTTCATGCTGGTTGATTTCCATCCATATCATTTGTAGAATTTTGTGCAATTTTTTTTTTCTTAAATTTATTTATTTTTTTACATCACATGATGTGATATTTTTGTATTGCATTGTCCCATATATCAAAATTAACTTTTACTTATTCCATTAAAGTTCAGTTATTGTGAATAAAGTAGAATAAAGAAGTAAACCTAATAATTAAATAGGAAGGAAATAAATATATAGATTTACATTTTTTTTTTAAATAACAATTTTGCGCAATTTGTTTACATGAAATGTCAAATCCACCTAGAACATAAGACTACATGATAGCATGTGCATGTTTTTTAAAAATGGTATTATTTTTTATTTTACTTTTTTTAAGAGTGATAAACTATCTGGTGCCAAGTTTCAGGGTTACATATTTTAGCATCGTCCCATATATCAAAAGGGAACTTTGATTTATTCCATTAAAGTTCAGAGCAAATAGGAATAATAATGAGAATAAGCAGCATGTCAAGAAGTAAAATGATTAATTAAAGAGGAAGGAACAAACTGACATTATATATATATAATTACATATAAATATATCATATATATAGAAAATAAGTCAATAGTCAGTGTAAACATCTACTATGTTTATTTCATAGTGGATTTTTCCCTCATCCATTGTCTCACGTTTCATTTCCTCCTGTTTGTCTCTGGCATCGAGTAGAAAAAGTCACTCACGGCGGCCGTGAAACAGGAGATCAGCTGCTGCCCGTTTCAGGCCGGAGAGCAATAAGGTCACGGAGGAGGAGGAAGAGGAGGAGGAGGAGGAGGAGGAGGAGGAGGAGGAGGAGGAGGAGGAGGAAGAGGAGGAGGAGGAAGAGGAGGAAGAGGAGGAGTGAAGCGATTCATCGCGGCCTTTTGGTGATTTCGTGATATTACGACTTAATTTGCACGTTGCTTCAAAACGGAGGAAACTCCTGCTGCTCCAAAGAAAAAAAAGCTGCAGATTTACACACTTTTCTGTAAAGACAGCGAACTCTGAGAGGATTTTATTTAATACTTTTTTTTATATATTACGGCTGTGGAGATTTGACATAAAAACCGGAGCGTTTCACGCCATCGCCGCTGGAAATCTGCTGCTGTTTACAGCTGTTAGACTCCATCAGGCCTCAGAGAGCCGCGATGCAGAGCATCCACACAGAGCGTCCACACAGAGCGTCCACGCAGAGCGTCCACACAGAGCGTCCACACAGAGCGTCCACACAGAGCATCCACACAGAGCATCCACACAGAGCATCCACACAGAGCATCCACACAGCATCCACAGAGCATCCACACAGAACATCCACACAGAGCGTCCACACAGAGCATCCACAGAGCATCCACACAGCATCCACAGAGCATCCACACAGAACATCCACACAGAGCGTCTACACAGAGCATCCACACAGAGCATCCACACAGAGAATCCACACAGAGCATCTACAGAGCATCCACACAGAGAATCCACACAGAGCATCCGCAGAGCATCCACACAGAGCATCCACACAGAGCATCCACAGAGAGGATCCACGCAGAACATCCACGCAGAACATCCACGCAGAGCGTCCACAGAGCATCTGCAGAGCATCCACACAGAGCATCCACGCAGAGCATCTGCAGAGCATCCACACAGAGCACCTACAGAGCATCCACACAGAGCACCTACAGAGCATCCACACAGAGCATCCACACAGAGCATCCACAGAGCATCCACAGAGCATCCACAGAGCATCCACAGCGCATCCACACAGCGTCCACAGAGAATCCACACAGAGCTTTCACAGAGCATCCACAGAGCATCCACACAGAGCTTTCACAGAGCATCCACACATCTTCATTTCACAGAGACGCTCAGTATCTGCTGCAAATACAAATGGATTGGATATATACATATATAAGTTAAACTGCATGTAAAACACACACACTCACCGTTTTGTATGTGTGTGTGTGTGTGTGTGTGTGTGTGTGTGTGTGCGTCCGGTCCACAGAGGGAGAAAAGCTGCTTTTCAATTTAAACCAGATTACTCAATAAAACGACTTTTTTTTTTTTTTTTTGCTGGACGCAGACACGATGTCCCCGTCCACCTCTGAGCTGAGAAGGTGACGCAAGAGGCGGAAAAATCTAATACACTTAAGTATAGAGGGGAAATATAATGATAAAATATTCATTATGGAGGACGGCTCATGTGGCTGTTACGCTGCTGCTGCTGCGTTTGTGTTTACGCCGTAAAACGCAGCAGAATTTACTGATGCTGCATCGAGTTTACGAGTTTTTTTTATTCTAAATTAAAGCAGGAATATTTGACTTTGTGTGTTTTTTTTTCTGCAGCGTAAAGACAAAAGTAGCTGAGGGATGTTTTTTTTCTTTTTTGTTTAAAACCCTTTTAGGGCTTTATTCGTTTGTGAAAAAGTGAAACGTGTCACACATTCCCCCACGGTGACATGTTCGAACCTTCTGTTTCATGCCAGATCCAAAGACATTCAGTTTACTGGAAACTATAACTATGACTATGACAGGGCTAAAACTAAAGGAAAAGGCTTAAATGATGATGATGTGATGGCGTTGAACTTCCTCTTTGTATGAAAGTCAGTGATTAAACTTTAAAAAAACAAACAATTCCACTTATTAAATCTAAACGTGATGTCGCAAATTAAAAATTTCATCATTAACGCTGGTGCACACGTTTGGTATAAATGAACAGATCTGGTTGGTTGCAGCTCTGCATGCACTTTGAAATGCATTTATAAAAGCAAAGACACCAAATAATAGAATATATCTCTGCTGAATGTCCAGTTCTGCAACAGGAAAGTGCAGAATGTTGAGATCTGATCCAGAAGTTTAGTCACATTTAGAAGTCGCTGATGAAAAGAGGAGGAATTGGTTCATGTGGATCTAAAACTGGATTTAAATCCCTTTTTCTCGCTGTGAAATCTGCCTGATAAATGTCTGAGGAGCTTTTTTTTTTTTGCTAGTGATTGACAGCTTGTGGAGTTCTTTGCTTTCTTCAGTGTGACATTTAGACACGGAAGGATCTGACCATGCAGAAAAAAAAAATGCAAAAACAGGCACAACATTCACCTTTAAATAAAGTCAGGTGATGCGAGGAGGCAGCTTCAAATAAAAGAGAAAAAAGCATCAATTACTAACAGATGAATTATCACACACACACACACACACACACACACACACACACACACACACACACACTCCACTCATGATGAAGAGGAAGATGATGAAGGCTGCTGCCTCCTTCTCACCTTTCACCGCAGCCACCGATGACATCATCGCCATCATCTTCATCATGATCCGTGCAAGACAGAATCATCACTTTAACGCACGCACGCGCACATGCACGTGCACACACACACACACACACACACACACACACACACACACACACAGACTCCAGAGAAGCTCCACAGCTCGGACATGAGGGGTGATCCTGTTCTTCACCAAGACGCTCAAACATCCTGCACACACACACACACACACACACACACACACACACACACACACACACTGTCCATCTATGTCTCTCTCTCTCTCTCTCTGTCTCTCCATCTCTCTCTCTCTCTCCCTGTCCCTCCATCTCTGTCCCTGGCCGCAGTCTCTATCTCATTAACGCGGATTAAAGCCTGGCGATGAATGGACGTCGCTGCAGCGGCTTTAGTTCCGCCACCAACTGTGGGTCAGAGCAGCTCATTAAAGGCCACACACACTGTACCTGATGTTTATCAGGACGCCAGGAGACGCCGTGGGGGGTGGGGGGTAGTGGGGGGGGGGGGGGTTCCCGGGAAAGGAACCAGAACCAGCCTGGTTCTGACAGTCCAGAGCTGGATCCGATGACGACAACTTTAATGACGTGAAGCCGCCGCTGCTGCGTTTAAACGCAACAACTAACAAAAAAAAAGAAAAAAGGAAAAAGCGCCTTGATGCATTTGCAATTCCAAGTGTACACAAACCCGTCACACCGCGTCAGGACGGATGGAGGCTTTTCCTGCAGAAAACACACGGTAACCGGGGCCGTCAGGGGCGCGTGCGTCCCCGCGCGTCCCGCAGTCACGTACCTTCATTGCAGCTCCGGGTCGAGGAATGTGCGGAGCGGCGTGAGGACGCGGAGCATCGCCAGCGCACGGGGATCAAACCATTACGTCTTCCCTCTCTCCTCCGGCCGCCCGTGTGTGTGGAGTAGGCATAACGTCATGGCCAGGGACGGCCGCGGCCAATCAGCGGCGGCGCCCGGCCGCTGGTATCTATAGCAGCCAATCAGCGCCGCCGCATCACCGCGGTGGGCGTGCCGCGCCGTGCGTAAAGACGCATGACGCGTCACGCTTTTTATTTTCTCTCAGCAGCGACTTAGTTGCAAAGACTAAAAAAAAAAAAAAACATATTTTTATCAACTACAGGAATTGTTTATAATTTATTTTAAAGCAGAGGATTTCCTCCCTCTGCGGGTTTATTTCTGCCTGTTTGTACCGAGACTAAAAACGACCACAATCTCATTTACCGCCAGATTTAGCCAATGTGTGTGTGTGTGTGTGTGTGTGTGTTTGTGTCCACGTGCCCGCACGGCTGCTGTCTGCATTAAGAGATTAGTTTTTTTTCCTCTCCTCTCTCCTCCATCACATTATCAGTAGCGGCTGTGAGCCCGCAGGGGGCAGCAGAGAACACCACCACCGCCACCACCACCATCATCATCATCATCATCATCATCCTCCAGGATGCTCCTGAGGTTCCTCCTTCTCCCTCCATAAGTTATGCAGCTGTTGCAGCAGTGTTGCAGGAGACACACGGCTGTTTAATTCCGTCTGCGGATCCTTAATGAAGCGAACAGGCGTCTCCCAGAGACGCCGTGAGGCCTCCAGGCCAGCGCTGACACACTTTACAGCTGCACACTTTGGCCCGGACGCTTATGCAGCGACATCAAAGTCGTGTTGGGAGGATGAGAATGTGCAAACTCGTCCTCACGTGTGCAAAAAAAAAAAAAAAAAAAAGTGCACCCGTGGGGGCAGAAGTGACTTCCCCTCAGATGATCCCAGATTTGTCCACATTTCTTCTTCCACTCATGGTCATTTTTTTTCTAGTATATAAAATACAAGCGTCAGTGTCTGTTATCATGTTTCGCTTCTATGCCTTTAACTTTTATATATTTATGTAGTATTCATGCCATGGTTGGAATCTACAATTATAAGGTTCTTTTTTTCCATTATAAACCCTATTCTGTTTTTTTTTGGACTTTATGGAGAATATATGATCAATATCTTTATAGTCAGACATTTGCAGGAAACGGCTTTATGTTCTTTACACACACACACACACACACACACACACACACACACACACATACACACACACCTTTTTTTGGTGTTTTAAGGTGTTTGCAGCTTTGTGAATGAGTGAAAAAAACACCGACTTGACTATAATGCTATAAATATGCAAAATTAAAATAGATTTTTTGTTCAATTAGTCATAATCTGACCTAAATCTGAGCTGATAGAGGTACAGCACGGCAGAATTTAAGCAAAGTACAAAGAAAAAAATAAAAATCAGTGATTTAGACTTTTATTTCATTTATTCTAATGCTCTGAAACAATGTCAGATGATGTTTTTTCACCATTAACTAAAGGTCGTCTCTGGTTTTAAACGTCTCATGTCGTAGAAAGTGGGAAACATCTAGCGGTTCTATAAATACTGCAGCGTGTTTCAAAACTCTCAACCTGCAGAGGATTGCGGCACCGAGTCTTAAAAATCTCCTGCGAGACTGTGAGGTCACAACTACACAGCAGTCGTGACCAAATGGGACGAGAGGCCTCGTGAATATTAATGAGACGGACACAAATAGCTGCAGAGGAGATGAAAAAAAAAAAAACTATATTTAAGACGATTTCGGGGTTCTTTAAAACCACAAATATAGTGTGTTAGTGACATCACAACTTCACATAAAACATAGGAAATGTGTAAAATATGGAACATGAATAGACTCCACTTGGAGTTTAAAAGCATTAAACAAGTTCAGGTTAAAAATTCTCAATTCTTCTACTCACGAATTATCCTTAGAATTACAAATATAAAACTTTTATGTATTTATAACTTCTATTTAATATATGTGAAAACAACGTCCATCTCTGCACATGCATCATTCTGTACAAAAAAATATTAAAACTTTCAGTGAATTTGGAATCAGAAAAAACATCTTTGAGCGTTCATCATTCATCTTTTAATCTATGATGAACAACTGAGTGAAGAAACGGCTCATTAAAGGCAGCACCTCAAAACATAATAAGACTTTATAACATAACATAAACATAAATCTCACTTTTCCTCCACTCGTCACTTTTCTCTACACACACATCCTGCACCTTAAATATGCATTAGCTGTGTATGTGTACATGTGTGTATGTGCATATATATATGCAAATATGTAAATATGTGTGTACGTGCATGTATGTATGTGTATATGCATTGCTTATGCATACTTTTTTCCATTTCCGTTCTAAATATGTCCATAATGCATACTGTGTATGCTGATCAACAAATTCTACGAATTTTGTATATAGTGATTTTTTCTTTTCTTTTTATTTTCTCTTTACTCTCTCACACCTGTGCTTAGTTGCAGTAACAAGCAAATTTCTTATCTTATCTTACCAATATTTCACCAACATTTCTATAAAGACTGAAGCAACAAACCCTGAAACATTCCCACGCTGCTGTTTCCCATGTTCAGCAAGTTGCACAACTCAGCTTTAATGTCCTAAAATTCAAAATCTGCTTCTACTTACGGGGTTTATGACGAACGCTACATCATAGCAGTAGAATCAGACATTTACTGGAAAATCACATTATTTTTTTTACTAATGGTGAACAAATGTATGGGGGCGTGTGTGACGCTCGCTTGGCTTCATGGAAGGGAGTTTGGATCAGAATCATGAAATAAATCTGTCTCTGAGGGAGGAGGGGGGTTTCACAATCTCTGTGGTTGTGAAACATGAGGAGTAAAAAAAAAAAAAAAAAAAAAAAAAAGATTGTCCATCCAAGTCACACACACACACACACACACACACACACACACACACACACACACACACACACACACACACACACACACACACACACACAGGGATGTCAAACAAACACAACTCCCTCCCAGCTCCACACCTTGGGGGGTCATTCCTTCCCTCACTTTTCATGCGGTCAAAAAAATCCTCAAAGTGACTCACGCGACGCGCTGAAAAGCAAGGCAAGGCAAGTTTATTTGTAGAGCACAATTCATACACAGGGCAATTCAAAGTGCTTTACAGTTACACAAAATCACAAAAGGAGAGCAAAACATACATCAAATCACAAAAGGAAAATCATAAAACATAGAATTCATCATTAATTTAAAAAGAGTGAAGAGTGTAGATAAGATACTTTCAGTTTTCATATGCACAGTTAAACAGAACTGTTTTCAGCCTGGTCTTAAACATTGTCAGCGTTGAGGCCTGTCTCACATTCTCTGGAAGACTGTTCCAGATTTTAGCTGCAGAAAACTGGAATGTAGCTTCACCATGTTTAGTCCTGACTCTGGGCACCTGCAGGAGACCAGTCCCTGAGGTTCTCAGGGTCCTAGATGGCTCGTATGGCTCTAACATGTCATAGATGTATTTTGGTGCTAAGTTAGCACGGATGTTAGCATGGATGCTAACAAGTCAGCACGGATGCTAACAAGTTAGCACGGATGTTAGCACAGATGCTAACAAGTCAGCACAGATGCTAACAAGTTAGCACGGATGCTAACAAGTTAGCACGGATGTTAGCATGGATGCTAACAAGTTAGCACGGATGTTAGCATGGATGCTAACAAGTTATGCTAACAGGTTAGCATGGATGCTAACAATTTATGCTAACAGGTTAGCACGGATGCTAACAAGTTAGCACGGATGTTAGCACGGATGTTAGCACGGATGTTAGCACGGATGTTAACAAGTTAGCACGGATGTTAGCACGGATGCTAACAAGTTAGCACGGATGCTAACAAGTCAGCACAGATGCTAACAAGTTAGCACGGATGTTAGCATGGATGCTAACAAGTTAGCACGGATGTTAGCATGGATGCTAACAAGTTAGCACGGATGTTAGCACAAGTTAGCACGGATGTTAGCACGGATGCTAACAAGTTATGCTAACAGGTTAGCACGGATGCTAACAAGTTAGCACGGATGCTAACAAGTTAAACAGAACTGTTTTCAGCCTGGTCTTAAACATTGTCAGCGTTGAGGCCTGTCTCACATTCTCTGGAAGACTGTTCCAGATTTTAGCTGCAGAAAACTGGAATGTAGCTTCACCATGTTTAGTCCTGACTCTGGGCACCTGCAGGAGACCAGTCCCTGAGGTTCTCAGGGTCCTAGATGGCTCGTATGGCTCTAACATGTCATAGATGTATTTTGGTGCTAGACCATGAAGAGACTTGTACACAAGTAAAGCTGTTTTAAAGTCTATTCTCTGAGTGACAGGAAGCCAGTGCAGAGACATGAGCACTGGACTAATATGGTCATATTTTCTGGTTCTAGTCAGGACTCGAGCTGCAGCGTTCTGAATGTTCTGTAGTTGTTTAACAGCTCGTTTACAGAGACCAGTGAGCAGGCCATTGCAGTAGTCTAACCTGCTGGAGACAATGCATGGATCAGTCTCTCCAAGTCTGGTTTAGACACTATATTTTTGATTTTGGCAATGTTTTTTAGATGGTAAAAGGCTGTTGATATTGTTGACTTTATGTGGCTGTGAAAGTTCAGGTCTGAGTCCATTAGCACCCCTAGATTTCTAACCTGTGTTTTTGGTTTTAGAGAACGAGACTGAAGGTGACTGATTACACGTTCTCTTTGCTTCAGTGGCCCAAAGATGATTATTTCAGTTTCTTTTGAGTTCAGCTGGAGAAAGTTGTTTTGCATCCACACAGTGATTTGTTCAATACAGCGACAGAGTGAATCCACAGGTCCATGTTCACCTGCTGTCAGAGACACATAGATCTGAGTGTCGTCTGCATAGTTGTGGTAAGACACATTGTTGCTGCGTATTAGTTGGGGAAGATTTGATGCAGTTTACAGGAAACGTTCAGGCCCCTCTCGCCCCCCCCAGATCCAGGATTTGTGCGACCAGCAGGATCCACCAGATGGCGCCAGTCTGCTTTATGAGGACGAACCGCAGCTTGTTATTAGATTATTATAATAAGGTTCCAGAGAACAGAAAGCAGCTGTTACTGGGATCAGATTACTGGAATGCTGCTGGAACTCAGTCATGACCAAAAACAAAAGAGAAACTAAAAAAAACACTTCTTTCACTTTTCAATTCTCGATAGAAAGTGAGATTTTAATTTTATCTTTTTGGAAACAGGAAGGTCTTTATATTTTCCACATGTTTTATCTACTCCTAAACCATAGTGAAATGTATTCAAATACTGAGCTTTAGAACAAGCCCTCTGGACTTATGTAAAGTTGTGATGTCACAACTATACATTAGAATCAGCCAATCGGAGGAAAGGCTCATTAACATCAATGGAACAGATATAAAATTACATGAGTTCATATAAAACACAGGAAAAGTGTAGAATATGGAACCTCTACAGCAAAAACATGAATGAAAATGGAGCTTCAGAACAAGCCCTCTGGACTTATGTGAAGTTGTGATGTCACAGCTATACATTTACAACTCCTTAAAATTAATGGAGCAGACATAAATTGACCCGTTCTATTATATTAATGTTATTATACTAAACAGGAAAAGTGTAGAATATGAGACCTTTATTTGAAGTTGTGATGTCACAGCTATACATATCGAATCAGCCAATCAGAGGAAAGGCCCATTAATATTATTTGAACACACATAAAATGACCCCTTCCGTTATAATAATATTATTATATTGAAGAAACCAAATGTTAAACTACACTAAGATGATTTTTTTAAAATCCTAAAACCAGAAATTATTATAGTTGATGCGTCATGATTTCATATAAAACACATAAAATGTGTAAAATGTCCTTTACAGCGAAAACATAAATGCACAGCGCCTGTATTCAAAAATGGAGCTTTAGAACAAGCCCTCTGGACTTATGTGAAGTTGTGATGTCACAACTATACATTAGAATCAGCCAATCAGAGGGAAGGCTCATTAATATTAATGGTACAGACATAAAATGACCTGTTCCATTATATTCATATTATTATATTAAGGAGGGTGATCTACACTGGACGATTTTTGATTCCTAAAACCACAAATAAATGTTTTAATGGCTTCATGATTTCATATATAACACAGGACACGTGTTTGAATATGGGACCTTCACAGCAAAAAAAAAAAAACGGTGAACATCAATTTCTCTCAGATTTGAGATTTGTTAACTATTTACTCACTTGTTTTAAATTGCATTTTAAAGTGTGCTTGTAGGGTGGTCGCCCCCTTGTGGCCTAAATGTGGAAAAAATATGTAGTAAAGTGCCCTTTCAGTCCCAAAATGTGTGATAAGTGCCCTATAGGAGCCAAAAAAATGTGCTAAATTGCCCTTTACGAAGCTAAAAAGTGTGATAAGTGCCCTTTACAGAGTTAAAAGTGTGATATGTACCCTCTAGGAGACAAACAATGTGCTAAATTGCCTTTTTAGGGAGCCAACATGTGTGATAAGTGCCCTTTAGGAGCCAAAATGTTTAGTAAAGTGCCTTTCAGACATAAAATGAGTGTTATGTACCCTCTATCAATGTGCTAAATTGCCCTTTTAGGGAGCTAAAAAGTGAGTTAAAGTGCCCTCTAGGAGCCCAAATGTTTAGTAGAGTGCCCTTTAAGACCTAAAATGAGTGATATGTGCCATCTAGGAGCCAAAATATGTACCAAAGTGCCCTTTGTGTGACAAGTGCTCTCCAGGAGCCAAACAATGTGCTAAATTTCCCTTTTAGTGAGCTAAAAAGTGATTTAAAGTGCCCTCTAGGAGCTATAAATGTCCTAAAGCTCCCTTTAGGACCCAAAAAGTGTGATAAGTGCCCTCTGGAAGCCCAAAAATGTGCAAAAGTGCCCTCTAGGAGCCAAAATGTTTAATAAAGTGCCCTTTACACACTTAAAATGAGTGATAGGTGGCCTCTAGGAGCCAAAATGTTAAAAAAATGTGCCCTTTAACACCTAATATGAGTGATATGTACCCTCTAGGAGAAAAACAATGTGCTAAATTGCCCTTTTAACTAGCTAAAAAGGATATTAAAGTGCCCTTTAGGAGCCGAAAATGTACAAAAGTGCCCTTTAGGAGCAAAAATGGTTAGTAAAGTGCCCTTTAACACTTAAGATGAGTGAAACGTGTCCTCTAGCAGCCAAAATATGTACTAAAGTGCCCTTTAGGAGCGAAAATGTGTGATAGGTGCTGTCCAGGAGACAATGTGCTAAATTGCCCTTTTAGGGAGCTAAGTGATATAAAGTGCCCTTTTAGGAGCCAAAACCCGCCTTTCATTTCCCCTTTTCCCACTGATTGTACACGTATTACTTTTAATGCGAAAAAGATCATTTACCTTATTTCCACTATGGCTGCCTCATTAGTGAACAACTTAAACTTGTTAAGTGTTTTAACCGTTAATAACTTGCAGAATCAGAAGTGTTTTTCTGTACAAGCAAAGATGAATAATTGTGAAATATCATCAAAATAAGAACAATACAAGTCTCTTTTAATAAAGTAATATCCAGTCACTTGTGGAGCGTCTTCAGCTCATGATGCTGCAGCTGATTTACAGGCTCATGAACAGAGGGAACGCGTTGACGGTTCAGAGCACAACGAGTGAGAACATCCTGGTCCCTGCAGCACAGCGTTCACAGGCATCATGACAATAACCAGGGCAGGGGATGGGAACGCTCGGCGTTTCCCAGAGAAACTCATGCTAATCGAGTGTTTTTTTTTTATCGTGCAAAATAATAAATGGAGCCTGAGCAGAGGTGGGTGAAACCCTTCAGCAGGAAAACAAACCCCGAGCTCGTTTGACTCCAGGAAGATGTTTAATAATTGGCTCACCTCGTTTTTTAATATCGCTGAAGCTGCGGCTGGAACGGAGAGTTCTTACGTTTAAACTTTTAATCCATCGTATCATCGCGCTGTTAAATTCACTTTTTTTGTCAAGTCTTTTGGGGAAAACAAAAAAAGCCCTGACTCTATGTGGACATATGAAGAATATTCAAAGTCACTTTAGGCTAATTTGTGCACAATGGAATAAAAATCTTCTACTTCCTTTCTTTCTTTATATTTGGCTCCATATTTATTGAATTTATTAACATGCAAAGCACTTTATATTGAATTATCATTATAGTATAACTTGTGAAATTTAGACTGAATCACTATAAAACATTATAGACTAAAGCATTTATGAATCACCAGTAGAAATTAATTCTAGAATCATTGATTCCATCATAAAAGCTGTTAAAGTGTCATTTTACCCCGATTTGCACCAAAAACATTAAATAAGTTATGTCCATTGTCCTATAAGACAAAAAATAATAATGTTTTAATTAATTAATTGATTAGAGTAATTGTGCCACATATGGAGCATCATTCAGACCAAAAATGAGAAGATTTAGTCGACTTACCCACGCTGCATTGCAATGGAGTCACTTTACAGAGCGTCCTATAAAACAGGGCAGAGAACGCTGCTGCAGCAATTAACACCTGGTTCTACTCATCAACCCTCGTTAAGGAACCTCGTTAGTAGAACCAGGTGTTAATTGCTGCAGCAGGGTTCAATTATAGCTCATAAATTAAACATGTGAAGTACAAAGTAAATGTTTTCTATTGTTCTTAGTTTTTAAGGAAGAGGTGATAGAAGATAAAATGATTAATTGATGAGGGAAACTGGCGTCTGTAGAACCAGGGTGTCAGATAATTCACTTCCTTGTAATAAAAGTGAAGAGTTCATCAACAAGACATTTTGCTGCAAAAGGAAAATAATTATGAATTATAATTATAATTATGTATGTGAATGTAGTGCATGTATGAGCTGCAGAACTCACTTGTTTTGTTTTAATAAAGTAATAATTTAATTATCTAACAGCAATTTAACTTTCAATGCAGCCTTAGAAAATAATTTTGACTGAAACTTTATTTTGAAAAATGAGCAACTTTTCCTGCTAAACTATTTGATCGTCATCAGGTATGTTTGAGATGATTGGCTGTAAGTACATTTGCAAAACGTAAAATGCAAAATAATATTTGTTAAATGAAGGAAACATGACTTTTCCTGTTTATTCTTAATGTAAATGTTCTATCATCTCAGATCTTTGTGAATAGATTGAACAAAACTATATGAGGAGGTTGCACAATGCACAGTTATGCATAATATATAATACAAAAGTCTTTTTATTTGCAATATTAAATCCAGTTTAATCCAGACATTGTAGAATCTGTGATGCATGCATGTACGTAACCACTGATGGTGTGATACACTGAAATGTTCCAGCTACATGAACATAAAAGTCCACAAAAAGGCAAATGTTTGTTGTTGAGCAGCCAAACGTCTCCTTTACTCCAGGAGCCACGAAGACGTTAAATCGAATCAGGGCGACGCTTTTATCGTGACAGCGACGTGAAGGTGGATGATTTATTTATCCCACGAATCAAGAAGCCGAGATAAAACATTTATTCTCCCGAACGCGGGCGACTCGGCACGTTGTTGTTTTCGTGTCAATCCTGCAAAAAAAAAAATAAAAAAAAACACAAAGCTTGTTTGTGTTTTCAGGGACGGAATCGTCCTTAAAGTGCAAATGAGTAAACATTTCATTTCCATGATCAAAGGTGGTCGACACGCTCTAATAATGCTTCCACACACACACTCACACACACACACACACACACACACACACACACACACACACACACACACGCAGATTGTTATTGTAATTTTAGACACAAATGAAGAGATTTTCTCCAATAAAAGCGTAGAAACAGACCACAGGATGAGCCGAATTTAATCAAATCCCCCCAAAAGGCATCTCCAACATGACTGGAACATTACAGAAACATACATGTAGTCATGGGGGGGGGGGGGGGGTGCACGACAGGTTTAAGTTTAAACGAGAAAAGGTGAGAAACTGCTGCAGCTCGTTCATGCAACTACACAGATTTGTACAGATCTGCAGATCACTGTTCATACGTGTTCTTCAGGAAAGTTTCCATCCGCTAACCTGCAGAAGTTCCAGGAAATAAGACCATGCTGACCGTGGTTGGAGCTGGTTTTTGTTTGTGCAGAAGTTTGCAAAAAGTTGCATCAAACTGGACATTTTTACCTCATCAAGAGTTTTTTTTTTTTTTCCAGTTTATCTGAACCAGACTTGAACCATGAAACGTAATCATGAAAAACACACAATTAACAGTCAGGAAGAGGGTGCCTTGTATAGCAGAGTCCATAGCAACCACCATAGCAACGATACAAACCAGTACATGTATAGTAATAACGAACAAACCAAAGGTCGAATACATTCACAGAACGAATATTATGGAACTGAAAGCACATTTGTCCAATTCAATTATTTTAATGCTGAAACCAACTATCGCATGTTGCACTGAAATTAACACAAATATCCAACGTCTTGCAGCGTGTGGCGATGCCGTTGGTTGATTCTGTGCACGTCATGATCTGATTCGTAAATAGAATAAAACCACCAGTGGAAAAAGAAAGACTAAATTATCTGGGTCTAGTCCTATATGCAGAGGGACAAAATAAAAAATAGAGCCTCTGCTCGCCATCTGTGACCGAGGAGGCAGGAATCAGTCCATCAGCGTGTGTGTGTGTGTGTGTGTGTCAGCGTTCTCCACACAGTATATACGACACGTTACGTGTTATTTAATCTAAATGGATTCGTGATGCGTCATTTCGTTGAAAAGTGGCGTGGATGCAGTGCAGCCGCGAGGATAAAAAAAAAATAAATAAAAAAAAAACGCCAGACGAAATGAATCTGATCCGCTTCTTAAGTAGGAGAATTATTAACTCTGATGGGCTCAAACTTTCTCGGGGAAAATAGGGCAGAAGCGTGTCCAACAGCTGGGTTCATGTCAAACGTCCTAAAAACCGAAAGCAGCAGAGAGTTGACGAGTTAAAAACATCAACTAGTTTATATTCTAGGTGATTACATGTTTAGAATTGATTCATTTTTGACTTCACACACGAAATCATAATTTTTGTATGTTTGTTTTGAGTTCTGTTGCACCATTTGACATTTTGAGTAAAAAAAAAAAATCAAATTTTGTGTAATTTTTGTAAAAAAATGGTACAAATGGACCAACATGAACCTGCTGGATGCTTCGTAAAACTGTGATTTGCATCAGAACAGAGGTGCAGGTTGCTCTGTATGTGTGGAGCATAGAAACTGACCCACCTGAGTGTAAAAGTTATGTAACAAAACACACAAAACCGTTTTTTTTTACAAGATAAATGATGCAAATGGACTTTTAAATGAGAGAAAATCAACACCAGAGACTTCTCTAAACTGTATTTTATAAACTTTTGCACAACACACCGTGTTAAAAGCATCCAGCAGGTCAGCTTGTGTTAAAGCTGGTTTCTGGTCATTTGAATGAATTTTTACACGAAATGTCAAATGGTATAACAGGAAAAAAAATATTTTTAAATAGATATTTACACATTTAATCCATCCAGAATATAAAAGCATTCTTAAGGTCTCTCAGAATGCACATGTGTTTCATGCTGGTTTTATGCCATTTAAAATGCATTTGCATCATTTGTAATTTACAAAAAAAAAAAAAAGAATCACGGTTTTGTGTGATGAAGTTTTACACTCAGATTATCCGTGTAGATTCTCACTCATCCAGGTCATTGTAGTGAGTTACTTGTGAGTTAACTGGACTTTTTTCGTTTCACCTTGCATCCAGAAGGCTCCTTCAGTTCTGGCCTGATGATGGAAACCATCGCTGTTTATTTCTAGCCTGGCAACTGGTCCTCCCCAAGGACAAGACCTCAACAATGTGGTTTCTGCTGCACAATGCAGTGAAGAGTGATCGGAGAAACCAAACAACCACTGCACAAACGCATGAGAAACACAGGAGAGCCACATCAGGACACTCAGCAGCACATCTGCATCTACAGGAAAAGGGACGCTGCTTTAAAGACATGGAGGACAGAAGGAGGACATCTACGTCCAGAAAGACCAACTCTGACGTCATAATCTACCTGCTACACAACATCCTGCTTTGAGATCTCAACCAATCAGAGCAGGACTCATTCTCTGGATCATGTGACCACAACATGTGACTCTCACTCCACTTCACAGCTTGCAGTGTGACTTATGGACCTTTGTTAAGAGGGTGTTGTTCACAGTTTCACCCTCTGTGATCCAGAGATATAAACACACACTCAGGTTGTTCAGTCAGTTTCGATGCTCCACACATACGCAGCAAACCCCCAGGAACCTGCACCTCTAACGTTAACATCAGGATTTAAGGGTTTTATCTAGTGATGCACGATATATCGGCCAACCGATATATATCGGCCGATATGTCACGTTTTTTAACGGTATCGGTCCGATGTCAACAAATTCTGGCCGATATGTCAACAATTGGCAGAGTTAAACCTACAGTTAGTTGGGTCACTGTCTGCGTGTCTCTCGGCGATGCGCTAAGCTAAGCTAGCTGGTCCTAGCGGTCTCCTCCGTCACATCGCATCGCCCGAAAAGACAAGAAAAATGCGCGGAACGTTGCTCCGGGTGTCGGACGCCGTCCTGCCGCCTTCTCATCGCCGGCCGCCGCCTCCTCCGCCGCGCCCGCCGACGTCGCCGCCTTCGTGGAGCTCCATCGGGTCCGCTCCGCCGTACTTCCTCTAACCACATGACAGTTTTACAGTGAGCCTTCCTTTAAATAAAGAGCACTGTTGTGCGTTTCAAATGTACAGTGTTTTTTCTGGTCTGTACTAAATTTGTGACACTACAGAAAACTTTTTTTCTCTACATATATCGATATCGGCAAATATCGGTATCGGCAGTGACTGCAGATATGTATATCGGATATCGATATCGGCCGAAATTTTCACATCGGTGCATCCCTAGTTTTATCCTAAAAAGAAACGTGCACTGAGCGAGCACTGGTTTACACAGGAAGCCCCCCCCCCCCCCCTCCTGGCAGCCTGGGGGGCGATCACCTCCCACAGAAATGCAGCGGCACACTTTTCTCCACGTTCTCCTCCCTGAAGCCCCAGGCTCGGAGCTCCAGCCTGTCCTCCTCTTCCTCCTCCTCATCCTCGTCCTCCTCCTCCTCGCCCCCCTCCCCCTCCTCGTACAGGCTGGGCTCCTCCACCGACGTCTCTATGCCGGGGCTGTAGCCGCCGAACGGTCGCGGCCCCCCCCCCGCCGCCGCCTCGCTCGTAGATGGTGGGCAGGCTGGAGCGCAGGCCGAAGCGGCGCCGCAGCGCCACCAGCAGCGGCTGCGGCACGGTGAAGATGTCCACGTTGTTGCCCAGGTCCACCCAGGCCAGGCCGGCGAAGCGCCGCGGGTCCTTGACGGCGTCTGTCAGGTCCTTGAGCACGGCGGCCGTCAGCCGGTTGCCGTTGAGCGCCAGCACGCTGAGGCCGGGCAGCGCCGCCAGGGCGGGCAGCAGCAGCCGCAGCCCGTCGTCCTGCAGCTCCGTGAAGCTCAGGTCCACCGCCGACACGTCGCCGCCGCCGCCGCCGCCCTGCAGGTAGAACGCCACGCGGTGCACGTCGCGGCCCGCCAGCGGGATGCCCGACAGGTTGACCACGTCGCCACAGAGCTTCTTCTTCAGGGTGGTCTTCAGGCTGCAGCAGGTGAACGAGAAGGAAAGTAGGAGATGAGGGTAAAATACAAGTAGAAGCACCTGATAGAAGGTTTAAAGCACAGACTGCCTGATGCTGTCTGACAGAAGAAGATCAGAATTTGCAGAAAAAATCTAACATTGTGTTTTACTACAGATAAAAATACCTAAAATAATACGACTTTATCACAGAACATAAATATGAATCTCACTTTTCCTCCACTCATCACTTTTCTCTACACACACATCCTGCACCTTAAGTCTGCATTAGCTATGTATGTGTACATGTGTGTATGTGCGTATATATATATGCAAATATGTAAATATGTGTGTATGTGCATGTATGTATGTATATATGCTTTGCTTATGCATTTTTTTTTCTTGCTATTTATTAGTATTTTTTCTCCATTCTTATGTCCATAATGCATACTGTGTATGCTGATCAACAAACTCTACGAATTTTGTACATAGTGTTGTGTATTTTTATTTTTTATAGCTTTTATCTTCTTTAGCTTTTATTTTCTCTCTTTACTCTGTACGCTGCAGTAACACACAAATTTCCCCGTTGTGGGATCAATAAAGTCATATCTTATCTTATCTAACTGACCCAAATAAGGAAAAAAAAAACTTTAAATGAGCTAAATTATCTGCAAACATCAATGATTAGTTCAAAGATCCATTAATTCATTTGATGTTGCTGTTGCAGATCAAATAAAGTCAGAAAATTCTGAAATCTAAAATTGTGTTCAGTTAAAACACACAAATAAATTATCAAAAAACAGAAAAACTCTGCAATGCAAAGTTCAATCATTAATAAGATAAAAGTTTATAGATCAATTATTAGTCCATTAAATCCTATAAATCCCAGTGAACCAATTAAATAATCCCACAAACAGCTCCAATATAAACTAAATATCTAAATAGTGGTTAGCTGCAGCTACCACTGATATTATATTAAACCATTTTATTATTGTATTGATGATGTGGATATTGATGATATATATTGATGCTGTAACAGGAACATTGGGTTTTACTGCAGATAAAATACTTTATTTAGTGATGTGATTTATGGATAAAACTCAAAATAAAGAATAAAAAGCATAATAAGTGCATATTAAGGTCATATTGAAGTCGTGGTTTGTTTCACAGGTGTCTCCTCTGACTTTTATAAAAGTGTGCAGAGACCAGGGGCCTGTACCTAATGATGCTGTGGTTATTGATTCACAAGTCAAAGTAATGGGGTCCTGCGTTGGGGGGGGGGCAGCCAGCAGCCACCCACCGGTGGAGTGTGGGGATCAATAATGTACAGAGAGAATTTGCATTTAAATGCGAGTCCCTCAGCTACGGATTCTCTGTCTCTCTCTGCTCGGCTCAATGTCGTCAGGCTCCTCAGTGTCACGTCGTTTTCTGAGAAAACAGGAGTGAATAAGGCAAACGTGTGTGTGTGTGTGTGTGTGTTTAAAAACTGAGGAGAAACACACTGATCACTTTAAAAAAAATAAAAAAAGGCCAAAAAGGAGCTACGAGATGCAGCTTTTTAAAGTTTTGTCAGAATTTGCCTGTTAGCATTGAGTTTTATTAATATTTTACATGTTAAACCTGAGCTCCAACACTAAATAAAGTATTTTATCTGCAGTAAAACCCAATGTTCCTGTTACAGCATCAATATATATCATCAATATCCACATCATCAATACAATAATAAAATAGTTTAATATAATATCAGTAGTAGCTGCAGCTAAACACTATTTAGAGATTTATTTAGATTGGAGCTGTTAAATATAATAAATTATAAATTATAATTTACTTTTTAAACATTTTACAGAATTTATTCTTGATGTTCTGGAATGATCCTCAGTGATTTATATTAATTTATGGACTAATAATTGATCTTTGACCTATTATCTTATTAATCATTGAACTTTGCAGATAATTTCC
>JAYKQN010000013.1:21825000-22057500 GCA_036785175.1 Eupleurogrammus muticus | reverse complement strand
TATTCAGATCACAATTTGTCGAAATTAACCATAAATTTCCAATTAACAGGCAACAGATCAGGCTTTTATTTGAGACCAGGCGGCCATTTTGGTAAACTGGAAAAATATGGTAACTTACTAAACTCTTTGTTTAAACTAGTACAATTACCCTCTAAGTTATGTTCTTTTTTGTTTTCTGATTATAATTCTGTAGTTAAATGTCTCCCAGGTGCTTCTGCAGAGATATTCTCTGCATATTTTACCACAGAAAGTTTGAATTTCATGTCGTAGTCAGTGGTCACATTTATTTCTTGATTTTCTTTACAATAAATTAGACATTTCTGCATTTATTTGGAAGCGGCAGTTATACATTAAAAATCTACACCTGCACCTTTAAAGGCGTTTAGTTGAATACAGATCTGGTGTTTAACAACTTTGCTGCATTTTTCTCCGTAAGACGTTTAATGCATTTTAAAGGAAGCTTCTTTATTGTTCGTCTTATTCCACAGCCTTGTGAAGTACCGGAGTTTTGGAGATATCTCTTTTATATTGTCGGCATATTGTGATAATTAGAAGTGGTTAATAAAGGCCTCCCTTCATTATTTTCACTGTGTGTTAAATACCTGTGGTTATTTTAACTGGTTTTTCATCACTGCTGCCTCGGAGGCATCTTGAGAATCAAGAACCATGCAGACGTCAAATCTGTCGCTGGAAATGTGCTGGAAACATGATTAAAAAAAAAAAAAAACGTCGACTCGCACGCCTGCTCGGTGTCCTTCAGCTTTCATGGGGATAATGGCACATTTTCTGGATCGGAGAAATAGCCCCGGAGCTCATTTGGATTTGGATTAAATTCCAGTGCAACATTAGGCAGATGGGCTGATTAAAGCGGCTCCATTGTCTGCTCCGTGGCTCCGGGCTCTGCACAGATTTGACATTTCGCATCAGACGCTCGGGTTCCTGGAAACTTCAGATTTAAAGTTTGGAGTTGCTGTTGTGCTGCGGTGACACGAACAGAGCATGTGCCCTGGAGAAGGAACAGGGACCACATGCACCCCCCCCCCCCAAAAAACACGAGCCACATCTCGTGTCGAATCGCTGTCAGTCCTCGTCCGTCTGTCTGAAGGTGAAAGTTTTAATGAGCTCGGAGACGACAGAAAAGTCCTCGAGGGCTGAAGTCAGCATCATCAGCATCAGCTGCTCCATCACGCAACGCTGCCGCAGGAAACACGGCGACCAGGTTCTTCTCAACGATAAACAAAAATCTCAACAGGTTAAAATCTTGTTTTAGGTACAATATTGAGTAGAATTACCTCATCCCACTGGCAGATAATTTTGCATATTCCATTTTTTTGTTGCTGATTTGGGTTAGTTTGGTCCTATTTTAGGAAAAACAATATTAAAATTGTATTAAATTAACTTTCAGGCATTTATTTGAGACCAGGCCACAATTTGGAACAGGAGATGAATCGGATTAAATGGAAACGGACTTGTCGTTTTCCTTTAATTGTGTTTCTTAAATTTTCTGGTTGTTTTGTTTTACCGTAAAGTACCAAATAAGAACTCAAGCGGTTCTTTTTTTCAAAGTGAAATAAGCTAAAGCATCTGTCAATAGAATTACATAATTCTACTAAATTTTCATGAGTTAAGATTTAAGTTTTTACAGTGTAAGACCTATTAATAACCATCACCTATAATTGATCAGTCTATTATTATTAATAATAGAATAGTTTAATACATCTTTAGTTTTCACTGTTTTTAATAAACCATCTATAACTATTGTAAAATTAGAACTGATGTTTATATAGCTTTGTAAACAGTTAATAAATATTGTATAATGCATGTTTACAGATGAGTTTTATTCATAAATCACATGTTAAACCTGAATAACCTGAACCTCAATATCCACATCATCAATACAATAAGAAAATAGTTGGAACTAACCACTATTTAGATATTTAATTCAGATTGGAGCTGTTTGTGTGATTATTTAATTGGCTCCTTTATAATCTCCTTTTTGGGCGACACGGTGGAGCAGTGGGTAGCACTGCTGCCTCACAGCAAGAAGGTCGCAGGTTCAAGACCGCCTTGGGGCCTGGGTCTGGGGCCTTTCTGTGTGGAGTTTGCATGTTCTCCCCGTGTCTGCGTGGGTTTTCCCCGGGTACTCCGGCTTCCTCCCACAATACAAAACATGCTCAGGTTAATTGGCAAATCTAAATTGCCCATAGGTGTGAGTGTGTGTGTGAATGGTGTGTGAATGGTGTGTGTGCCCCACGATTGGCTGGCGACCATCTGGGGTGTATCCCTGCCTCTCGCCTTAACGCGCTGGGATAGGCTCCAGCAGACCCCTGCGACCCCGAAAGGGAATAAGCGGGATAGAAAATGGATGGATAATCTCCTTTTTAAACATTTTACAGAAAATATTATTCATGTTCTGGAATGATCCTCAGTGATTTATAGCATTTTATGGACTAATAATTGATCCTTGAACTATTATCAATAATTATTAGACTGTGTTTGGCAGAAAATTTAGTTTATTTTAAGATTTGACTTGAGATTTGCATCAGTTTTATGTTTTTAATGTATTTTCATCCATAGTAAACCACCATTTTAGATTTTTCTTTTCCAATATTCTTAACATTTGTGGTTGTAGAGATGTTATTATTATTATTATTTATTATCATTTATACAATTTTACCAAAAATATAAACCTGGGGCGTAAGTGCTTAACAACCATGTATTAACATGATCCTTGCTACAGAACCAAATAAACAAAATGTTCATTTTTAAAATATCACCATGTGTTTTTTATTCTTTTTTTGGATCAAATCAACAGGAAAGTGGATCAAATCCAATCGTACGTGACTTCAGACCTGATGATAACAGCACATTCAAGCTGCTGTGACAATGATCATGAACCCCCCCCCCCCCCCCAGTGATACATAATGCAACCGTACAGCGTCTGAAAAAAAGAAATGTACTTCACGGCTGAGCTGTGCATTCACCGATGATTTGATGCGACGTGACAAACTGGAAGGCGAGGAGGAAAAGGATCCTGTTTGCGTTACATAACAGTTTATAACAGAGTGTGGAGGTTATGAAACCAGCATTAAAATGCAGGGGGGGCTCCATAGTGGTGGTGGTGGTGGGGGGGGGTCCACAGATCAGCAGCTCCTCTGTTATTCTCCAGCATGTACTGTTTAAAATCCAATCAATAGGAGGTTAACAGAGGTTCAATCCCCTCTGCAAGCCGCGCTGCTGTTATTTAAAGCAACCTGCCGCATGTTTTATTATTATAGAGTAAAAATAAATAAAAAAAACATGCCGACCCCGTGTTTACCAATCAACACGTCTAATCCTCGCTAATTATTTCATGGTGGCCCCGCCGGCCTGCAGCGCCTCCTCCTCCTCCTCCTCCCACTCGTCCTCCTGGAACACGGAAAGAACTCAATTATTCATGGGGGAGGACGCTGGTGGGATGTTTAGGTCTAAAAAAGAGGAAGTGAGACAGGAAAAGCAGGTTGGAGGGACCTGAGAGTCCAACAACACCAGCATCTTCTGAGGATTTCTTTATTATTAGGATCACCTGTGTGTTCCACATATCAGGCCTTTATTTGAGACCAGGCGGCAATTTGGAACAGGAGATTAATTCCTTGCTCAGCAAAACTGAAAATAAATGGTAATTTTACTCAAATTCTTTCATCAAACCAGAATGACTGCTAACTTAATTATTTACACCATCTGTTGTGTTAACGTGTTATTCTGAATCTCTCTGAAAATATATAAAAATGTCTTTTTAAGCCATTTTAGATCACTATTCACACACACACACACACACACACACACACACACACACACACACACACACACACACACACACACAAATGTTCTTTGTATTAGTCAACCAGTTTTATCATTAAATCCACCTGTCAATCAAGGCCATTGGTATTAACTACTGCACATGCTCGGACACGCCCACTTTTCAATGATCCAATTAAATTCCTCCAAGAGTTCTGTCCCCCCAGGAAAAAAAGTCATGATAGGGCTGTTAAATTCTCTCAAAATGCTGTTTAAGCTTAAATAATTAGGGTTTCCTACAAATTAACATTTCTTTATTATTCCTTGAAATTATTCCCATAAATTTCCAATCAGGCTTTTATTTGAGACAAGGCAGCAATTTGGGACAGGAGATTAATTCCTTCCTGACAAAAATATGGTAACTTACTTAAATTCTTTCATTAAACTAGTATAATAAACCTACAACTTACATTTTTTTTCTAAAAATCAGATTACAATTCTGTAGTTAAATGTCTCCCAGGTGCTTCTCCAGAGATATTTCTGCATATTTTACCACATAAAGTTAAAATTTCATGTCGTACTTTTAATTTTTTCTCTACACTAGAGACATTACGATCAACAATTAATCAAAATTACCAGAGAGGATGTTCGTTAACGTCATTGGAGCTTTACGTTCAAATGAGTTTTTTTTAACTGGGCTATTATTTGGTGATTTACGGTAGTAGAGGTAAAAGTATTAAAAGAATACAGGGCTCTATATTAGTTTTAATTCTTTTTAAAGGAAGCTTCTTTATTGTTTCTCAGCCAAAAAAAAAGGTGCTCTTTTATAATGTCGTCATTTCGTGATTATTAGAAGTCATTAATAACGTTCTCTTCCATTATTTTAACAGTGACTCGGCTTCCATCTTATCACATGTTTGGAAGTGAAAGCGACTGATGAGGAGAGGACGACTTCTTCCTCTGATCCCCTGGAAGCTCATGAAATAAATAAAGAAATAAATGATCCGTTTTTAGCTCGCTGTGAACGGGAGGTCAAAAAAAAAGAAGATTTCCAGACAGATTTCAAACTGGATTAGTGTTGAGCGGACGTGGCCCAGCACGGTATCCAGCCAATTCCTCGCGTTTTTTACCAAGGCCCCTGAAAGCATCACGTGCTGCAGCGGGGCTCGAAATAACAGCGAGCAAAGGGAGGTATGAAAAAAGGGATTTCTTTTAAAGATTAGAGCAAATTAGCCCCGGCAGAGCCCGCCGATTAAAGCTCGTCTGGATGGAGACGGAGCTGCTCTACGACAGGGCTGATTCAGAGGTGACAGGACGAAGCTGCTGCCTCTGCAGGAGCAGAGGAGCAGAAATACGATGCAGGTCAAAGGTCGCCAGGGACCGGAAATGAGGAAACGGCAACAAGAGATGAAGAGATAAATAAAGAAGTTAAAAAAAAAAGGAAAATTGTTTAAACAGGAAATCACACGATGTGACAAATCAGGGTTTACAAGATGAGAAATAGTTTAAAATACAGTTTTAAGAAGCATTCATCAGTCTCTATGAATGTACATTTTATGTTTATGTTGGTTTCTTGTCATTTGAAAGTCAATTTTTATACAAAAATCATGATTTTGTGTGTTTTTTTACACAAAACTTTATTTAAAACTAAATATTTAATCCAGCTTTTGTATGAAACTAGTTGATAGGAGTAGAGTTTTTACATTTTTTAACAGAAATAAACTGTTAATCTGGTAACATGTTTTTAGGGTTATATAGTATTTTTTTTTTATTGTCGCATATTTACTGCCTTGTGAAATTATTCGTCCCAATTGAACTTTTTGACCTTTTACCACATTTCAGGCTTCGATTGTAAAGATGTTAAATTGTTGTAAAATTAGTTTGTAAAATTCTCATCAATTCAAGTTCATTTGTTTTTTTTTTTAAAATAAAAAAACTGAAAAGTGGAGCGTTTGACATTATTTGGTCCCCCATGAGTTTTTCCTGTCGCTTTTATACAAACCGTAAATCCCGATTCAGGCAAATTTGTGATTTTGGGCTGAACAAATACAATTGACATGACTTAACTAGAGGTCGATGTCTGGAAACAAATCCAGTCAAATACAAGAGAAAAATTGAATTTGTTCCATCTTTCATGTCAGCGAGTATTGTGCCATAGTTTTATTGTAGGAGTGTGCATCTTCACGCATAGAACAGCTACGTTGTGTGACTCCTGTGCAGTGACTGTTTAGTTTTTATGGAGTCGAGCGAGATGTCTGCACGTTGCTAAAAAAACAAAAAAAGGGGTTAACTATACCAAAAACAGTAATATTAACTGATTAAACAGTAATTTATTGTTGTTTACATATCGTATTAGGTGCATTAAGTTATTATCAAAAGGCAAAAAAACACCTCAAGTGATTTAATAGTCAATGCAATATTGCAGTTTTTTTTTTTTATTATTTTTGCGGTTCCATCAACCTTTTCTAATGTTTTACTGCATCATAAATCGATGGAAACACACCAACTGCCGACAGGTGTTTGTCTGAATAAAAAAATCAACTCTGCTGCTTTTTAATTTCATGAATGACGGAATCTCAAGATTACAAATCTTGTTTTTGTTTTTTTTAAATCTGCATTTTTTTTCCTCCCCATTCCTGTGACAGCTTTACTTATTAGCGTTTTCATCAGGATCCTAAAAAGACACGATAGAGTAGTTATGTTGAAATTTTAAGATTCGTAATATTTCACTCGAATCACACAACCCGAGGGTCATAAATGCTGTTTCTCCCAGTTCCACAGTGAGGAAATCAGCGTGTATGAATCATAAAACCGTAAAACATTTCAGATAATAAACACCAGATGTTGTTATTTATAGTGAGACCAGCACTGAGAGGTTTTGGCTCCTGACTATCACCTGAGGAATGTTGTAATTTCAACATGATAAACGCTGTGTTTTCTGTGGAGCTCATCACAGCCTGCGACTGGAACCACAGTAATTTCTGCAAAATGACGTTTGTAAGATCTTAAATTACGGCGTCACTCGGCCTCGGTCGCCTCTAAATGTGCTGGAAGGGCAATCTGATTAATCTGAAATTCAATATCAATTACAATAACATTAAAAACTCCTCCGGGGGCTCTGCAGTGTAGAATTAGAGTTGCCTTGATAATATATTAAACGTGACACCAGCGGTTTGCAGTTACGCTGCTGTGAGAGAAAAAAGGGCTTGAGTAATAATCTTGAATTATGATTTATGTGTTATTTGGGGAACAGAACATTAAATCTGAGCCACGGCCGCAGCACGTCTGTGTTTATCAAACACGCTTTTCAATATCGCCTCGTGCAGGAAATAAGGAGGGAAGTACAGGTTTTACAAAGAGGTGCTCGTACATATCAAGAGATCAAATTCCCGATCAATTTCAAAGCGAGGCAGAAAGGAAAAGAGGGGAAAAAGCTGCAGCTCTAATCAGCTTCCCTTTCCCCAGAGCCTCACACCGCACCAGCGCTCTCTGTGTGGCAACTGTTGAGCAAAATGGACTCTCACAAGGAGAGGAAATCCCACAGGAAGCCGCGGGAGAGGGGAGGAAAATCAATGCAAAGTAGGGGATTTTAAAACAGGAGAAATGGAAGCGCTGTGGGGGAGGACGGAGGATGAGGCAGGCACTGATTGTGTTTCCGTTCGCTGGGTTTTATGTGCGTTTTTCAATTTGCACATTAAAAAAAAAGGCTGGAAAGGCTGGAAATTGGCAAAAAAAAAAAAAGGGGCGTAATATCTATATAACGTTCTCACGCTCGGCTGAAATGGAAACGAGAACGTGACGAATAGAGAAAGAAATAGTCTCCATGAAGCCGTTATTCAACTAAAAGGACGAGGAGGTCGATTTGTGAGGTTCTAACAGGAGGAAGATGATGATCGATGCTGTCGCAACAGATCAGGGATAAAGCAAACAAGATATCAGCGAAACTACAAATAAATAACACGACAGTTTTTAAAGTTTCGCTTGTAAAAGCAACGCGATCAAGCTTTACCAGAGATTTAATCAGGTTAACTGTCACAAAGTTGACTAACAGCTTCTAAACAGCTATGCATTTATTATGCTTAGGCTCATTATAAACCAAAATAACTAAAAACATCTTATTATCTTATTGCATTTCAAGAGAGAAAACAAGAGTGTAAAACACATAAATCACTACATTTATCTGACATATAAATGTTACTGGCTACTGTGCAGACTCACATTTAACTCACAATACTTAATATATTTCATATTTTAACCTTGATTGCATATCTTCAAATGTTACGTGTGATATTATGATGATTAATAGTTTTATTAAACATTCACAGATAGGGAAAAGGCTGAAAATAAAGCGAGACACGGAATCATTAAATCGCCGCTGTTGATGTATGAGTGTTTTCTCTAACGATTTGCATTAAAGATCAGAGACGCCGCTTCCAGTCTTTGCAATAGTTTTGTATTTATGCTGTTTTTTTTTTTTACCATGCACGCATGTGAAAATACTTGTTTCTAAGTGTCTGTGCAGCTTGGGCCCACGAAGCCTCAATGATGTTTATTCATATTTATTCATATTAAACATTATTCTGCTCTGTTCTCCGCTATGTTCACATTTTAAGAAATATAATTAATATTTTCCTCATTAATCATGTATTTTTTAAATTCTGTTATTATTATGTGACCTTGATAGCTAAATAAGTGTTTAAGGCTCAGATTATGACAAAGAAAGATCACAATAATATTTTGAAGGAGGCTAAAATATATTTTTCACACGCAGACAGTTTAGCGCTTGGCTGAAGTTAGCGAGCAAGCAGCTGCCTGGACTGTTCCAATCTAACAATAAATAAAAAAACAGATATTTGTATTTGACGCTTGTAGACCTGTGGCTTGTTAACATCTTTAAAATAAAAGAACTGCACATAACAAATCTGTGTACACAGGAAAAGGGGAAAGGTGAGTTTTGTACTTCAGCACCACGGACAGAGCCACGGATTCATCAATACAAAGCACAGTCAGGCTGCTGATATCCCAGAGCTGGGGACGTATATTCTAACTGGAACAAACCTTGGTCAGATAAGGAATCAATGAGTCAAACAACACTAACATTATTCAACTAAACAGTAGGAGATGGAGAGAGAGGGGAGGCCGGTTGAAAAAGGGGATATTTGCATAAAAGTTGTGCCTGAAAACCTGCATTAAGCTCTGTAATCTTTTGCAAATTTCTTGTAAATTGAGGTAAACTCTTCACTACCGTTGCTAAAAGTGGAGAGAAAATTAACAAATTAGCAATAATCAAAAGAACAATACCACACAGATTTTAAAATGTGTAATGATCAAATTTATTTGTATAGCGAAAAATCATAAATTATAGATTCGCCCCAATGGGCTTTACAATTTGTAGAAAAGCAACACAATGCACCCTATCCTTAGACCCTCACTTTATACTTTTCATTCATCATTACATATGTACAAACATCTAAATTTGTCCTCAAGTTAACACAGACACCTACTTGTAGACCTATTGCTTGTTTGTCTGCTACTTCAGCACCAGGGACAGAGTCACGGATTCATCAATACAAAGCACAGTCAGGCTGCTGATATTTCAGAGCTGGGTGGGCTGCAAACCTCAGTCAAATAAAGCATCGATGAGTCAAACAACACTAACATTATTCAACTAAACAAGGAGATGGAGAGGGAGGTGTGGCAGGTTGAAAAGGGGGAATGTCGTCACTAATGTCGCTAAAAGTGGAGAGAGAATTAACAAATGCGTGCAATAATGAACAGATCAATAACAGAAAAGCAATTCAAATATGCAAACCGCCATCGATCGATAAGTGTTTAACGCTTAGTTTATATCTGTTCTCACATTATACATAGTACAAACATTTAAATCTGTCCTCAAGATACCACAGAAACTTGTAGGCCTACGGCTTGTTAATCTGCGACTTCAGCACCATGGACAGAGCCATGGGTTCATCAATACAAAGCACAGTCAGGCTGCTGATATCTCAGAGAAAATTTGCATAAAAATGGTGGCTGGAAACCTGCATTCAACTCACAAATTTCCTGTAAAAAGGGGTAAACTCTTCACTAATGTGACCAAAAATAGAGAGAGAGAGAGAATTAACGAATTGCGCGATTATGAAAAGATAAATAACAGAAGAGCATTTCGTATCATGCCAACCGCAGGTGATTGATTTTTTTTTTTTCCACAGCGTCACATTTGCAGCGAGACAGCGAGTCATATTTCTCGCAGTCAGCTGCTGCTGGCAGGACGTCGCAGTGGAAGCTGTGGGTGAGACACAGTTTGCTAATGAGCTCGCCGAGAATCTGCCTTGTTGTTTTCCGTCAGTGTTTCGAAACATTCCGAGCGAGAGTCTGCGGCGGTAGAGCAAACTCAAGCTGTCAAAAAATCCCTCAATCTGGGTTAATTGCTCAGGGAGAGAGAGAGCGTCATTACAGATTCATATTTTATACCTTTTGCTTGATTTCAGCTGGGAGTTTTTGTTTAGTTTTGTTTGTGTGTTTGAATGTTTCCTGCAATCAGCGTGTTTTTGCCGCTTTCCGCTGCTTTTTCCTCTCGTCCTTCGTCTGGGTGGATAATCAGTATCTGACCTCTGATCGCCTGCAGCTCGGTGGCTGGTTTCCAGAGTTCAAGTCTGGCTCAGACTCTTCAGTCGTGCGCCCTTATTTCAGTCTCTTATTATATATGATATTATTCTTGTTTCACCAGTCTCCCTTTGGCCTCTGCCAAAGACAATTTGGCAGAATACATTCACGTCTTGGGATACGGGAACACGTTGTTAGAACTTCGATAAAGAAATCACACATGTCAGGATGTTTTTAGAATTTTAACCGATGAGAGGCAAGTGTGAAAAGTTAAGATTTGATGAATCGATGCCTCTAAATTAAACCCTGACCCATTAGAGGTGAGATTATTCCACTATACCACAATAAGATACTGACGTAGTGTCAGAAAAACACAATTAAAGTACCTGTTACTGCAAATGTCTCCGTGTTAAAAAGAAAGAAAATACATTTACCGTAAATTCTGGACTATAAGGCGCACCTGCATACAAGCCGCATCCTCTCTAATTAAAAAAGTTTTGCAAGCCACATATATGTACGTTTTTAGATTAGATATGTACTACAGGATCAGAACGATTTTGAATTGTAAATGTACATGTATGTCCCTAAATAGATCCTTTCCTAACCTGTATTTTAACACGGCAGCAACTTTGCTGATTAAAACGGGACAGAACCAAGAGAAAATAACCAGTATTTACAGTATTTATCTTCATTACTCCTGTGTGTGAAATCATGTCACCTTAACCGTCTTCGCTGAAACCCACGAAGTCTTCTTCTTTAGTGTTGGAGTTGAACAAACTCAGCAATGCTTCGTCACATCTGTCTACATCAGAGATTCATTGACGCTAAGCTTCCGAGCAGCAGCGCGGTTTCCTTCCTGTATAGCGAGATCAATGGCCTTCAACCTAAAACTTGCATCAAACTAACTTCTTCGTGTGGGTTTCATGATGAAGGGGTGAGGATTTGAAAAGATAGAGTTTGACAGGGGGCGACACGGTGGAGCAGTGGGTAGCACTGTTGCCTCACAGCAAGAAGGTCGCAGGTTCAAGACCGCCTTGGGGCCTGGGTCTGGGACCTTTCTGTGTGGAGTTTGCATGTTCTCCCCGTGTCTGCGTGGGTTTTCACCGGGTACTCCGGCTTCCTCCCACAATACAAAACATGCTCAGGTTAATTGGCAAATCTAAATTGCCCATAGGTGTGAGTGTGTGTGTGAATGGTGTGTGAATGGTGTGTGTGCCCCACGATTGGCTGGCGACCATCTGGGGTGTATCCCCCTGCCTCTCGCCATAAAATGCGCTGGGATAGGCTCCAGCAGACCCCTGCGACCCCGAAAGGGAATAAGCGGGATAGAAAATGGATGGATGGATGGATGGAGTTTGACAGGATTGGTAATTTGTCGTCCGTCTATCCGCTTCTACCGACTTATATCTGCTAAAGAGGAACTAGCGTATTCTTCTTGAACTAGCGTATTCTTCTTGAACTAGCATATTCTTCTTGTCGTAGTTTTGATTCTAATTCCTGTTAGAGCGCCCCTAGTGGCGGAAAAAATCTGCAGAATAGCCGCGCCTTTGTATAAGCCGCATGGTTCAAAACATATGAAAAAAAGTAGCGGCTTATAGTCCAGAATTTACGGTAAATAAAGGAATATGGTGCAATTTGATACCAAAATAAAGACGCTATAGACTATTAACAACCACTATTAATGCATAATTTCAATCTGTTGATCAATTTACTCACAAATAACAAATTGATCTTGCATTTTTATCTCTTGTAAATATACCTTTTTACCACTTTTAACACAAATATGCTATAGACAAATGTCTAAATATGAGAACAATGAGAAATAGTCTCATTAATAACCAGCATTTCCTGTTTTAGTTAGTTTATAATTATTAAGTAATAATAAAAAAATCATCTTTTGTGTGTATTGGTGCACTATGAGAATGGGGCTGTTATATATGTGTTTTATTATGTGAAGCATTTTTCATTTTATGTATGAAAATTTCTACAAAGATGATTTTTGAGGAATATATGAGGAATATGTGAATCATATGTTGCGTGTTTATGACTCATATGTTGTATCATGAGTCACACGTGGCTCTTGCATGAATGATATTATCACTGCATTGCTTCCGATGTGGAAATAAATAGATAAAAAAGCCGACGCATGAAACTGAATCAGAGGAACCCTGCAAGCGTCGTGTTTCCAAGAGGCTCGACGGAGGACGGCGAGTTTTCCGAGCATTTTTTATGGCGATAAACTCACCAGGCCTGGGACTTCCTCCTGGGCACGCTCTGTCTCGTCCACTTGGAGTGAGGCGTCAGGTGGTAAATGAGCTGGCGGCAGATCTTGTTAGTGGACTTGAGGGATCCGGTCTCCTGCAGCAAAAAAAAAAAAAAAACGAACGACGGACAGCGACGGAGAGTTGAATAAATTCATGGATTAATGCAAGTAAACGTCACATGTGTGAAGAATCACCAGCAGCAACACAAACCAATAGAGAATACATTTTACATATCGTCTCCCTATTAAAATAACAGCTCAAGAGCTTTTAGAATAACACCAAAATCTGTATCCTGTGCAGAGAATATAATATTCATGAATATAGAACATTGTGTGTAACAAGAATAAAGTGACTTTAGGCCAATTCCTGAACATCCTACTTTAAACCTGCATTAAACTGTCCTTTCATTGATTAGTGAAAACTCTAAAGTTAAATTAAACTAATGTCAGTTTGTCCCTTTTTCATCACTTTCCCTGTGTTCTGCACCTTAGATTCTTGCATCTTTGACTTTTGATAGGTGGAATCCAAAAATCGTGATCTCTGCTTTGTCTTTTGAGAATGAAACTACAGATTTCCACATGTTGGCAAAGTTACTGTTTCCACATCAGAACATCAACTCACTTTCTTTTTCTCATCTTTCTTCTTCCCTTCCGCCTCTTTGCCCTCTGTCAAAGCCTTTAAATGGAGCGGTTTGCAGCGAACAGAGTAAATCTAATTAATGGTGCAACATGACGACGAGGAAAAAAAAAAACAAGAAGAAGACGGGGGCGATACACCTTAAGGTGATTACGCGTTCCCCGCTGCCACAAACAAACACCCCTCATACTTCCAACACTGAGGCCTCTTGGCCGACTGAGCACGGCGTTCCAGCGACGCATACTGATTCACCACGCCAGCGCCTCCTTTAGATAATGAGAGTCCGTGGTCTGGAAGAATCAACAGCAAGAGCCTGAATGTGCAGACTGTGTTATCACAGGTCTTGTGAACACGGAACTAAACGTACATCAGATTAAGCCGTTGGAATCTCCATGATCTTTGAGCCCCCTGGACGTGTGATCTAAATGAACCGCAGCGTTGTTGGGATACGTTGGTAACACAAGGAGCTGCCACGCCATAAAAAAACAGCCCAGGTCCTCCTCTAAACCCTCAGCACGTCTCACACAGCTGCCGGCCACGGGTCAGCGGACAGCTGTAACGTCCAGGCTTCTCTAGGATCTCCAGGCTTCCCTACAACACCCAGTCTTCCCTGGAATGCCCAGGTTTCCCTACAACACCCGGGTTTCCTTATAACATCCGGGCTTCCCTACAACGCCCAGGCTTCCCTACAACGTCTGTGTCTTCCCTGGAGCGCCCAGGCTTCCCTGGAACATCTAGGTTTCCCTACAACGCCCAGGCTTCCCTACAACACCCAGTCCTCCCTGGAATGCCCAGGTTTCCCTACCACACCCGGGTTTCCTTATAACATCCGGGCTTCCCTACAACGCCCAGGCTTCCCTACAGCGCCCAGACTTCCCTACAATGTCCAGGCTTCCCTATAATATCTGGGCTTCCATATAACATCTGGGCTCCCCTAAAAGACTGCGGCTTCCCTGGAATGCCCAGGCTTCCCTACAACACCCGGGCTTCCCTATAATATCTGGGCTTCCCTATAACATCCGGTCTTCCCTATAACATTCACGGCTTCCCTACAACACCCAGGCTTCCCTATAATATCCGGGCTTCCCTACAACGTCTGTGTCTTGGAACGCCCAGGCTTCCCTGGAACATCTGGGCTTCCCTACAACACCCGGGTTTCCTTATAACGACCAGGCTTCCCTGCAACGTCCAGGCTTCCCTATAATATCTGGGCTTCCCTATAACATTCACGGCTTCCCTACAACACCCAGGCTTCCCTATAATATCCGGGCTTCCCTACAACGTCTGTGTCTTGGAATGCCCAGGTTTCCCTACAACACCCGGGTTTCCTTATAACGACCAGGCTTCCCTGCAACGTCCAGGCTTCCCTGCAACGTCCAGGCTTCCCTATAATATCCGGGCTTCCATATAACATCTGGGCTCCCCTAAAAGACTGAGGCTTCCCTGGAATGCCCAGGCTTCCCTACAACACCCAGGTTTCCCTGCAACGTCCAGTCTTCCCTACAATGTCCGCGGCTTCCCTACAACACCCGGGCTTCCCTATAATATCCGGGCTTCCCTATAACATCCTACAATGTCCAGGCTTCCCTATAACATCTGGGCTTCCCTGCAACACACGGGCTTCCCTACAACACCCAGGCTTCCCTACAATGCCCAGGCTTCCCTACAACACCCGGGCTTCCCTATAATATCCGGGCTTCCCTACAACACCTAGGATCCCTACGATACCCAGGCTTCCCTGGAACCTCCAGGCTTCTCTCAGGTGGTCATTAATATAAAACCCACCACAATGACTCTGTTTGCCACGTTTCCTAAAAAAAATGGCGACTGCAGGTTTTTAGACAAAATGAATTTGAATCCTAACTTGGACACTGGTGTAACAGGAACGTTGGTTCCCCCAGATTCTTCATTATAAGGTTTTATGTCTGAGATTAACTCATTAGGTCCCAAAGTGACAAATCATCCTAATATGGAATATTTTTACAAAACCAATTACAAAACCTGAGTGAAAGTTTCCTAAAAGTATTTTTTTTTTCAGAATAATAATTTTTATTCCCAAATATCTGTATTTTGACATATATGTAACATTGGGCATTAGTGGTGAACATATTCCATATTGATATGAGTTAACTTTTGATTCTCTGAAAAGAGATTTTACAGTAGTCTTAGCAAATACAGCAACATGACAATCTCACATTACGCCGTGTCCATTATAAAGACAAACTTTTCGATCCTGCTCAGATTCCCCTGGCTGCAGGATGCCGTACAACCAGAGATATTAGGATTCAAATTGCATTCCCGTCTGTGGTGTGAAGGTGAAGACACTAAAGAAAGCAGCAGAGTGGCCGTAAAATAAAAGGTTGTAAATCCAGCAGTTGCCAACACAAAACAAAAAATAAAAAAAAGAAAGAAGAAAGGCCCATGTTGACAACAGTGATCACGACCCAGAGAAGTGACGCAGTTCTGAAAAAGCATAAAGTGACATATTCTCTGTGTTCAGGAGGTTCGACAGCATTTGTTTAATGCAGTTTTAACCCAAAAGTGACACCAGTGGAGCCTCCTCCTTATGAGGCTTTAGGTCCTTTTCTTTCGATTTGTCTGTTCACTAGCCACTCATCATACATCTGTGAATGTGTAGCAGGGCCGAACAACGAGTTGAAATTATATTGTAATTGCAAAAATTGCCGACTGCAATTATCAAACGGCAGGAGTCGCAATATTTGTTAAAGGTGCAGCAGCCGATTACATAACAGCAGCCTGTTACGTAATAAATCTTTAAAATGTAATAGGCCAATAATGTAATAAAAGTGGTTGGGTGATTACGTAATAACTTATTACGTTATTGGCCTGGTGACGGAAAAAAAAGATGTTTTGCAAATGTAAAAACTGAGCTGATACTGTAAAAAGTTATTGCTTTATAAGCTCAGTGCTTTTATTATGTCAGTGGCCAATAACATTTTAAAGAGGGCAAGTCTATTACATAATCTGCTGCTGCAAGAGAGAAGCACTGAAACATCATCCTGCTGCAGAGATGCACGAACATTACATTCTACAGAGCTAAGAAATGTTTAATTAACATTTGGATATGTTTTAAATTAGAGTTTTTATCAGGTTTTGTGTGTGTGTGTGAATTTGTATGATTTTTTAAAAAATGTCTAATGCTGTACTGATGAATGAATATAAAAATATAAAAGTTGTTGATAGCATGTGGTTTAATTTATTTATTTTACGTTTTCAAGAGAATTAAACTACCTGGGACCATGTTTTAATTCTTTATTCTTCTATTCATTTTTTTGTCGTTATTAAAATGACGTTAAAGAACAACCTCTCTGTTAATATTAATTAATTGTAAATCACAGTAGATCTGATGCAGTGAAAAAAATAAGAAATACAACATGAACTTCAAAGTTACTGTGGTAAAATATGCATGCAACTACAGTACTGTAATCAAAAATGTATTGAAAAAATGTCAATTATACAGTAGTAATGCTAGTTTAATCAAATAATTCTATTATATTCCCATATTTTTTCCCTGTTTTGATGAGCAGGAAGAAATTAATCTCCTGTCCCATATTACAGCCTGGTCTCAAATAAAGGCCTGATGTGTTATAGTAGTTAAAACAAATAAAACCCATAATTTTGATCCTCTGAAAAGAGTTTTTACATCAGTACTCATAGCAAATACAGCAACATGACAATCTTACATTACGTCGTGTCCAATAATCTCCTGGATTTAATCTCCTGTCCCATATTACCGCCTGGTCTCAAATAAAGGCCTGATGTGTTATAGTAGATGAAACAAATAAAAACCCATAATTTTGATCAGTAATCATAGCAAATGTAGCAACATGACAATCCTACATTACTTTCCATCCATAAATCTCCTGGAATTAATCTCCTGTCCCATATTACCGCCTGGTTCCAAATAAAGGCCTGGTGTGTTATAGTAGTTAAAACAAATAAAACCCATAATTTTGATTCTCTGAAAAGAGTTTTTACATCAGTAATCTTAGCAAATACAGCAACATGACAATTTTACATTACGTCTTGTCCATAAATCTCCTGGAATTAATCTCCTGTCCCAAATTACCGCCTGGTCTCAAATAAAGGCCTGGTGTGTTATAGTAGTTAAAACAAATAAAACAACGAGGTAACATTATTATCCCGTATATTCTCCCCCCTGAATGTCCAATGGCAGCCCTTTTACACATCAGCCTGAACCAATATCTCAATAATTACTTGCATACTACATTTGAACAGATGAGGCTTCTGCAGACACCGATTGGTTTCACCTTGCACAAAGCCACTATTTTGCATCTTTTGTGGTTTCACTAACAAATATGACACTCAGTCTCTGGCTGATGCAGCTTTCCTCTGTTCTCTTTGTAATTTCACCGCTCTTCCCCATGATAAAGATGCGTCTCACCCCTTTCGGGCACTGCAGGTCTCGGGCCAGACTGAGCAGCAGCTCGTGTGAGATGGGATCCACCAGGTTGAGGAAAGCGGCGTTCTTGTACAGGATGTCGTTGAGGGACGTTCCCTGCAGCCCCAGGTCCTATAAAAGGAGATCAGGGGACAAAAGAAAAAAAAATCAAAACACATGTACAACACGTTCCGATGTCCCTAACAAGACACGTTTGTGCTTTTTGAGAAGCCGCCGATCGATGGATTTTTTTTTTTTGGAGCTGGAGGAGAGAACAGGTTGTTTTAGTGTCTCGTTAAAACTAACGAGCCTCTCAGCGGCTGATCTGATCTGAGCGGGCAGTGGCTGCATAGTTATGACATCATAACCTCGCTCGGGTCCTGATGGCTGTGAGAATTTCTCTGAATGGAGCATTCTGGAACAGCCATTTTATAATTACCTGACTGTACGATTCATTGTTTTACCTCGATTTCAGGCTAACTGATTTTTTTTGGCCATTTTTTTTACTCAAATTTTGTTTTTATCAACTATTTTACACAAGTTGCATTAACTGCTGTTGCTCAATCACCAAATGGAGCCTATGTATAACACGTTTTTTGTTAATGAATAGGTAGTATTTATAGTATATTAAAGTGAATGTTAAATAATCGGAAGACTTTTGAAATATGCCAATAAAGTTTTTCTTAAAATCAACCAGCCCTGATCTTCTAATCACAAATAAACGTTCTCTGCAACCAGAAAGATAAATAATGCTCTCTGAATGAAGACAATAAAAACTCTAATCTCGTTTGCAGGTTTCTGTTCTAGTGTTATGCAACAGGGGGAAAAAAAAAATTCCAATTAAACGCATGCAACTGTTTTCAATCTTCGTGCATCATAAGCGAATGAGCGCGTGACGTGCAGAGCGATTTAATAAAAACGGAGCACCGGGACGCGTCCAGCGAGGATGGCGGCGCCCACATCACCTTCAGCTGCGTCTATTCGCAGCGACAGTGTAAATATATTGAAGCCAGGCTGATGCATCAGTGGCCAATGTGTGTGTGTGTGTGTGTGTGTGTGACGTAATGTTTTTCAGAGGAATGGTCTCATCAGAGTGAAGGCAGCCACACACACACACACACTCAGACAAAAAGAACCCTCAACACAAAGCGGGCAACGGCAGAAAAAAACTGATCAGATCAAACCGAAAATGAGCATAAAAGGATGTGAGTCAGAGGGAAGGAAATGAATTAAAGCCTCTGCAGCTGCTCAGCGACGCGCTGATCCTCTTATTAACAGTGTTGACAGTTTTAAAACTAGAAGCTGTGGAGATGATAAACGCTGTCAGCGCCGCATGGGCCGGAAAAAGAGTCTCAAATAACAGGCTGGAGGCAACTGTGTGTGTGTGTGTGTGTGTGTGTGTGTGTATGTGTGTGTGTGTGTGTGTGACAGGCCCGAACACTCGGGGCCACAAAAGAGGGAAAACTCCCATCAGCGTTTTCTCCTCCTCCAGCTTCTCTCGACTTGATTTATCGCGGCCGAGCCGACGTTGGGAGTCCTACCGTAGGCGGAATTTTTCAGATTGGCGACCGCCTGTGCCCCGGCTCCGTGGGATTCCCTGACGCCCTCCCCCCCCCCAACACACACACACACACACACACACACCGACGCCGCCTCCAATACATCTCACTTAGCGCTGAGCCCGCAGGATCCACAGGAACGGAAGCAGAGATGAACATGAAGATTTCTTTTGCAGTAAAAGTGTGTTTAGTGGTGAGTGTAACACATTACACGTTGTTTATGCAACGCGAATGTTCATATTTTACTCTGAATAAGTGTCAGAACCCACTCTCCAGCCTATCAGGGGACATACACACATCATTCATTCATTCACACACTCCAATTAATGATGCACTGCACCACCGTGTCCTGATAGGCTGACCAGTCCTGATCCTGCAGAGCTACCATCCTACGTGTGGTAGGAATCTCCTACTCCAACACACCTGATTCCCATTATTCACAAGCCGATGCAAAGCTGCAGCTACTTGATTGTGAGTCTATGATTAGAATCATTTGTGTTGGAGTAGGGAGATTCCTAAATCATGTAGGATGGTAGCTCTGCAGGATCAGGGTTGGGCAGCCCTGCTCTAAGGTTTTACAGGAAAAAAATATGGTAATGCCTTATGATGCATTTTTAACTTGGATTTAACGGAACAGAAGAGGAAGAGGAGTGAACCTGCAGAAATAAAGAAAAATCTCTATTTACTTTACTTTAGTGATAAAAAATAAGGATTTGATGGATCAGAGTCAGACGTGCATTGTCTGTTGAACCTGAATGAACCTTATAATTAGGTATAATGCTGAAAAAGTGAATTACATTCACATCACCAAAACCAGATTTCCAGTTATTTTGCTGAGAGTAACTAGAAAGTAAATATTTAGTGTATTATACTTATTTGAACTTTACTTATTTGGAGTAATATTGTGTATTCAGACAGAATAAGTAACCTCCAACCAACCAAGGAAACGTATAAGAACATATGGGTTCTTAAACCCTGCAGGTTGGGGTTATTGTGGCTTGGAACCCTGAAACATATGCAGTACCTTTTTGGATCTTTTTAGTCTCAATGAAACTGCAAAAAGATAGAGTTTATAGAGAGAGTTTGAGCAGATGTTCAGACGATTCTGGAACATCTGGACTCAATCAGTGTCGCATGAAATATTACTTAGACATGGTAAAAAAATGTTTTGCATGTTTTATTACTTAAAATGGCCTAAATAATAGATACATTACAATAAAACATGTAGTAGAAACAGTTATATGCTGTGTAAGTCATTAGGTTGTATACACGAGGAATTTTCCCACATTTGTATATCGATGCCATATGGAAACACATTCAAACAAGAAACAAGAAACAAGAAAATAATAACTTGTAACATCAAAATTTAATTAAATGCAAAAAATTAATAAATAAATACCAGTCCAGGTCCTGGAGGTCCACTGTGGATCCACAGCTGGTTCCACTAATTAACGTCCTTAACGAGGACTCTACTGGTTCATTAGAACCAGGTGTTACTTCCTGGTTGGAACAAAAACCTGGATCCACCGTGGACCTCCAGGACCAGGATTAGTGACCCTAGTCTAGATAGTAAGTGACATTTTTATAAAAAAAAGACCACCTTTTGTTCTGAGACAAAATGCTCACATGTCAAATGTCCTAATAAATCGATTAATAAATGCATGCACTTTGAATATGTGCAACAGCAGGTTAGGATCAGTATATACATTGACCTTTTTTGTGATAAACATTTTTCTTGCATCAGCACAAGAAACAACAAAAGCAACAGTAGCTTTGCATGTTAAATCCAGTAATGCTGTAGTATAACAAATTGCTTTGAGATGACAACAAGTAATAAATAACACACATTACAGTTATTTATTGCTTGGCGACACTGTGTGTGTTAAACAGGTCGAGCAGCTGCAGCTTTGCAGGAGATTCACAGCTGAAACTCCTCATGTGTGCATATATGTGTATAAAAAACACAGATTAATTTGACTGATTCTTCATCATAAAAGCATGAAATGCCTCCCGTCCGTTTTCACTTCCGAACGCCGCATATCTAATCTGACGTCTGTCTTATCACGAGAAGAAAGTCGCGGAGAACAGAGCATCCGAGCTCTGATCCCGGAGCGTCATCCCACACATTTTGCTTCGTTAGAATCCAATTAAATGTGTCGCAGGGCGCGACGGATCCCGGAGCCTCGGACGTTCCACGATTTGTTTGCTTCCACGTGCAAAGGAAAACAGGGAGAGTTTATTCCTGCACACGCTGACATTGAGGATTGAAAACGTTGCTGCAGTCACATAATCCTGCCCTCAAATAAAAGGGGAATGTTCTGTATCGGCACACGTTGTGGGCTGTTTTCATTCCAACTCTTATAAATAAATTCATGTTTTAAAAAAAAAATATATATATATATATATATAATTGACTGATATGATTCTAGTCCCCTGGTGTTCACTCCTTTGACTCACAAATCAACACTTGGCTCCAGTACATGAATTTTAATTATTTTTATTGGGTATTTGTGCAGCAGCTACAGGCCATGAAAGAACTTGACCTTATAAATTTAAATATTCTCCTTTTTTTTCAAATGTTTATTCCAAATCTTAAAAAAATTATATTTGCTGCGTGCTCTGTTGCCAAAAGTCAGATTCGTAGATAGATTAGCTTAGAACAAAATGAAGATTAAAGTGAAAACTAATTGTGTTTTCGTTCAACACTTTATCCAACTCAAAATATTGAAAGATTTATGCAAATCTTGGATTGGTTGATTTGCAGGACTGTGAATGGGGTCTGAATAACTTCAGAGCTCGTTTTGACGTGCAGTTTCTAAACTAAGACTTTTTAATAATCTGTAAAACGCCTAAAATCTACAGTAATTAACTGGCAGCAATTTACCAGAAAATTACTGTATTTTTTACAGTTGAAGTACAGTATTACCATTTAGAGTACTGTGTTTTAACTGTAAAATAATTTCATTTTCATTTGTATATTCAGCATTAGTTGATTACAGTAAAAATATGTTAAATACTGTGATTTAATTTGAATTTACAGTATTAGTTTATAAATTGCGCAAGAAAAATCTGTAAAATACTGTGATTTAAGTTGAATTTACAGGATTAGTTTATAAATTGTGCAATAAAAATCTGTAAATACTGTGAATTTAGTTGTATTAACAGTATAAATTTATAAATTGTGCAATAAAAATCTGTTAAATACTGTGATTTAAGTTGAATTTACAGGATTAGTTTATAAATTGTGCAACACAAATCTGTAAAATACTGTGATTTCAGTTGAATTTACAGTATTAGCTGACAAATTGTGCAAAAATAATCTGTTAAATACTGTGAATTTAGTTGTATTTACAGTATTAGTTTATAAATTGTGCAATAAAAATCTGTAAATACTGTGAATTTAGTTGTATTTACAGTATTAGTTTATAAATTGTGCAATAAAAATCTGTTAAATACTGTGATTTCAGTTGAATTTGCAGTATAATCTGACAAATTGTGCAGTAAAAATCTGTTAAATACTGTGAATTTAGTTGTATTTACAGTATTAGTTTATAAGTTGTGCAATAAAAATCTGTTAAATACTGTGATTTCAGTTGAATTTGCAGTATTAACTGACAAATTGTGCAACAAAAATCTGTTAAATACTGTGAATTTAGTTGAATTTACAGTGTGTGACTAAATAAATAAAATATAAAGCAATCTACAGTAATAATTTACAGTAAATTTACCGTATATATAGATATTGGTTTCACAGCAAAGTATATTTAAATTGCACTTTAGAGTATCAGGATGCATTTTCTCATGATCCACATGTTTATAAAAGCATCACAGCATAAAAAACTATGTTTGATCAACATCAGACCAAACAAAAAAATGCAAAAAAATTATTCGATTTAATGGATGAATATTTAATAAGATCACAAAGGCACCAAAGAGGTTTTTATTTTAAATAATAAATACAACAGTGAACCTTCCACTCCACACACAACAGAGACCACTTTCATTGGCGTTGCCTCCACCGCGGCGTTGCGTAATTGATACGAGCGTTTTGCTGATTCTTTGTTTGCTAATGAATATCTGGAAGATCCCAAACTAATTAACTTAATGGGCCAGAAGAAAAGCAGATCTGCCGCGCAGATACGGCGGCGAGGGGCCGCGGCGTTATTGGTTCCCGCCGCTAACGGCTCCCTCCGTGTGCGAGGAATCAAGCATCAATCATCTCAAGGTGATTATCTCCAAATCCATCCGCCCCTGAGACGGAAAAAGCCACTTTGCTGCCGGAGAAACAACAACCGGAGCTGTGCTGAGCGCTGGTTTTTCTCCTTAAAGTATTATTAGTCAGACACTTGGCTTCGGGCCGAACGGCTTCACCTTCACGAGGAGACGCGTCGTGCTGCTGGAGTTAGTCTTTTCCCGACAGGGCGAGACTGACAACAGAGCGGTTTTGATGAAATAATCAAAACGAGTCGTTTCTTCATGCAAATACGGATAAAAAGCCTCACAATTATGTTAAATGCATCCCAGTGGCGGCTGTTACTGCAGAGCAGCAGCAGCTGACCTTTCTGTTCTAACCCCCACATCTGTATAATTTAGTGGCACCCTACAGATGTGCAGGGACACTTCGCGACGGGGGGGGGGGGGGGGGCTCCCTTTGTCTGAACCTTCCAAACGGGTTCCCTTTGATCAACATGCAGCAACCAGAATAAAAAAAAACTGAGCTCTAAAAAGCTTCTTTTACAATTCATGTTTGAGAACGTGAGGTTTTCTGAAAACGTGGAAGGTGTTACACAGATAAGGAATAAACCGCAACTCATTCGGACAACAAAAGACGTGTTTTACACAATTCTGCTCGGGAAAGCGAGAGATTAGAGACTATTTACCGCGTCTCATGTGGATGTGGATATATGTATATATGCATATATATATAGTGGTGCGTCAAATCTCATGCATATCACATGTTGAACAATGGCAGGAAACAGAGAATAGCTCACATTCATCTCGGGTTATTCACTCCAGATTCCGTTTTAACCCCTTTAAAACCCCCCACGAAGGCCGAGCCGTTTCGTTTAATCCAAATCTAGGCTGAAACTAATGATCATCCGATTCCATCAAAGCAAATCCACAATAAAAAAAAACAGAGAAGAGCCTGAAAGACGACTGGAGCCTCTACAGAGACGTCTTTTGAATGTTTTCCGGGGGCGTTTTAAAGGTTCTAACACGCCGTATAATGGCGCCCAGTGTCCCGAGCTCATTGAATATTCAGAACATGAACCTGCTGGAGCCGTTTATTCCTTTCAGACCAGAACAGGTGGTTGATCCCAATCAGGATCCAGCTGTTTCATCCCCTTTAGGAGCATTAAATAAAGACGCCCTGTGTCTTTGCAGGCAACTTTGCAGGCCTGTTACAGACGATTTAAGAACAGTAGACGATTCAAGGACTTTAATTATGTTTTAATGGTGCACCGACACCTGATTTGAAGGCTACACCCGCTTTTAATCATGCACTTACATTTTATATGTATTGTTTAGCACAGGGCTGCAGGTTTTATTCCAACCAGGCAGTAACACACCTGGTTCTACCAATCAACCATTAGTAGAACCAGGTGTGCTACTGCCTGTTTGGAGCAGAATCCTGCACCTTACCCCATGGTTTTGCATATTACTTTTGAACTACTGAATAAAATGCATGAATGAGCAGTTATTATTACAGCTGTGCACCATTCATCTCCTGCCTTGTGATAAAGTTGCAGGTGACTCCTCGCCTCTCACCTTGCGCAGCAGCTTTAGCACCTCCGCCGCCTGCTCCGCCTTCTGCTCGCGGAGCAGCTTCTGGATCTCCCGGATCCACGCCACCCTGCGCACGTACGGGCTGTGGTTGTTCCGGCGCAGCATCCCCGGGAGCTTGTCGGACTTCAGCATCAGGGAGGCGAACAAGAAGTCGCCCCCCCTGCCGCTCCTGCCGCTCCTGCCGCTCCCGCCGCTCCCGCCGCCCGCCCTGCGCTCGCCCTCCGCGGGCGCGTCGCTGCGCTGCCGTCGCCTCCTGCTCACTTTGCCGTCGAAATCCAGACTCCTCTGCCTGGTCAACTTGGAACCCATCACTCCTGGCGGCGGGACGCGTCAGCGGCAGCGGCAGCGGCGGATGTCACAGCGCGCTGCCGCCGGAGCATCACACTCAACTTGCGGCGAGATGCGCGCAAATGCGCCCGGAGACGGTGTCCGCGGTGATGTAAAAGTTTCCAGACGGGAAGGTGTACGCGGTGATGCGCTCGCGTCCATCCGTCCAACAACTCTGGCGTCCTGTCGCCGTTTCCTACTCACGGCTCCCGCAGCTGCTCAGCCAATCAGAGCGCGAGGCTGCGCACGTGGAGCAGCGAGTTTTTTTTTCCTCCTTCTTTCTTCCTCTTGTTTTTTCCTCGTCTTGACCCTCGACATCACAAACGCTGTTGTTTGTTCGACACGTTTCTCGCTGTCAGGCTGAGAAAAGTCAGAGGAGAATAAAAACCGACTCATGTCATCCTGTTTATTTATTTATGGGGTTATGTAACCATTTCATCATCTAGTGATATGATAATGTAAGAGATAAATAGATAGATAAATAGGAATAATGTCCTGTGGTGTAACCCTAAAAACTCACCATATAGTACCATATAGTTTAATTCTCTTATTTATTTATTTTTAAAACATTGTATTATTATTATTTTATATTATATTATATTAATTACGGTAAATATTTAAAATTGATGATTGTTTTTACACCATTTGACATTTCACGTCAAAATTGGGACTTTTAAATGACATAAAATCAACACGAGCACAAAATGTAAATTTCGAGAGACCTGATGAATGCGTTTTAAAACTTTATTTAAAAAATGTTGGACTTTCTCATTATATTCATTTTACTGTAAGGGGTAGTGTTCTGGCCTCATAAGCTGCCAAACCGTGTTTCTCATCTTGCAAGCCACTATTTCTCACTGACCTTTATACATTTTACAAAAATATAATACAATTCATATATGAAAAAGTTGATATTTATGTTATTTTACTGTTTTATCTCTCACTCTGTCATCATTATATTCATGTTACTGTAAGGGGTAGTGTTCTGGCCTCATAAGCTGCCAAACCATGTTTCTCATCTTGCAAGCCACTATTTCTCACTGACCTTTATATGTTTTACAAAAATATAATACAATTCATATATGAAAAAGTTGATATTTATGTTATTTTACTGTTTTATCTCTCACTCTGTCATCATTATATTCATGTTACTGATCATTATTGATTAAAAAATCTCATGTGTGAATATTCATTACAATATTGAAATCAAGTTATTAGGTAAAAAAGCTTAGATTTTGTGCATATCACTCATCTAAAGATATATATGTTTATATATAATATATATAGAGAGAGATTATCAAGAAACTTAAATTCTGAATACATATCATTAATAATTTCAATGCACATAGTAACATAATCAGCTTTTTGACAAGCTCAAGTCTTTTTTTTAGAACATAAGCATTGATTTTAGAGGTGTTGCATTGGATGAGAGATAAATGTAAATATTTGCTATTTCTTTTCTGTTCCCTTTTCTCATTTTATGTTATTTTAATTACGTTCCAACATGTTTTTCTTAGGTGACTGTATTTGTACACTCATCAATCATCATTTTTAGATCTTTTATGCAATTTTTAGAGCGCAAAAAAAGAATCTCAGGTGAAGTGTAACACCAGATTTAACCTCTGAGGGTGAATATATAAGCAAAATGTGCTTTAATTAATATGACCAGTGTCCTCATGATGCTGAAAAAATGTCATATGTCTGCGAATCGAGGACACAGTGGACAGAATCTTCATAAAATGCTGCAGGAGCCACAGAAGCTGCATAATAAAACATGAAAACTAGAGTTTTAATCCAAGTGCATCAATCACTGTGTGTGTGTGTGTGTGTGTGTGTGTGTGTGTGTGTGTGTGTGTGAGTTGTACTTTTGGATGTCCATTAAATCAGCAGCGGTATTGATCAGGCCAGGAGAGATGGGCTGATAGGCAGCTCTTAATCAAACGCCGACAACACGACGCGGGAAGCGTTTAACCATTCAGGACAGGTCGTCGTTACGGAGGAAGCAAACAGCCGCCGACCTTCGTTTCCTGGCTGTGGTGATGTAGAGACGCCGGGACGCGACAGGTGTTACACGCCATTAAATCTGCTGTTAGAGGTTCAAACTCATTAGGAGCTGCCGTCTGAATTTGACTCTCAAACACAGCTTTTCGGATAATTCACATTATTTTACTTTCGTTTTATCCTTCACTCAGTCATCTTTATAGTCACATTACTTTTATTTATTTACTTTTGTGAATGATTCATGAAGATCACAAGGTATTAGGTCAAAATGTTTGGATTTTGTGCACATCAGCCAAAGATATAGAGATAGATTATTAAAAAAAAAATCCAATTCTGAATGCATGTCATTATTAATAATTTCAATGCACAAGAACAAGTAATAAAATGAGCTCTCTATCTATAACTCAAAGAGTGTGACTGTTTGCCTATAGCATGATGGGGGGTATATTTTTTAAGTTAGATAGTCAAAACATCATTATTATATTATTATCATTAACACTTTGAAGCCCTATAGGTGTATTATGGTGGTGTAAGGGGTAGTGTTCTGGCCTCATAAGCTGCCAAACCGTGTTTCTTTGCCCCTACGCCACATAATATATCATACAAAACATGATATATCATACAAAAAAAGATAATCTTCTTTCTATAAACTACGCTGAAACTCCTAGATGCGTTCACAGACCTTTAGGAAATCCAGACACTGTCGTTTTATGGATGAATGGATGGATATATTAAATGGTAATGTGACAACGCAAGAATATTTTCCATCATATCACCATTTACTACACATACTGTGGTTATCAGAGCAATGTGTGGGACAACGAAAAATCACCTTTATCCAATCTGTCTACTTTTCTAAGTGAATAGACAGTCAAAACATCATTATTATATTATAATCATTAAACCTTGAAGCGCTATAGGTGTAATATGGTGGTGTATGGGGTAGTGTTCTGGCCTCATGAGCTGCCAAACCATGTTTCTTTGCCTCTATGCCACGTAATATGTCATACAAAACATAATATATCATACAAAAAGAAGCTAATCTTCTTTCTATAAACTACGCTGAAACTCCAAGATGCGTTCACGGACCCTCAGGAAATCCAGGCACTGACGTTTTATGGATGAATGGATGGATATATTAAATGGTAATGTGACAACGCAAGAATATTTTCCATCATATCACCATTTACTACACATACTGTGGTTATCAGAGCAGTGTGTGGGACATGAAAAAATCACCTTTATCCAATATGTCTACTTTTCTAAATGAATAGACAGTCAAAAAATCATTATTATATTATAATCATTAAACCTTGAAGCCCTATAGGTGTATTATGGTGGTGTATGGGGTAGTGTTCTGGCCTCATAAGCTGCCAAACCGTGTTTCTTTGCCTCTATGCCACATAATATATCATACAAAACATTATATATCATACAAAAAAAGATAATCTTCTTTCTATAAACTACGCTGAAACTCCAAGATGCGTTCACGGACCTTCAGGAAATCCAGGCACTGACGTTTTATGGATGAATGGATGGGTATATTAACTGGTAATGTGACAACGCAAGAATATTCTCCATCATATCACCATTTACTACACATACTGCGGTTATCAGAGCAGTGTGTGGGACATGAAAAAATCACCTTTATCCAATCTGTCTACTTTTCTAAATGAATACACACTTTCTCCAGGCACTGCTCTGGTGTATTTAAACTCAGACTCCCTCCAATGTGATGAGCTGTAACCTTGATGAACAGACCTTCATTAGCTTGATTTTTTACATTTATTCATTAACCTAAAAGGTATTTGGACAAATATTCTGTGTGAGTGTCTCCTCCAGGCAAAGGAATGTCAGCAGGGGGTTGAACCACATTCACTGTGTGTGTGTGTGTGTGTGTGTCGTATCTTTTTTTTTAGCCTTCTGTAAATGCAAAGCCACAGAGGTAAAAAAAAAAATTGATTCAGGAGTCGTTTAGTCCCACGGAGCTTAAAGCGTCATGGCTGAAGCTCCATCCGTCCAGGTTCTTGTTTTTCTTTCTAACGTCGGATTCGAGCTAAATAGTCGATTCCCTTTAGAAAAAAAAACTCCACAGGTTCACAGCAATTTACTCTGTTTTAGGTGGATTCAGCCGGAGTCTAATTATCCTTCAAACAGGGAAAAGAAACACACACAGTTCGTCAGAGGTTGTTTGTGTGACGCTCGTCTAATTGGGGCTGTAGAAACACTGCGAGGGCTGTTTATACATCAATATACCAATATATTGATAAAAGACATATATACGTATAGATTCTACAGTAAACTGAAAAAACATGTAACATGAAGTTGTTCATTTGATTTCTTCTGAACTAAATACAGACTATAATGCATATAAAGTGTGTTTATTAATTCAGTTTACCACTAACATTGTGACCATGAATAATAATACATTAATTTACACAAACCTAGTTAAAAGTCATCACTAGGCTAATCAGGCTAACGTCCACTAGTACATATATGTACATTTAAAGTAATCTGTTGTACCAAATATTTGTTTTTTTTTAATAGAGTTTATAAGATGGGAAATACAAATATTTTTTAAATCAAATAAAATGAGAAAAGCCGAATTAATTAACTGGTGTAAAAAAATTAGCTTTTGGGCAAGTGTAGTATTATTGTTTATATCAAATATAAATAATCAGGTAATAGCACAATTCTGTAAAGTCAGAATGTAATTCAGATGTAATATCTGTGATATCTTTTAATATATATATAAATAATAAAATTATTCGAACCCCTATCAAATACAAGGGATTTCTTAAATTTTTTTTCCACTTAAAACTTTGTATTTTACCTTAGTTTTTACTTAAAAAGGACACAAAATATAATATATATATATATATATATATATATAAGAAAGATCATAGTCATTTGTTGATGGGATTTTGGGTTTTCACTGTTCATTTACACATTCTAATGAAACACAAATCGATTATGGCTTCAGACTTCTTTTGTTTCCTATTTAAGTAAAAACTGAAGTGAAATACTAATTTGTAAGTGGAATAAATAAAGAAATCCCTTGTTTTTGACAGGGGTAGGAATAATTTTGGGTTTAAGTGTGTACATGCTCCTGGTTTTGAAGGCTCTAGTACAGAGATGTCATCCTCTGATTCTACCTCAGGCTATAATAACTGCATTGGCGAGGTTGCAAAAACACACATATGCGTAATAGGGTAATATATGCAAAAAAAAAAAAGAAGAAATGATGTATAATCTCTGCAGAGACAATTGCCATCTGTCCATTTCACAAATTACAGCCGCTCACACGTTCACGAGCCCAACAATCCTCTTAAATGCTCTCGCACTCTGTTTGATTGCCTACGTGTTGTCGAGGTGAACGCGAGCGGAGGCCCGGGAGGACGTCGGGAAGTTTAAAGCGACTCCAAATATATCGCACATCAAACCTTCAATCTGCTTTTTTTTTTTTTTCTTCCGCCTCCTGACAGAAACAGCGAGCTCTCGGATGTTCCGCTACGCGACGTGTCAGTCGTTTCAGCAGGAATATGATATGTCTCGCGCTCTCGATCTGCACCGTGTCGCCGTGTCTCCCAGTTCATTGAGCTCTGCACCTCGTTTAATCACCAGGCCAGGGATGAAAATAGGCGACTAGCAGTCGTCTTGTGTTCAGGTGTTGGCGTCGGGGCCTAAATCTGGATCATAACGTACAATTATAGCCCAGCAATAACCTGTTGATTGTGGAATCATGTTATCACAGGGCGTTATGCATTCTTTATGTGCCCCAAACAATACAAAGACAAAGAACCCTGAAGAAGAAAAGGATGAACAATACATATTAATAAAGATTTTTTTACATCATGCAAAACAACGGTGGATATGTCCTCCATTCTGGAGAACAAATTGTAAAGAGCAGCTACCGACTGAGCAGATTCTTCCCTGCACAGGACGAGATGCCTTATGATGACTAAAAGATGTCAAACAGTGGATTCTGCATTGATGTAGTTTTTGTTAATAAAAATAAAGACAAACTTTTGTGAAATCTCACAAAAGTGTTTTTTCCCTATTTTTTCCACATTTTTTACTATGGTTTTTTTAATTGTTTTTTTTTTCTTAATTTTTTTCTATGATTTTTCCAGTTTTTTAATAGTTTTTTTTTCCCATGTTGTTTTTTTTAATGATTTCCCTGTTTTTTACTATGTTTTTTTCCTATGTTGTTTTTTCTATGATTTTTACTGTTTTTTTCATATGTTTTTTACTATGTATTTTATGTATTATGTATTTTTTAATGTTTTTTAAAAAAAAATGTAATGATTTTTTAAATAGTTTTTCCCAGTAGTTTTTGTTTTTCTATGATTTTTACTGTTTTTTTCATATCTTTTTTTTACTATGTTTAATTTTTTTTTTCATTTTTTCCAATGTTGTTTTTTATGATTTTTCCTGTTTTTTCCTGTTTTTTACCATGTTTTTTTTAACATGTTTTCTTTAATAGTTTTGCCCAGTAGTTTTTGTTTTTCCCATGATTTTTCCTATGTGTTTTTCTCATGTTGTTTTTTATGATTTTTCCTGTTTTTTCATGTTTTTTACCATGTTTTTTTAACATGTTTTTTTTAATAGTTTTCCCCAGTAGTTTTTGTTTTTCCCATGATTTTTCCTATGTGTTTTTCTCATGTTGTTTTTCTATGATTTTTACTATGTTTTTTTCATATATTTTTTAAGCCTCATTTTCCTCACATATAAAGATATTAAATCAGTTCTTGACTTGATTCAAGTGAAAGACATCTGAAAAGATTATTAGATGTATGTTTTACCTCCAGTTTTTTATTTTAAACCTATGTCTCTTTTGGGGCTCTGTATGTATTTATTCTCTTTAAGTTGTTTTTAAGTTGTAATGCAGAAACTATCAAGTTAAATCATCAATGCTCAGTGTAGATGAGCATACAACATGTTCCATGTGTGTATGCATGTCTAGTTTTGCACTGCTTCGACAGCTGTGAAAACACAAACTTCAGCTGGTGGTGACGTCTCAGCTGGAGCGAAATTCCCAACACAAGGACCAAAATGAGGAGAAAGGAGACTCCTTGGATGTGCATTAGAAGCTTAGATTACCTGATAACACATGTGTGAGTTTTCTTAATCATCCAGGTCATCTTGATCATGTGGAGTTGAAGAGAAAATCAAGCTCTAAGAACTTTTTTAACAAACAAAGAAGTCCAGAACTCCACAAGAAACGTGATAAAACCTTAGTTTGGAAGTGGAAATGTGCGTCTGTGGCGTAAAGCTGAGTCACGTGGTGGAACTCTAACCACTTGGTACCAGATAGTTTAAAAAAAAAAAGGCTTTCAAACGACATGAAACCAGCATAAACAACAATTGTACTTTTTGAGACCTGATGGATGCTTTTAAAACTCCATTGCAGCTTCATTGCTTCATTGATACGATCAAAGTCAAAGTCAATTTTAATGTCAGTTTCTTCACATGTACTTGACCTACAAAGGAATCGACATTGCGTTTCTCACTATCACACTACTATGCATTTCACATGTACAACAACATTAAAGACGAGACAATCCTAAACTAGGTTCTTAACAATAGTAAAGTGCAGTAGCTTAAAGCTACGTTTGCCTTGTGTTGCTAAAACTAAAAACCAGGTATGACAGAACGAGACACTGAATGTCCCAGTGATATAAATCTATTAATGTTAACCTGAATGACCTGATTGAGGAACAAATTTAAGGCTGATTGTGTGAGTCCCAGCTTTTTTAAATTTCTCCTCTAATTGCATAACCCCCTCCATCCTCCTCCTCCAGCACCTGCAGGCCATCTGGATCCTAAACAAACTTGATGTTTTAAGCGTTTTTTTCTTCCACGTTCCTTTCGGGTTGGAGGGGCTCTGCAGGCGGGAGAGGTGCATTCTGGGGGATTTGGTTACGGGGGCCATTTCATCACCCGCGTAGCCGGCCTGCAGGAAGCGGAAGGCGTCTCGTGTCCTGCCCCTTCACCTATTGGCCTCGGCTGCTTGTTTAAGTGACCGCTCTCCCCCAGCTCCACACTCCTCCACTCTGCCCCCCCCCTACCCCTCCCACCCCCGCCGGTTTGTTCTCAGTGTTCTTTCCTCCCCTTTCACGGCAGATGTGATCTTCTCCCCTGCAGCCCAACGAAAGCCTTCATCTTTTTCCGGGTGAGGAGGCACTTTATACTTAACACTTAAATATCGAAGGTTTTTGTGTGCAGCAAGAAAAAAAAATAAAGAGGAAAAGACAATGCATTAAAGCTGCGAAACGGGAGCCTGCTTTATCATCTCCGCGCACGTGTTCATAACCTAGAGTTATGTGTCATCTATTGGAAGTGAACCATAAACAACGCTGGGCTGATGCTGGTTAATCTTTGCCAGATACACGATTAACTGTCAAGCAGCTGTCCATCCGGACTGTTTCAGGGTCGTGCAATTTGCTTTGTGACAAAGATCGAATAGAAACGAGTAATTATTGGGTTGGAGACGCGGGCGAGGTGTTTGAGGCCGCTTCCCCCCCCCACCCCCACCCCCGTCCCGCCTCTCTTTGAAGTACAAGTAAGGTGCTTTATGACGGGCTAGGTTAATGTTTATTGACTTTTGGGAAAGTACATATTGAAAACTTCATTAAACGTGCTACCTGTCACCTGTTGCACGTCGAGGCAAACGCGCACAAGGCGAAGCAGCGAATCCAGGTGAGTCGCAGAATTGCGTTTTCACGTCTGGCAAAAGGGGAAAAGTTTATCACAATTATCCAGTAGCTGCAACATCTGGAACGGGGGAGTCCTGTCTATGAATCACAGGATTCTGTTGTTTCTCTTTCTTAACTTTTCGCTGATGAAGTAACTTTGCACTTTGAGATGTGATTGTAGGCAAAGCTCCTGTGTGAATAATTTATATAGTGTAATGTTCACTGGCGTTACATAATCAGGTTGCATTTTCTTCGACAGACCCGAGTATTTGCATGACAGCAGGCTTCAGGGGGTTTGGAAGCAAAAAAAAAAAAAAAAAAGTGTCGTGGTATTAAGCTGAAATACTCCAGGCTTTAAATAAATAAAAAAATAAATAAATGAAAATCTTGTTCTTATTAGCTGCAGAAAGCAGAGCCAGGAGGATGTGCTGCCTCGCAGCCATTTTACTGTGGAATAAAACACGATTCAGACAATTTTACTTAAAACGATAATTTAGAGCCTTCTTTGTTATTTCTATAGACAAAAAGATTCTAAAGTTACACTGCTTTATATATGGAAGCATTTTAAGTCAATTATCACAAATCCATCGATTCACTGCAATAAGACCACAGCATAACTGGCTGCTTTTCAAAATAAAAGCCTTTTGATTTGTGAAACTTTTATTATGCTTGTGATACTTTTTCCGTGTGATGCTTGTGTGCAAATAAAACAATAAAAGCACTTAAAATACATGGCAACAGATTCATATGATTTAATATGAAGATTTGTTTTTTGTGCAAATTTGTTGTTGTAGTTGAATTTTTCTGTTGAAACGACAGCGAAATTCACTCGAGGCAAATTTCATGTCCATTTTGGGTCTATTGCTCATCTTTGCCTTGGCTTTGTATTGAATCTCATCATTTGGTGTCAAAACACCATAAGAATTTTGTTTTTGATAGGTTATATATATGCATTTTTTACTATGTTTTTTTAATTTTTTTTTTTTTTTCCTATGTTGTTTTTTTTAATGATTTTTCCAGTTTTTTCATATTTTTTACCATGTTTTTTTATTTTTTATTTTTTAAAAACTTTTTCCCAGTAGTTTCTGTTTTTCTCTGTTTTTTTCCTTTGTTGTTTTTCTATGATTTTTACTGTTTTTTCATCTGGTTTTTACTATGTATTTTATGTAATATGTATGTTTTTACTATGTTTTTTAATAGTTTTTTTTTCATTTTTTCCCATGTTGTTTTTTTATGATTTTCCTGTTTTTTCATGTTTTTTACAATGTTTTTTTTCACATGTTTTTTTAATACTTTTTCCCAGTAGTTTCTGTTTTTCTATGTTTTTTTCCTTTGTTGTTTTTCTATGATTTTTACTGTTTTTTTCATCTGGTTTTTACTATGTATTTTATGTATTATGTATGTGTTTTAATAGTTTTTTTTCATTTTTTCCCATGTTGTTTTTTTATGATTTTCCTGTTTTTTCATGTTTTTTACAATGGTTTTTTAATAGTTTTTCCCAGTAGTTTTTGTTTTTCCTATGATTTTCGAGTTATTTTCATATATTTTTTAAGCCTTGTTTTTTTTATTTTATATTAACATTTTCCTCACATATAAAGATATTAAATCAGTTCTTGCATATTCATACAACATGTTCCATGTGTGTGTGCATGTCTAGTTTTGCATTGCTTTATTTAACACGAATACAAAAGCGCTTTATTGTGAAAAGACAGTAAATGAATATAACGTGACGGGTGGCGGCTGCACGGAAGGTTCAGCGACATCTTGCAGTTGATGATTTAACTCTAATTGAAGTCATTTCCTCTAATATTTTAACTATTTGTTACCTGAGCACACGTTTTAGACCTGGTGACCTCTGATTAGCAAATACGGGACAACAGGAATTTATAGAGTTCGTTGTTTCATCCTGATCATCAGTGTGGTTTTAATGATGCCAGCAGGGCTGTGCTGGACTCAAGTTCAACAATAAAACGGTTCGGTGGCTGCACCAGAGTCTCTGAAGCCTCTGAAGAGCTTTTTCCCTAACTGCGTGTGTTGACCATTAACAGATTTAAATGTCTGTTCTTGCACTTGAGCAACTGCTTGTGCAGCAACGCGAAACTGGACAGAAACAAAAAGCATGAACAGAGGAGCAAATTAATAAAAAAACGATCTAAACACATGAGCCCCAGGCTTAGTAGTTCTCAGTTTTTCTGGTATAAATATTAATAAATGTGGAATTTCTCTACAAGCACAAAGGTTATTTGACTTAAACCTGGTATTAAAAATAAATCAACATGTGAGGAGACAACAGAAGAGTCAGAATCAATTTATGTTGCTGTTATTGAGTAAATAGAGTTAGAATATAAAAATAATTCTACAGCTACCACCCAAGTAAATATATATATTAAAAATATATGTTTTAACATGGTATGTATTCTGTTATAATGTTATAACAGAATACACTATATATATATATATATATATATATATATATATATATATATATATATATATATATATATATATATATATATATATATATTGCTTAATGTGGTTACGTTATAACGTGATAAATATGTATCATGAAATAACATGATCGTTTCTTATCATGTTATAACGTGATAACTTCACATTATAAAACAACCTGATAATTTCATGTTATAACATGAAAATACCACATCATGGAATAACATGATAAGTTCATATCATGTAAATACATGATACTGAGCCAAATATATTTTAGGCAAGATGTAGAACTTCTAACTTATTGTCTTTTACTACAGACACTACAGAAAAATAAATATGTTATTTAAAACAGGAAACAAGAACAAACAGACTTTTGATTCAGTTCAATTATTAGTCCATAAAATGCTATAAATCACTGAGGATCATTCCAGAACGTGAAGAATATTTTCTGTAAAATGTTTAAAAAGGTGATTATAATTTATAATTTATTATATTTAACTGCTCCAATCTAAAGTAAATATCTAAATAGTGGTTAGTTGCAGCTACTACTGATATTATATTAAACTATTTTATTATTGTATTGATGATGTGGATATTGATGATATATATTGATGCTGGAACAGGAACATTGGGTTTTACTACAGTAAAAATACTTGTGTAATTTATGAATAAAATCAGGAGGTTTAGGATTTTAACAGGTTAAGAAGAGATGTAATATAAAGCATATAAAGCATTTTAAGTATTAAATTCAGATGCAGATGTTTCCACAATCATCAGATTTAATTTCTATCTCTAGACGTCACAGACTGAGTGAGATGATTCATGATGATGTTTAACATCTGGAAATTGAGTGTCTTCTGTCATTTTATGACTAATATGCAGCTAAATTAGAAAATTAGTAGATATTACCAAACTCAATTCACCTGCGAACTGTAAAATTCTGGTAACTATTTTTTTTTATTGTACAGGTTTTAGATTTATGATTAAAACTCAATGCTGAACCTGTATCTGGACGTCAAACAGCTTAAAATCAACATAAATGAACATGTGTTCTTGTTGTCTTTCAGACATTGTGTAAAGTATTTATAGTTCCTGGCATAAAAAAGAAAATGGTCAACAAGACGATAATCCTGGCCCTGGCCGCCATGCTGGTGGCGTCCGTCGCCACCTTCGTGGGCGTCTTCTTCGGCGTGGGCAGGAGGAATCCCCACGGCGAGCAGGTGTACCTGAAGGCAGCGGTGGCGGCGGACGCCGGGCCCTGCTCGGACGTCGGCAGGTGAGCGCCTCACGCTCTGGAATCTGTCCTTCACGCTGCACAGGGATTTAAGGATCTTAACATATATGAAAAGCAAAACCTCTTTTTTTTTATCCCCGTGTGTGGTATAAACTGTTTTTTTTTTCAAAATAAAGTTTCTTCCATGTTTCAGATATGGGAAACTTTTATTCTGCCTGTGAAAACACAACAAAAGTAGATTCCAATAAAAGGCCTTTCTTCAGTTTTAGATACTATACTATAAATGATAATAAATGTGGAATATTTCTACAACCACAAAGATTATTGGACTTAAACCTGGAATCAGAATAAATCTACAACATGTGAGGAAACTACAGAAGAGTCAGAATCTATTTATGGTGATTACACAGGAAATAGTGTTAGAATATTGGAAAATATATATAAAATTGTGTTTTAATACAGACAAAGATCTGGAATATATTTCAGCAAACTTACAAAAAACCTTGAAATACATAAAATCTACATCTGCAATTCAAGTTGATGAGTTCATAAAGCATTCATTCATTTTTTTATTGTGAATTGGAATATATCTACAACTGCAAAAGTTATTCCACTTAAACCTGGTATCAAAAGGAATCTGCGTGAGGAAAATACTAATCTAAAAATGTGTTACTACAGATAAAAGTACTTTAAAACAAGAATTTGAAGTAACTTAATTGATCTGCAATGAAAAGTTCAATGATTAATAAGATAATAGTTTAAAGATCAATTATTAGTCCATAAAATGCTATAAATCACTGAGGATCCAATCTAAATAAATATCTAAATAGTGGTTAGTTGCAGCCCTACTACTGATATTATATTAAACTATTTTATTATTGTATTGATGATGTGGATATTGATGATATATATTGATGCTGTAACAGGAACATTGGGTTTTACTGCAGTAAAAATACTTTATTTAGTATTTTAACAAGTCTTGAAAACTAAATTAAATCAACCTGCTTCAGGTTTGTAGTGTTAATACAGACTGATAACAATGTTGATCATATTTTGACAATGGGACAAAAACCTTCTTTCTAACAATTTAGAGATTTTAATAAAAGAGAAAACCAGAAAATACAAAAAAAAACACCTTCAATGTACATTTTAAGAATAATAAAAAAAGTCACTTCATGATTTTAGGAAAATTTCTCAATTACTTTCAAATCCCCAATAATTCTAATAATAATTCTTAGTAGATCTAACAGAGGATTTTTTTTCAACTCAAAGTGTTAGGGTTCAATAACTTTGCACCAGATTTTTGGGTAAATCACAAAACCATAAACGCTGCCTGCACAGGATATAAGGATCTTAAATGTGAAAAGGAAATCTTTCAATCGAGCCCTTTACATCCCTATGTGTTAAACTTCATTTCTTCCCTGCAGAGACATCCTGCTCAGAGGAGGATCAGCGGTGGACGCCTCCATCGCGGCGTTGCTGTGCGTCGGGCTGATGAACGCTCACAGCATGGGCATCGGTGGCGGGCTGTTCCTCACCATCTACAACGCCACCACCGGTCGGTACAACTTTTTTATGAATGACAACTTCAATTCAACTCAATTTATTTGTATAGCCCAGAATCACAAATCACATATTTGCCCCAATGGGCTTTACAGTTTGACCGGGGAACAGAAATGTGATGAATGTTGGTGTAAGTGGAGGATGAGGAGCAGGATCCATCACAGCTTCCAGGTTTCACCAGGACAGCTTCAGACCCTCCAACATCCGTAGATCCCTCAGTGGCTGCACTGCAGCATGCTCTGTGGATGAGGAAACACAGAAAACACAGCAGATTTAAAAGTACAATAGTGGATCATCAGTAGAAAAAGAAGCTCAGAGCATCTCATGAGGACCAGACTAACCTATCACAACTGAAACTGGAGAGGAGCCTGATAGTTGAAGGCTCTGCCTCCCGTTTTAATTCTAAAAATTCTGGGAACCTCCAATAAGCTGCATATTGGGAGCGTAATGTTCTTGATGGGTGGTATAGGACTAAGAGATCCCTTCTTCTAGTGCCAGTTAATATAAGTGCAGCTGCATTCTGGATCAGCTGGAGAGTCCTAAGAGACTTTTTGGTGCAACCCGACAGTGAAGAATTGCAGTAGTGAAACCTGGAAGTAACACATGCATGCATCTTTCAGAGACAGGAAGTGTTTGACCTTTGCTCTGTTGCGTAGGTGAATGAAGGCAGTCCTAGAAATATGTTTAATGTGGACTTCCTGCCGTGTGAATTCGTCACAGGGGACGTGGAGACCATCGACGCCAGGGAGACGGCGCCTCGCAACGCCACAGAGAACATGTTTGGAAACAGCACCGATTTATCCCAGAAAGGTGACGTTTTGTTGTCTGTTACCAAAAGCAAAGGGGCCCTGAACGGGTTCCAGGGGGTCCAACGGCAAAAAGGAGAAGTCATTTATTTCCACCACATTTCCATTTATAGCAACACAAAGACAGAATAGATGACTACTTTGGTTTGGAGTGATGCAGGAGGAAAGTTGTGCAAATCAATTTGGCAAAAAAAAAAAGACTTTGGATGTGTTAGCAGCTATGTTGCTTCAAAACTATGATGCATTAGTTACTCTCTTCAAAGTAATTCATTACATTACAATATCACTGTATTTAAAGGGTAAGGCGTTGCCCCACTGTTGCATTACTTCTAAGGTAATCTTACAAAATACCTGAAAATATGGATTTTATGATTAAAATGTGGCTCATGAAGCTCAAATAGATCATCACACATCCAACGGCAGGTCATGTGGTATCTGACTGAGTTAAAACAGTAGAACAATGATGGCTCATGGCACTTTAATGGAGCCATTTTAAGGAAGTGGTCAGTTCAAATTTGTATTTTTCACAAACATGAAGTGATGAGCCCATCTGGAGAATGTGCTACCTCACGTTTCTGCACGTTTTCACAGTCTTGATCTTCATTTTGAAGTTTCACTGCTGTAAGTTTGGCAAATATGCATGAAGAAAAACAAAAATGTATTGTAATGCATGTTTTTTACTGCACAAGCAAAAACCAATGTATTACATTAACACCAACACTAATGAAATGTCAAAATACTGCAGTAGCATCTGTCTAGTAGCATCAGTCTGTTCCCTGTGGTTTCTACGGGGCATAGGTGGGCTGTCCATCGCCGTGCCGGGGGAGATCCGAGGTTACGAGATGGCGCACAGACGACACGGCAAGCTGCCCTGGAGGGATTTGTTCCAGCCGAGCATCGACCTGGCAGAGAGAGGCTTCCCTCTGGGCCGGGCGCTGGCCTCGGCCCTGTCCAGACACAGGAACACCATCCTGCAGGACGCGGCCCTGTGGTGAGAGACGTCGAAAAGCAGCGTGTGCGGTTATCCGGGAAAGCAACTCGTTGTTAAAAAAACGACCTTTCTCTCTGTCACAGTGAAGTGTTTTGTCGGAATTACACCGACCTGCTGAAAGAAAACGAAACCATCGCCTTTCCGAAGCTCGCAGAGACCTACAGGAGGATAGCAGACGAGGGGCCTGATGCTTTCTACCGAGGACAATTAGCTCAGAACCTTGTGATGGATATTCAAGCAGCAGGTAGTTTTACCTCATTAATATATACTTTAGATAGTCTTCATGCAATCTGATCCTTAATTAGAAAAAAATTATGAAGTCACTTATCAGAAAAGCTCCTTTTCTTGATTCAGATCTGAAAGCCGCACTTCAGACTTCCATCAAAAAAAAAAAAAAAGAACAATCGTTTATATAAATAGCAGTAAAAGCAAATTTCCCCTTTCTCTGATTTATAGTGGCACATTTCAAAATGTAAATCTGGTTTCATATTACAGTGATTCATGCCGACACATTTCATGCACCCACACAGCAAAAAGGACAAAAACATTATCACTTTCATCGTTGCATTAAAAACAACATGGAATCAGTGGTGGAAAAATAATGTAATAAGTACATTTACTCAAGTACTTACATTTATCTGCAGACTGAAGGATTAAAATAAACATGATGCTCATACACTGATGCTTTATATTAATATTAGAGTGACCAAGCCAGTATTTTATCACAGTATATTTGTTGAAACCATTTATGCACATTTCTGAAACCTGTTTTTTTTGCATGGCTGTATACTAAATTAAAGAATCTAAACACTTCCTCTAGGACTATATATAATAATATATTATATAATGCATGTGTCCCTGCATATCTAATTTCTACGGTAAGGAGGATTTGTATTTCCAATTCCGTCCAAGTGTGTGTTCACCGTGTTTGTCAATCCCTGTATAGGTGGTATCATCACAATGGAGGATCTGAAGGATTATGCGCCTCTCTTGGATGAGAACCCTCTCAGGGTGAATGTGGGGGAGTACATCATGGCTGTTCCCAGTGCCCCCGCTAGCGGCCCCGTGCTCTCGCTGATATTAAACATCTTGAACGGTAAGCCTTGATGTTTTGTCCAAAAAAAAAAAAAAAAAACAGAGTGGGAGAGAATGTGCTTTAATGTGGAGCTGCAGCAGTCAGTCTCAAAGAAGGCAGCGTTGATCTTCTGTGTGCCGGAAATCTGCTCTGAAAATAATACTCGCTGGCTCATAAGGTGCAACTTTATCAAATGCAGATCTAAATTTATAATTCTTTATAATTTATCTGCAACAGATATGTGACTGTGTCGTATTGACCAATCACAGATGAGCAGGTTGCTATGGTTGCATGCAAGCAATGGGTCCATGTGGAGTCAACAGGCTTTTTTGTGTTTGTGCTTTTGGGAAAAGACTGGAAATGTAGCCATAATGTGTGCTAAAATGCCCTCTAGGAGCCAAAATGTGTCCTAAAGTGCCCTCTAGGAATCAAAATGTGTGCTAAAGTGCCCTCTAGGAGCCAAAATGTGTGCCAAAGTGCCCTCTACGAATCAAAATGTGTGCTAAAGTGCCCTCTAGGAATCAAAATGTGTGCTAAAGTGCCTTTTAGGAATCATAATCTGTGCCCTCTAGAAGCCAAAAACATGCCTTAAAGTGCCCTTTCAGGAGCTTAAACACATGCTAAAGTGCCTTCTAGGTGGCAAAAGTGTGTTAAAGTGCCCTTTTTTTGTCTGACTATATCATTTATTCATTTCTAGTGATTGCGTTTACACTTCAGAACTCTTAAAAAATGTAGAATAGAATAAAAATAGAAATTGAATATCTTGCTGCACAGAGTTTATTTTCTGCAAAAATCCCAAATCCAATGGAAAAATCCCATCCACAAATACACAAATAAACAAATAATGATTGGTGACAGCCTCTGTGCTGTGGGAATCTTTCCAACGTGACCTTCACCTACATGACAGATTGAAAAAAAAAACCTGTATGACTCACTTTTAAATCACATCGGCTGCTTTTGAGGAGGCAGACAGATGTTTCGCTGTTTTCATCACACCATACGGGGACCTGGATCATTGATCAGGAACAGATGGCGACTCAAAATGCCAAAATAAAATACAACAAGCAGCTGAAATAACATCAGGTTGAAATAGAGCTTCCTCCCATTTGGAGAACGAGCCGTAATACGACTGAGGGAGCCGCTCCGTAGCCCGATAGAAAGGTTTTAGTTTGATTGAAACGTTATATAAGCTCCAGAGATAATTGCTGGCTGAGTCTTCACACCTAAGAGGCTCACAGTGCGATCAGCGACCAGGGTTGAGCGTCACTTTCATCACACAATCATATTCCGTTCTGCATAACCTGTTTGGTATAACTTTTGTTGGCGGCCGTAGATTTTGTTACAGGAAACTGTTGACTCGCGGATTATATGAGAATCTTCCCTCCTGAAATAATGAATCTGCCTGAACCTTCCCTTCGTCTTCTGACTAACCTCCTTTTTCGCTTACACACCAACACTAATCTCGCCAATTTGCCTCTAATTGGACACACTGGAGACCGTTTTTCCAGCGTCTGGCCGGAACTTTTCATCCATGCTGATTCCCCTCTGACAGCTGAGACCCGTCAAACCAGGACTCTCTTCCTGCTGTTTGCCTCTGTGGCTGTCGGCTCGGGCTAATACCAGAGGAACAGCCGAGGTCAGGTCCATTTCTCCGTTTCCTACATTTACGTTTTTTTGTGTTTTTCTGCAGGATACAACTTCACGGCGGACAGCATGGCCAGCACCGAGAACAAGGTCCTCACCTACCACCGCATCGTGGAGGCCTTTCGCTTCGCTTACGCCAAGAGGACCTTGCTCGGAGATCCGGCGTTCCTCAACATCACTGATGTAAGGTCATGGACGCTGTTTAGAACACAGTTCTTGAACCCCTTCCTCAGTCTTATCTGTGAAAATGGTTAGCCCTGGCTGTCGGCTTTATCAGGTTTGGATGGTCTCATCATTTGGAAATTTCTGTTGGGTCACACTTCTGTCTATCAAACCAAAGGTTTCATAGTTGATCTTCACTGGCTTTCAAGCTGGATATCTCTCTATTTGATAGGTTAAAGTCCTCCAGACCTGCACAAAAAGGTCTTTTTCATCATTTCAGATCAAATTTTTATTCATATACTTCCAACAATTATCGTATATAGAAATTCATTCCTCACCTTTCCCCATCATTATATCCACCTGTCAATCAAAGCAAGTGGTCCTGTATGATAGAATGCATGCTAACCTTAACCATTGCTTCAATTGTCCTGCACATGCTAGGATGCAGCTACTTTTCTAAGGTCCAATCAAATTCCTTTAAGTGGAATGAAAAATAGATGAAGTCAAAGTCGTCTCTTAGTGTCTCTGGTGTAATGTGCCAAGAAAATGACTATGAAGGTACCAGATATCACCACCAGGTGGCCCCAAACGACGGTGCCCGTTTCAAGGTCCATTTACCGCAATGTTAAACAATCAAAACTTCAAAGTGATCCAGAAACCGGGATTTTTTCTGGATCATTACCAAAATGTAATCATCTGTTCATGGTACATTTCCCAACATTCGCTGAAAATGTGATTAAATTCCAGCCATGCATTTTTTATGTATTTTGCTAACAATCAGACTAAAGCATTACCTTTTCTCCCAATGCACTTTTGCTGTAATAGTGGATTATTTGTAGGATTTATGACGTATTTACCAGCTTCTGATTGACTTGTTGAACTGTTAAATGGTTCTTTTGTCCCCCCTTGAAGCTCATCCATAATCTGACGTCGCGGTCATACGCCAACGACCTGCATGAGAAGATCACGGACGACACCACGCATCACATGAGCTACTACGAGCCGGAGTTCTACCTGCCCGAGAACCACGGCACCGCCCACCTGTCCGTCGTGGCGGAAGACGGGAGCGCCGTGGCGGCCACCAGCACCATCAACCATTTGTACGACCCCCCCCCCCCCCCCCCCGCCCCAAAGTCTCTCAACCCTTCCAGTGCCCTCGATTTCTCACAAGGTCGTTCTCTTCTTCTCCCGCAGCCTGGGATCCAAAGTCATGTCAAGATCAACGGGGATCCTCCTCAACAACGAGATGGACGACTTCAGCTCGCCACTCATCACCAACGGCTTCGGAGTGCCCCCTTCGCCCAACAACTTCATCAGGCCCGGTGAGATTAAAGCCAACACACACACACGGCTTCTCGGACCTATAAATCTGTGGAGTATGGATTGACTCCTCAATGGAGGTCGACCTGCACTTCATCTCTCGATACTGTTCGTTATATCCTCGGATTAACACTCGACCCCACTTTAACCACTTTAAGCCCCAGACCTATTTCTCAGTTTTCCTGCTATAAATGATAATAGAACATGTGAGGTGACTACAGAAGAGTCAGAATCTATTTATGGTGATGTTACACAGTAAATACATTGTCTTTACTACAAATAAAAATACTTTATTTAAAACTCAAAAGAAAATCAAAATGCTCCAAATGATAAATAGGATCAATTATTTCTTTATAAAATGCTATAAATCCCAATTTCCCTTATGAACTCAAAATCAGCTATATTTTATTGTAAATCATAGTTTGACGATAGTTAATCGTCAATTTATGATTTACAGAAATTTTTGCTGATTTTTGCTGAAGTAAAACAAAAATATGGTAAAAATCCTATAAATCCCACTGAGGATCATTCTAGAACATAAAGAATATATTCTGTAAAATGTTTAAAAAAGAGATTATAAAGAAAACAATTGAATATCTATATAAATATTGCACAAACCTAAGCTCAAATCTTCTCCTCTTTTCTTATTGTATTGATAATGTGGATATTGATGATATATATTGATGCTGTAACAGGAACATTGGGTTTTACTGCAGATAAAATACTTTATTTAATACTTAAAACATGAGTAAACCGACCTAAATCAAGAAAAAAAAAACCTGAAATCTAAATTATTTGCATTGCAAGTTATGTGTTAATAAGATAAGAGGTCAAAGATCAATTATTATTCCATAAAATGCTATAAATCACTGAGGATCATTCCAGAACATGAAGAATATTTTCTGTAAAATGTTTAAAAAGGAGATTATAAAGTAGCCAATTAAATAATCACACAAACAGCTCCAATCTAAATAAATATCTAAACAGTGGTTAGCTGCAGCTACTACTGATATTATATTAAACTATTTTATTATTGTATTGATGATGTGGATATTGATGATATATTGATGCTGTAACAGGAACATTGGGTTTTACTGCAGTAAAAATACTTTATTTAAAAATGTAAACGAAAACTAAAATGGACCGAATCAGGAAAAAAAAACCTTAAAATTAGCTAAATTATCAGAAATGCAAAATTCATTAACTTTCATAAGTTCGAACATCAATATTTAATAATAAAATCTTAGAAATAAAACTGAGGATCATCACATAACGTGAAGAATATATTCTGTAAGATGTTCAAAAGGGAGATTATAAAGGAGCCAATTAAATATCTATATATAAAAGTCCAATTAAATAAATACACAAATCTAATTATAAAACTATTTTCTTATTGTATTGATGATGTGGATATTGATGATATATATTGATGCTGAAACAGCAACATTGGGTTTTACTGCAGATAAAATACTCTATTTAGTGTTGGAGCTCAGGTTTATCATGAGAATTAGGATTTTAATAAGGGTTTGAATATAAATAAAGAAGTATTTTTGTTTCTTTCAGACATTGTATAATATTTTTTATTGTTCCTGAAGGTGATGATCTCAGCATTAATGTCTTTTATCACTGTGACTTTCCGTTAAAAGGGAAGCGGCCGATGTCGTCCATGTGTCCGACCATCCTGTTCGACAAAAACCACCGAGTTAAGATGGTGGTCGGTGGCTCGGGCGGAACAAAAATCACCACCTCCATCGCTCAGGTACGTCACAACCCGTTTTCCGTTGTTTTTTTATCCTGGGAACAGTTGGTTGAGTTTCGTCTTAAGGACCAGGAGCCTAATGTTAGGAATATAACATATATCACATGAGGAAAATTATAGACAATATTAACTTCTTGGCTTATTTAACTCGTCTTTTTTAATTGTAGGTGATTCTGAACGCGCTGTTCTTCGACTACGATCTGAAGAAAGCCGTGTCGGATCCGCGGCTCCACAACCAGCTGAGTCCCAACTCCACCGTAGCGGAGCCCGGCTTTGACAAAGTGAGCGTCACAAACGGAGGAAAAAACACCAAAAAATAAAACAATAAATGCTGGTGCGTGTGAGTAATAGCAGCGTGGTGCGGTGTGAGGGGCGCCATCCTTCATCTGAAAAGACCCCACAAACCACAGGCCCTTAACACGCCAGCGTGTCACATGACCCACTGTTCATCACTTTTACCTTCCAGCAACAATATTTAACACACGAACAAACAATGGAGCCTCATCAGGGGGAAATATCCTGGTTTTGGTGCAGTTTGTCAAAAAAATGAGTTGAATTATCTCATCCCAGTGGCAGATAATTACAGTGAGCTTATTTATCCTGTTTTCTTAAAACAAGGTTATACAATATACTGGCAGACTGGGTCATAATTAGGCTGTGATGTGTATATATTGACGTATTAACGTTAAATGATGTAAAACATTAAAAAAGTTGTTATTCTGTTAAACTAGAGGTCATGTGTGTGTTTTTTAATGTTAAATTATGTCATTTAACGCTGTTAATATATACACATTAACCTAATTATGAGCCAGTATGCTGGTATAGCATACATATATAGAATGTTGACCTTGGTATTTGTGTAAAAAGTCTGTTCAAACAATTCCCTTAATGACACAATGTTCTAAGAATATTGCAAAGAAATTTGGAAGAATAAGCAGAAACACAAATTCCACTGCAAAAAACTGAAATCCTCTTTTTTCTTCTGGTACGATTAGTCTAATATAGAGTATTAATACCAGTAGTATTCTTTTCTTTTGGGCTACATTAACAGCAGCTTACAGGTTAACGTCTGTTGAGTATTTGTCTAACTTTTCTGGTTTTCCTCCTATTTTCCTGGTCATCCTTTGCCTTTCTTGCTGGTACAAACGCAGCTGGAGTAACGTCGATCCTTCATTTTTACTTTTAAAAGAGTAAAATACATCAACAACTCTGTCATGTGATCCCACGAAATGTGACCTAAAGGGGAAAATCTTAAATGAAAAGAATTCAACATTAATTCTCAAACTAGGCGTCATTTTCTAACTCACACAGTTTTTATTTTTTTATTTTAACGTCCTGGTTGCAGAACATCCTGGAAGGTTTGGCGATGAAGAACCACGAGACCGACTTCCTGAAGTCGAGCGGCGCCGTGGTGCAGGCGGTGGTCCGCTACGACGACGGGCTCCACGCCCAGTCCGACCCCCGGAAATGGGCCTACGCCGCCGGCTACTGAGGTCACACACACACACACACACACACACACACACACACACACCTGACCTGGAACATCAGAGACTTATCGAAGGACCAGGAGCCGCCGTCAGATTCCTGCTGCGACGCGTCGACGTATTGAACCTGTAATGTCTATTGCTGTATTTATTTCACCTCATCACGATGTTAAACACCAAAAAACAACGCACAAGTCATTTATTATATCAGGTATTTTTTTTTTTCAAAGTTGAAAATGCTGAAAATCACAATTTTCCCACTGAAGAAAGTCACACTGGCGTTCAGTAGAAAACTACCGTTCCTATTTATGAAGCACTTTTGTAAAATCATCAGTCGTGTGAAGCGTTTCCTGTTGCTGCTGTCGTCTATTAAACATATTTTATTGTCATGTCTTTTTATTTGATCTATCTTCAAAAATAAGATTATCAGGGGGAAATGAACCGTTTTTTTCGGCCTCCGTGCACGAGGCTGAGACGTTTGTGCAGCACATTCCTAATGACTTACAGTCATTTCCCAGAATGCAATAACCTGTAATGACCCAGCGCAGCGTCACAGCTGCTGGAGCTCACCGCTGGGACTCAGGGCTTTTATTCCTCAGCTGGAATGTAAACGCGTTACACAATCACTGCAGCAGCGTTTCTGCTAGAAATACAGAGATTACAGATAAAAGTATTTGCAATAGAGTTATAATGTATGGTTGTATGGACCAGTGGTTTATGTAGAAAATGCATATGACATAAGAACATATGTATTATCAGTAAAATCTACTTATCATAAAGTATTATAAAGTAAGAGTACTCTTTATACAGACTGTTTTATTATAGCGGTTCTCAATGTGGGGTCCGGGGACCCAAAAAGGGTCCGCAGAAAAAAGGAGAATAAATTATTTTTTACTATAATTTAGAATGTAGGACTATTAGTTTAGAGGACTTCCATAAATTCAAATTAATTAATTTAATTTAATAGCATTTATTTTATTTTCCATATTGTATACTGAGGTGAAAATGACTGAATAAATACATAAAAAATTGGAAAATCAAAAAAAAAGTGAAAATAATACACAAATAAATTAACTTTATGAATGAATTCAATGTAAAATTGAATGTTTGTTAATTTTACTGAGTCATTTATTTATTCTTGATTTTATTCTTCATTAATAATTTTGGCCTTTCTCTTATAAAACATCTTATGCTGTGTTTTATGTTTTCTTGATAAATTTAAAAAACCAATGTCATATAGTACTTCTTTTTAATCACTTAATACAAGTGAGAGTATTTTAATGTAGTATTATTAATGGTAGAAATTTAATAGGATATAGACAATATGAGTAAAAATGATAAAATATAGTGGAAAAATAATAATGCAATAGTACTACAAATATAATATTAAAAATACTGCACAAATACTTGAGTACAGTACTTCAGTAAATGTATTTAATACTTTCCACTATTGTTCAGGACGCTGTGAAGCCAAACTGTGTTATAACATCTTTATTTCTGGTAAAAATTAGCAAAAAAGGTTGAATTTTCGTCACGCCGGTGTAACGTGTCGTTCAGCGTACGATTTTATTTCAATCAGGGCAAAGTCGGAGCAGCGGCGTCTTCATGTCCTCATGACTCACGTCGATCGCCTCAGAGGAGTAAAAAAAAAAACCAAAAAACGAGCAGAATCCACTTAAGGAATCATCACTAATTCATGAGTCTCAGTTCTGGGGTTTTAATGTTTTATTTTCACAACATAAATGTTCATTTGTAGAAAATTTGCACGTATGTACAAAACATTGTGTTAAAACAGGAGAAAAAAAAAATGTACAAAATGATTTTTTTTTAGCTGCGTAAAAACACATTCAGGCTTTTTTTTTTATCATTTGTTCATGTTGAATCTGCAGTTTATAAAGAAACTGACGTTTTTTACTCCAAAAAACATCACAGTATGATCAGGGTTCTTTCAATACAGTAAAAAAAGAAGAAATATATATATATATATATATATATATGTGTGTGTGTGTGTGTGTGTGTGTAAGGTCACAGTGGAAGTTTCCTCCAACTCACATGGCTCATGTTCAGTAAACAGCTGTTTCCTCATCATCCTGCAAATCAAAAAGACAACAGCAACCAGGCGGTTTGATAGTTGTGTGTGTGTGTGTGTGTGTGTGAGGATAAAATAAATGTGTATGACAGTGTGTTTTTATTTTAGGGATTAAAATGATTCGGTTTTGGTTCATAAAATGGTGTAAAATATTGATTGTTGTTTCCTCAAAGCTGAATATTCAACCTAAAATTCAACCTAAAGAACAGACGCTGGAACCAGAGAATTTGGACATTTTAGAATTAAAAAATTACTCAAATTGGATTTTTTGTCCAGAACATCAGTCAAAAACCCATAATAATATCCATCCATCCATCCATTTTCTATCCCGCTTATTCCCTTTCGGGGTCGCAGGGGTCTGCTGGAGCCTATCCCAGCGCATTTTATGGCGAGAGGCAGGGATACACCCCAGATGGTCGCCAGCCAATCGTGGGGCACACACACCATTCACACACCATTCACACACACACTCACACCTATGGGCAATTTAGATTTGCCAATTAACCTGAGCATGTTTTGTATTGTGGGAGGAAACCGGAGTACCCGGTGAAAACCCACGCAGACACGGGGAGAACATGCAAACTCCACACAGAAAGGTCCCAGACCCAGGCCCCAAGGCGGTCTTGAACCTGCGACCTTCTTGCTGCGAGGCAACAGTGCTACCCACTGCTCCACCGTGTCGCCCCCCATAATAATATAATGAAATTAATAATAATGTAATATGGACCAGTAATATTACATTACAGAAGAATAAAGAAGTGAATTTGGACATTTTCTTCTTTTAAAAAATTGACTGTAATCAATTAATGAAAATAGTTGGTGATTCTTATGTAAACTAATTGATTGATTGATTGTTGCAGATTTAACTTATTTATCACAACTTAGGGCTCACATTCAATTATAATGGTAAAAAAAAATAATAATTCAGTGTTCACTCATACATTTCTGACACCTGGGAAATAAGCACCAATGAGGTGACATATAACATAATCTAATCATATGATTGGCTGATACAAACTGTTGTATAATCGTAATGTTCAGTTTGATTTTCAGGCTCAGTAAAGGTTTATTAGACGTTTGATTTAACGATTTTCACTTTTAGCCAAAAAAACTAAAATCTTAACAAGTGAAAATACGTTTTTTTTAAGTACAATTAGTTCAATATCGACAGGAATCATCCAACTCCTCCGGCAGATTTAGCTCATTCTCAAGTTTTTTCCTTCTTAGTCGTTTTCTTAAAACAAGACAAATGAAAAAAATGGTAATTTTTTGCAGTAATCTGCAGTTTCTGTAGCAGCAGGAAAAAATGCAAAATAAAGTAAATTTTGATGCTCATTCTTCCATCTTTTACTAGGAGGAAAATATATGCACAACATTCTTTAAAACTTTTCCACTTTAATATTAATTCATAAATTAACTTACCTACCAGTGTATAGGATAATCCTATTTAATATTGGACTAATTCTACCAAATCATGGGAAATAGAAACATGGAATAACTTTTCATTAAAATCTGCCAGTGGATTGAGATAATTCTACTCAATATTGGTCTAAATGTACCAAAATAGGAGATTTTAACTTGTTGAGGTCTCAGTTTTTACACTTTTCCGTCCTCTCTGACTTCCTGTTACTCGCCGTGTTCCCAGCAGCAACGTTTCAAATAATTCATCTTTAACCCGAGTGAAGGTTGCTCCTCATGTGCATGAGGATTGAGCCGCCTTCTCATCGCGCTTCGCTCGTGGTTCTTAAGGCCGCGGGTCCGTTGGGTCCGCGTGGACGTCTCAGGACGCTCAGTACCCGGCTGGCGAGCCCAGCTTCCTCCTGTCGGACACGGCGGCGATGCAGCCGCCCTCCTCCTCCACGGCGTTCACCACGTTCAGGAAGAACTTCCAGTCTCCAGCTTTGTGTCCGAGAGCTTTGAGGCCTTCAATCACCGTCTGAGGACACACACACACACACACACACACACACATTAATACCACTCTGCTTCACATTTCAAACAGATTGCACGTCAATTAAATCGGATTCTGCAGGATTATATCTTGCTAATCTCCAACCGGAGTCCATTAACGTAAAAAGACCGATCCATCATTGATGGGCAGCGTTTTATTTATGGAACAATGTCAGAAATCTCATGTGGTGTATCATGAAAAACTTGGTGCCAGGTCGTTTTACTCTTGTAAAAAAGGTTTCAAAGGAATAAATATATTATAAATATAAATAAATGTTTGTTTTTTGTGCAATTTCTGGAGTATTTGTGCAATAAACAAGATATTTGTACTTGTTAAGATTCCAAATATTGCAATGTTTGCACATATTTCATCCTGTCTGACTTCTCCAATAATCATTTTTAACCCGAGCGAAGTAAAATTGCACAAAAAAAAATGGTACAGATGGACTTTTAAATGACAGAAAAACTAACATGACCAAACAAAATGTACATTTTGGGAGACATGATGAATCCTAAGTTTTGGACGTTCTCATCTTGCCGATGGAGAACGTGATCACGTCACCTTGTCAAAACCAGGCTCAAAATTCACGTTGTTCTTGGAGTCAACGAACACTATGGGAGCAGCGATGGCGTCTTCCAGACTCATGCCCAGCCAGAGGTGGTTTATTATAGACTGCAGGAGCAAAAAAAACCTCAAAAAAACACATCAGCAAAGATGTAAAATTGCAGATTACAAGGCAGTGATGTGCAAACTTTTATTTTGAAGGATTTCACTTTTGCTCTCATGCTTTTGAGCATTTTTACTGTGCTAACATCATTAAAACAAGGATTTTCTAATCATCCATTATCTTCTAATGTAATTATCAAACACAATTTACCATTAGAAGACTTTAGAAATGGGCCTCTATACACATATGTAGATATTACATTAAATGTACATGTTATCTTCATTGAAAAAATCAGTGCTTTTCTTACAAAAATAAGGACGTTTCTATGTTACCCCAAACTTTTGAACTGCAGTGTAAAGATTAACACAGAATCACAATATCATGCTATTAATCTTGAAAGAATTTTATAGGTTTTATATATTGTGAATCAATGAATTAAGGTATTTTATTCCTGCATGCACGCTTTAGTAGAGCAGGTTTCCTGGAAGAAAATTGTAATGAGATGTTTTTTGGATGAATGAATAATTTGGGTCCTTCATTTGATTGCTGTCATAATGTAATAAGACGCCAAATGAATTTATAACATGAGACGAACGTTCTGGCCCAGTTTTATATTAGACATTCTGCTGGCCCAATCTTGGAGGTGCAAAATGGTTTTATTCAGAATAAGTGTGTGAGAAGGCGACTCTACTGCTGCTGGATCATTTTTATTAATAGACCGTAAAAAATTATAATATTAAACTGTGAAAATAGCAAATTAGGGCCTCTATAGGAGTGCACAGGGCTCAGCGTTTGGAAATTTCTGATTAGTTTAAGGTTATTTTTATTGCAGAAAACTGTCTGAATGGTAGTGTATGCAAATTCATGCGAGTATTTCAGTTGTTTTAGGTCAATGGAAGCAATGTTTTATTTATTCTTTGTCCTTCTGTGCCATAACCTTTTCCTCATGCTTGTGAATGTTTTTATCTATTATGAATAAATGAGAATGTGTGTGTGTGTGTGTGTGTGTGTGTGATTTACCGAGGCCACCGCTGTGGTGATCATGCTCCCACCAGATCCTCCGATCACCAGGATTCCTCCAGACTTGGTCTCCAGGATAACCGGAGCCATGGAGGAGGGCGGCTGTTCCCCTACGACAACACATCATATCTGCGTCAGGGCGGCCAAACACCGGCGTTCCCTAACATCTCGAATCGCGACGGGACCCCTACCTGCCCTCACCGCGTCCGCCCTGCCGCAGAAATCCGACAGCTCGTTGTTGAGGACGACGCCCGTCCGCGGAGAATAGACGGCTCCTCCGAACCTGCGGCAGAAACAGAAACAGCGATCAGAAGCCACGTTCTCGGCGAGCATTAAAACCTCGGGGTGTCAGGGCCGCTCACAGCTGGTTGATGGTGCTGGTGGCCGACACGGCCAGGCCGTCCTCGTCCAGCACGGAGACGTGCGTCGTCCCGAAGCGGTCGGGGGCGGGCCCGGCGCTGGAGTAGTAGGAGACGTCGTGGGTCCTGTTGGAGGAAATCCTCCCCCTGATGGCGGCGATGAAGGAGGGGTCGACCAGGTGATCGGCACTCTGGGAGGAAGAAATTCACCATGAGTCCCCCATTTCAGATTATGTCTCAAGTTTCTTTAATTTTCTGGTTGTTTTGTGTTACCGTAAAGTACCAAATAATAACCCAAGAGGTTTCTTTATTTCTATCAATTAACAGATTAAGCGCCCTGAATAAGGGTATGGTAGATTTGGGGTTAATGAATGGATTGTGCCCTCCAGTTAGTTAGTTTCATAATTTAAAATTATATCAGACATATTGATAACATCAGAGAATGAGCTTTGTGCCAGAGGATTACCGTAAATTACCGAATAACAGCCTGGGTGTTTTATTTGAGACCAGGCAACAAGATTAATTCCAAAAATCTTATGAAATCAACCCAATTTCCTTTATTGAACTACCATGTAACTTCCATTTTTAAACATCTCACAGCTGCTTCTCCAGATTTTTCTTCTGCATATTTTACAGCAGAAACTTTAATTTCATGCTGTACTTAATAAGTAATTAATATTACCAGAGAGGGTGTTGATGTTACTGGAGCATGACAGTGGATAAAGAAGGAAAACGTGCAGCATTATTGGTTAAATCTTCAAATTTTTGGTAATTCACATTCATTTCCAGGATGTTTGTAAAAACAGAAGCTTAGACGCTTCCTGCATCCACTAGAAAGTAGATGATTCACTAGAAAGTCGCTGCCTGGAAAAGATGTTAAAACTCTGTGGAGCTTTGATTCAGGTGATGAATCTCTGGAGGTTTAATTATATCTTTGAACCAACTCGACTTCTGCAGCTTTAAAACTATGATTCAGGTCGACGTTTTCTTCACTTTCTCAACGTATGAACTTGTTATTCCTTGTTTCACAGAAATAATAGTAAAACATATCACAACCTTGTTGTGAAAGGCAGGATCCAGAATTCTCCCCCGCTGCCCATTCGCGAATTTAACCGCCTCAATATAATGATGGTACATCTGAATCTTCTGGTCGGCATTCAGAGACTTTGGAGTCAAGGGGAATTCTGCAGAAAGAGAAAAGGAACCAATGTCAAAACTATTGGTTGGTAAAATATGTTCTTGCTTCTTCATAATATTGCACTTTACATTTGGATTTTGAGACCCTGTTTAAAACCGTCTATAATTCGTCTATAAGCTCATAATTCAGAGGATGGAACAAACAATTCAGTTTCGAGAGTTGATTTGTGAAGTTTTAACAAAGAGTATGAAGATGATTGAAATTATAAAATGAAATCATCAATAAAGCGGAGGAAGAATTAAATATTACTGACACCACAAACAAATAAGGACACTCAAATCATATTTTTCACACAAAAAAATCTACTAATTTAAAGCCTTACGCTATAAATAGCCTCTGTTTCATTGGTGCACATTCAAAATTCCAACTCATGTCGCAAAAGCCGCCTGCATTTTAAAACTCCTGCTTCTATTAATAATTCACAACAAGTCAGTCATTTTTAAACTATTCGGCAGCAGCGTTCCTCTATGATCCTCTCGCTCTTACATGTTTACTGCTACTTGTCACTTTGATCGTGAAGGTGACAACGTTCTAAAGCGGTATATAGGCTAGAATATAAGATTTAGTATATATAGTATGTACTGTGGTTTTGGAATATAACAGATATAAGATGAAAATGAGCTGAGAGAGAAAAAGGCGGAATTACGTCTGTTACTTCAGCACCAGGGACAGCGCCGTGGATTATTCATCAATACACAGCTCAGTTTGGCTCCTGATATTTAAAACCTCAGTAAAAGGATCAATGAGTCAAGACAGGCCACGCTAACATTATTCAACTAAATGACCTCCGTGCCCTGAACTCTCTCCCTGATAACAAGCGAGAGACATTTAAAACCTTTCATCAGCTTGAGGATGAAGGCCAGCAGAGGCCCCCCCGATGGCGGCGGGGGGATGTGCATCTGAACATTCCCCAGAGGCACCGACCAGGCGTCATCCACCCGCACCTGGAAGGCCTTCAGATCCTCCATTTTTACTGTCCCACCTAAAAGAAATGAGCAGAATATGGACAAAATCATGGAGTGTTTGCCTCCTGCCCTTTGGGAGGCGCTACAGAAGCCTACCGAAAGTCACCCCCACATTATGATCACCCATCATAATTGCATTAGTCATAAGCTGTTCATAAGCGTAAATACTGTACTATACAGTGCACCAGAATTATCTGTATTTTTTTATACTGCATTATATTATTCATTATCTGTAATTGTATCTGTATTTATTATATAGTTTGCATGTTATATAATATATGTGTATATTTGTTGCTTTGTAATTGTAACATATGCAATGACAATAAATTTGAATCTTATGTAATATAATCTAAAATCGTATCTTCAATTACTGTAAATTCTCTAATATAGGCCCAGGCCTATATTAGAGACAGGCCTCTATTTCTGTTTGAGCAAAACGTTGCCTACATGCTAAAAGTTTGTTCTTTGTGTGATTAAGTAACATATTTTTCCATTTAACAAGGTATTTAACCAACAAAACATTGGTTCTAATAATAGCCCAGTCCTGTATTAGAGTCCAGACGATGGTAGAGATTCTGCCACTGATGGCCTCTATTAGAGAATTTACGGTAAACTTTTCCTTCAATTGCCTATTCAAGCCTCCAACTTTTCCGGCCTGTGGCACCAACCTGCTGCTTTTATATCCTGGATCAGGTCGTGTCCGATCTTTCCGGTGTAGAAAGCGTCTGCCCCTTGCTCTGCGACGGCTTCCATTGTTTCTGCGAGTTTAGGGAACTTGAGGATGTCTCCATCCCTCAGCACAGTCTTGTTCTTGTTGCAGAAAACTTCACTGGGGAAAAAAAATAAATAAAAGTGTCAGTGTAAAAACATGCGTGAGTTTGCACACAGATCCTGTGCAGAATTATGTGATAAACCGTCTCTGGGCTCATGACAAAAATTGACATTCCATGCACTTATGCACGTTATATCACACGTTTATCATTGATATATTCATAGGAATGTTTTCCATACTGTTTGTGAACAAAATGACAAGGTGAGGATTTAAACAACTTCTTAAAGTCACTGTTACCTCATTTATTCTCCATATAAGACTCATAGTGGTCATATGATTTATATATACTCTCTCTGCATTTTAACCTCAATTTGAAATCAAATCAATTAATGTGCAAAGGGTGAAATAATACACAAATAATATAGGGTAAGGAATTCATTATTATTTTAAAATATTTATATTTTTCATTTGGGGGTGGAAACATCCTGCACCTTAAGTATGCATTAGCTGTGTATGTGTACATGTGTGTATGTGCGTATATATATGTAAATATGTAAATATGTGTGTATGTGTATGTATGTATATATGCTTTGCTTATGCATACTTTTTTTTTTGCTATTAGTATTTTTTCTCCATTCTTATGTCCATAATGCATATTGTGTATGCTGATCTTTAACAAATCCTACAAATTTTGTGCATAGTGTGTGTATTTTTATTTTTTATAGCTTTTATCATCTTCAGCTTTATTTTCTCTCTTTACTCTGTACGCTTCAGTAACAGACAAATTTCCCCGTTGTGGGATCAATAAAGTCTTATCTTATCTTATCTTAATCATAGTGGGGGTAAAAAAAAGATGATTTTGATGAGATGATTCTCATTTTTTCTGGGGACCCGTCAAGGACCCCTGAGGGACTCCACTTTGAGAACCACTGATTTAAGAGCATAGCAGTTTTATCTGCAAAAGTCCTGGGTTGTGTTATTATAGTAAATTATACTTTTTTTTTTACTATACCTACTATATTGATACCATAATAAGAGAGTGAACTATTTTGTGAGGAAGGCGACTCTAATTAACTATAATAAACTGTGAAAATAGTGAAATAAGGCCCCTGTAAGAATTTACAATGTCCAGAATTTGATGCTACACCACTGAGCCTGAACAAGTCTTATTTTAAATCTCATATTTGGGGAAAAACTGCATTTTTTAAGGTCAGCACTGCTTTTTTTTCCCTCTCCTTAAACAATAGAATGAACCCCGGTTCTATTACATAACCACTTCCTCTACTCCTACAGTTGTGTGAATCGCATGTGACACAGTAGTCGGAGATAATACTGGTTAACTGTTAACCCTGAGGTTACACAATCTAGTGCAAAGTAGTTTTATTGCCCCAAATAAAACGTTCTAGCAAGAGGTCACAAACCCGTTTATTATATTATCAGCAAACGCTGCTGATTAACGGGACGGAACGTTCCTCACCAGAGGCCCGAGCCCTCCACCCGGTCCTTCACTATGGGGTAGTGCAGCAGCTTCCCCAGGTAGCGGGGCAGCGGCACGCCGTCCCTGGCCAGCCGGATGGTCTCCCGGAACAGCTCGGACCAGGGCAGCTTCCCGTACCGCTTGTGCAGGGCCTCGTAGCCCCGGAGCTCCCCGGGAACGCCGATCCACTGGCTGCCTGCCGCGCGGGGATGGGCGGGAAACGGGTCAGATGCAGCGGACAGACGACACGAGTTCAGGAGCAAAACCTGTTTTTGAGTCGGACTGGTGTTTCCAAATAAGTAAAATCTGTGGGTTCCCTGCAGATGTGCGTCTTGATTTTGTTTGATATACTGCAAAACTGAAATCTGAACACGTGAAAATATCCTGTTTTTGGTAAATTTAGTTAAATGTTGGAACGAACTTCCTGATTTGGGTCAATTTGGTCTTGTTTTAAGAAAAGAATACTAACTTTTTGCACTGGCAAAATTATCTGCCCGTGCAATAAGATAATTCTTTACTATATATAGACACTCAATGTTGCTGAAAACATATTTTCACTTGTTACGAATCCAGTCTTTGCAGTGTTAAGTCTTATTGATTGAAAAATGGCTCAAAACAAATGTAAAATTTGCAATAATTTACATTTAGATTTCACCAGTTTCCAAAGGTTATTATCCAAGCTCAGAAAAAATAGGTTTTGCTTCTTGTTCCTTCAGTCGAATGTTTGAACTTCACGTTGCAGGAAAAACACAGGTTTGACACTAAAGCTACAGTGAAAACACCATTAAGCAGCGGCCTAGCGTCGGGATCATGGACGACTACGCGTTAACTTTTTATCTACGTTACCTGCTGCATGTTTGGAGCTGCAGCGCTGGGGGCAGGGCTGCTCGTACCAGCCCAGACGCTGCATTGCTGCTAAAAGGGGGGCGGTCCGCGGGTCGAAGGCTGTTTGATAGAAGAGCCACAGGAGTCTAATTTAGGGAGCTTCCTGCTCTTTTCCTGCTTCTCATCCCTCAATGGAACTATTTTACTCCATGCTCGGCCTGCACATTGCCCTTCTTGACCTTTTAGATTTTGCACCTATCGACTTCAGTCTATTTTAATATGAATAATCAAACAAGAGACTCAACACTGGATAAATACCACATTTATGTATATGATCATCCATCTATCCATTTTCTATCCCGCTTATTCCTTTTCAGGGTCGCAGGGGTCTGCTGGAGCCTATCCCAGCGCATTTTATGGCGAGAGGCAGGGATACACCCCAGATGGTCGCCAGCCAATCGTGGGGCACACACACCATTCACACACCATTCACACACACACTCACACCTATGGGCAATTTAGAGTTGCCAATTAACCTGAGCATGTTTTGTATTGTGGGAGGAAACCGGAGTACCCGGTGAAAACCCACGCAGACACGGGGAGAACATGCAAACTCCACACAGAAAGGTCCCAGACCCAGGCCCCAAGGCGGTCTTGAACCTGCGACCTTCTTGCTGTGAGGCAACAGTGCTACCCACTGCTCCACCGTGTCGCCCTTGTATATGATCATTTAATAGTTATTTATAGTGTAGAATAAGCAGCATTGTGTTATAGATGGTATTTTTTTTACTAAAAAATAAAGAAAAACATGATGGATTAGGTTTGCTTTGTTTAGAAGAGATGGCTTTTTATCATGGATTTTAACATAGTCATTATACTTTATATATATATATTTATGACATAACTTTCCATATATAAACATATAGTAAATTACCAAATAATACTAAACACTATATTTTGATAAATAACCACTGGTTTCAGGAGGAAGACATGACCACTGATGCTGCAGGGTGTTTTTTTCCTGCATCGCTGTCGAGCTCAAATGACGTTAAAAAACATCCTCTGTGGTAAAACTGATTAATTATTGATCACTGAGGTTCCAGTGCAGCGAAAAATATTTTATGACATGAAATTAAAAATTTCTATGACAAAATATGCAGAGAAAAATTCTAGAGAAGCCAAAGTACTGAAATCTGAGTTAATAAAAAAGGAAATTATACTGTAGCCACACTGGTTTAGTAAAATAATTTGAGTAAATTACCATTTTTCTCAGTTTTGTTGAGTAAAATCCTGGACTCGAATAATCACCTGATCTGTTTAGTGACTGAAACAAATAAACACCACAGGTGTTATTTTGTAATTAGATATAACAGCCCTCATTTTCTATTCTTACATAAGTCTGTCTTATTATTTACAATTTTTATTGAACTTATTATGGGCGATTATGAACATGAACAATTTCTGTGATGCTCCAAAATGCCAATAAAGTTTGTCTATTCAAAAAAACACACACTGATCCAAGCAGAGTGTTATTCCTAATGTGCTGATAAGAGGATTTTTAATCCTGTGTAACATCGTGATTCGTTCCTGCACGTGTGTGTGATAAGTTTGGTCGTTCGTTCGGATCCCGGCTATGAGGGGGGGCCGTGGGGGGTAACAGGTAACCTCCCCAGGTGTTGGTGTTACCTGTGGCCAGCAGCGTGCTGGGACAGTCCTTCAGCAGGTCCCGTTTGAAGGCCGCGGGCACCGTCTCCCTGAAGTTGAACACCTTCACCTCGCCTGGGAAGAGTGGTTTTATTTTAGAAACTGAGAAGGGAGGTGAGGGACGAATGGGGGGGGTGGCAGTGGCAGGGGGGGTCACCTGACCTGATCGGGTCCTGACGGTGATGATGGAGCCCCCTCCGATGCCCATGCTCTGCGGGTTGACCACGGAGGTGCAGAGCAGAGCGGCGATGGCGCCATCTGCTGCCGAGCCGCCCTGCTGCAGCACGTTCCTGGAGTTTAAAAAAAAAAACACATTCAGGGGGATTAACGCGAACAAACGGTTGGTCTCAGAATGTCGCCCCCCCCCCCCAAAAAAAAGCTCAGAGGACGCTTTGTCCAACACTTGGATGACGCCACTGGAGACTCGAGTTTATCAAAGCGTCAGAGTTCGGCCAGAAGTGAATTTAAACCTCAGTGATGAGGATTTAACAAGCAGGACTCCATGTAAACCTTCCTGCAGCAACCCCACACATGTGAATCATTATTTTCTGCAACTGTGATAACGATTGCTGTTTATTTAGGGGATTTTTGCATCGTCTTTGACTGAATGTGTGGAGCTGATTTGTTTCTTCTACCATTTCCTCAATTGTGCAACATCATGTCTGAGGGAATGGGCTCGTCCTTGTTTCCCCTGAGGAAGACAAATAAAGATTTAACTCATCTCATCAGCTTTTCAGGGATAAAACATTGATTGATGAGCATTTCTCTTTTACACAGCTTTATAACCTTTCCAATAGAGCATATTTCACTTGATTTCATAGGTAAGAATATGTGAAGAAGAACAAAAATGTTATAGTTGGAGTCAGAAACTCGTAAAAGCTGCAGATGTTGATTCTATTATTGAATTGTATCATTGACGCATTAGTTTGTGGGAAACTTATTCGTTTCGTGAGATCATTACGTCGCACGTTGTGTGTGATTTATCGTGTTTACGGGACACTGGTACACCAGGCCGGGGGGTGGGGGGGGTCTGACAACTCATTTGTTTTAATTGAGCCCATCCAACTCTATTATACGGAGGCTGAATCTGGAGCGTCTCCAAGAGTCCTGAATCGGTTCTTTTCAGGGAGAGGCTGGCGAGGCTTCAGAAGCGACAACAGAAGGCAGCGAGACGGAAAGTTTCAGAGTCACAGCCTCAGAGTCTGAGGAGGGAACAACAACAACGAAAAAAACTCAGAAAAGGGTGAATGTCAAACTGGATCAGAAGAGTCGGATGAAAGGACCTTCGGGAACTTTGATTCGGGAGCAACAAACGCGTCTGTTGATGCTGCTTTTCTGTGTTTTGTGTCGATTGCAGCTGCAACGCAGAGGAACCAAATCAAAAGGAAGCAGCGTTATTTTCCATGTTTTTGATGTGATGATGTGATGAGTATCACTATGTCAGAATGTCGTTTACTGTTATTTATTACTATGCAACAATGCCACTACTTCTACATCAGCATCTCACTCCTTAATAATGTAAATATGTCGCTCTATATTATAATTTATGCTCTTATATACTGTTGTCTAGTCTTTGCACTTTAGTGTCTATATGTCCTATTGTCTATATCCTAAGTATGTCTGCATGGGAAAAAGTAAGAAATGCATTTTCAAGAGAAAGAAAATCGACATTAAAGCCTACTTAAAACTTGAAATAAAGTATTTTTGCACCAGCTTCCGACATCTCATAGCAAGATGCTGCATATGCTGCTGCTGCTGCAACATATTGATGCATGCAGTAGGTCTGCATGGGGAAAAAAGCAAGAAACGTAACTTTAAATTCTTTGCATGACCGGTTCATGTAAAGAAAATTGACAATAAAGCCTACTTAAAACTTTAAAGTATTTTTGCACCAGCTTCCAACATCTCATAGCAACATGCTGCATATGCTGCTGCTGCAACATAATGATGCATGCAGTATGTCTGCATGGGAAAAAAAGCAAGAAACGTAACTTCACATTCTTTGTATGACCGGTTCATGTGAAGAAAGTTGAGTTCTGATTCACACACAGTTCCCAAATTTGTCATGATGGTTGGCAAGATAAGAAAGTCAGAAACTTGTAAAGGTAAAGTTTAAAAGCCGTCATCAGGTCTCTCAAAATGAACATTTTATGTGCATGTTGGTTCTATGGCATTTGTACCATGTTTTTTTTTTCCACAAATTTCACATTAAACGTGATTTTTTTTTTTACTCCAAAAAAAATCAAACCTTTTAAAAACCTTTTAGGAGAGTTAAACTATCTGGTATGAAGTCGTTTTAAGGTTCCACCACATGACATTTTTGACATTGTCCCTAGAATGAATAAACAGGTAATTTGCATAGATAAGTGTAGATGCAATAAACAAGAAAATTAAGCTTAAAAACTAAATATTTAGTACTCTCAATGTGTATAATGTGTGTTTCATCTAGTTTGGAGCTGACTGTACTTTGCAGATTCCTGTTATCACCTCTCACTGCATAGATCCTTTATCCACACATGTGAACTACAGGAATTAAAACAAGTGCCAAGAACTTCCTTTAAAAGGTTCCAGTCGTCACAGGAACGTGACGGAGGACTTTTTTATCTTTTATCACGGACGTGTAACAGCCGGTCGCTAACATGGAAACACGTCAGGTAGAAACATACATGTCATGATAAAGTAAAACAGTCATCAGTCATGTTCACTCAAGCTTTTATTGGTTGGTACAGCCCTGAGTCAGACTTTCAGCTACACCAATGACATTTTGTATTAGAGAAATCACAAACATCTACATTTTTCACAAACTAATGCTTTTTAAAACTGTATTTTAAAAGATTTTTTTTGACTTTCTTATCTTGCCACACATGAATCTTCACTAAAGTACAATGTGAAATTATACAATCAGAGTTAAAACTGATGCATAAAGGAGTAAAGTGGCTTGTGAACAAAAATGACCAGAGTGAATGAAAGAGCCAATGATGAGTATTTTCTGCAGAAGGTTCCATGTAGAGTAGTTAACCTATTAAACATTACCACCATATGGAAAGTAGTACTTTATGTTCAGAGCCTTGCTATAAAATCAATGTTTTCACAGCTACATCCAGTTTATGAGGTCACATGACCCGTGCATTTTGATCATGTGATCATGTTTGTCCTTTATTGTAAATTCAGGAACATTTTTCAAGAAAATGAATTAAACTCACTATCTGAAGTGAGTAAACGTAACTCCTTTTTCCCCCATTTAATTCACCTTTAATGTTATTCTGTTGAAATGTGTTTAATTGGATTTGTTGCCAATGGCAACAAATTGAAAATATAGAAAATCCCATTGATTTACATACACTAGTATGAATCTATGTTTAACTTGTTCTTATACTGTATAGTTTATAAATACATGCATTATTTAGGTCATTTTAATTAATGAAACAACTTTTTAACCATGTCAAGTTAACATCGGGGTTAATGCACAGAAACTAAAACTTGAAGCGAGGGATTTTTTTTTCCCCCAGAGATTTGAATGAAGACACGAGAAGCTTCATTCATCAGAAGCCTGATTGTGTTTTGTCGTGAACTGGGAAATGAACCCTGGAAATGTGTTTGGACCGAGCAGCAGAGCCAAAAGCAGCCGCTCCTGGACGGAGGTGCACGCACCACACACACACACACACACACACACACACACACACACACACACACACACACACACACACACACACACACACACACCTGTCCTGGAGGTGGATGCAGACGCGCAGATTATCGCTCATCTTAAAACAAAGCGGATCAAATCTCCTAAACTGCTTATCCACGTTGCTCGGTTCAGCTTTTTTTAATTTTATCTCTGCCAACAGGACGTGGGGAGGTGTGGCGTGACCAACTGACCACAAGCAATTCAGTGGACGAACAAAGGAAACAAAAAAAACGTGATGAAAATGCAAAAGTGTTTTCATGGTAACGAAAAAACTCCCGAAATCATCCATAAAAAGGAGGTTTTAACAAAACTCGATAAACTACAGATATGATTTCTTACCTGCCGATGTTGGAGCAAAGTTCCGAGTCCGCGGACACGGCCGCGTGCGTGAAGCCGCTCGAACATTCTCTGCGCGCGAGGGATGCGACGCACAGGCACACGAGCGCCACGGCGCACACTAAACCCGCGAACACGAGGCAGCAGACCTGCCACGGCTTGTACTTCGCCATCACAAGTGGAGTTGGAGAAGTTTTTACGCAGAAGCAGCAGCCGCTCGGTGCGCCCCTCCGTGCGTTCGGTGCGCCCCTCCGTGCGTTCGGTGCGCCCCTCCGTGCGTTCGGTGCGCCCCTCCGTGCGCTCTGTGCGCTCCGCGCGCGCTCGGCTGCGCCAAGATCTCCACGCGCGGGGTTTCCCCCCCCCTGCTTCACTATCTACTGATTCAGTGCTGGACTGGAACCGGACGAGCGAGTCAATTAACAGTTTAGTCACCTCCCTGGGTGAAGTTAAAGGGAAACGCGGTTTCCTCTAATGTCGAAATGAGTCAGGCTGATAATCCAAAGCTCCATGCCTGCATCTCCAGCTCGGTTTTACATCAGACCCATCCACCTCCTCGCCACAGCTATAATCGCTTATTTCCCTGTTGTTGAAATTTCACACATCTGACCCACAGGGAAAGAAAAACAGCTTCGAACTCGGTGTCAGTGACACAGAAGACACGAGTTAAAAACCGGAGGAAAAGCAGATGTTGCCTGGACTAATGGGTCTGTAATTTGCCAAAAAAAGTCGGATTTTTATTTATTTTTTTAATTATAAGAAGGTCTAAGTGAAAAAAATAATGAAGTGATTGCACGAAATTAATTTATCCAACTTTAAATCGATTTTTAAACCAATTGTAATTAATTATTCTGCAAAAACTGAAAGAAAATCAGGGTATAAATAAGTGATTTATGTAGATTCTGTCAATGTAATAGAGTTTAACTCCCATATATTTATGTTAAATCTAATTGAATTAAAACTTTTAACCATGTTCTGTTGAATTCCCTCATTTTATTACTGTTCTTTCCCAGGAGTTGAACAGAACTACCTACCATGTAACCTACATTTTTCTAAAGTCAGATTATAGTTCTGTAGTTAAACGTTTCCAGAGTTCTACTCTGCATATTTTATGACCGAAAGTTTGATTTTATTGTCGTGTTTCTTATTTTTTCGCTGCAATGGATCAATAATTAATCAATAATCCCAAAGAAGCTGTTCTTCAATGACAGTCATACAACATGGATGCCTCTTATTGGGTAGTATTAGTTATAATATACTGTTAATATAACAGTATATTGCACTAGATGGTTCAGTCCACTCAAACAGCAGCTGGTGACAAATATAACATATAATAGCTCACATATAATTAGTTTTTATACTATTCATTCATCCTGACAGCAATAAGACTTCCTGCACACATCCTGCACCTTAATTATGCATTAGCTATGTATGTGTACATGTGTGTATGTGCGTATATATATGCAAATATGTAAATATGTGCGTACGTGCATGCATGTATGTATATATGCTTTGTGTTATGCATACATTTTTCTTACTATTTATTAGTATTTTTTCTCCATTCTTATGTCCATAATGAATACTGTGTATGCTGATCAACAAATTCTACGAATTGTGTACATAATTTTGTGTATTTTTACATTTTATAGCTTTTATTTTTCCTTTACTCTGTACGCTGCAGTAACAAAAAAATTTCCTTGTTGTGGGATCATGTGAGAAGGTGATGACCCCTCCCCCTCTCACCTGTTTATAAGGGGGGAACTGCATGGCAGAAGGAGAGTTTTCCCCCGGACGGGTTTTGCGTGCGGGACAGGAAACGCAACATGTGGAACTGCCTGTTTGGTCCACCTGGTGAGAGGTGGATTTTCCCTGCTAGCGTGAGCATGTTATGTTTTGTGTTTTTGTACCACGGACAATAAATTTTTTTTTTTGTGAGTTCCTTTGCCTCCTGTCTCCACTTCTTCTTCTGGTTGCCCTGATCCCTTTTGTTGGGAGGCCACGTCAGTCGCCCACAGATCAATAAAGTCTTATCTTTATCTAATGGTTGAATAGAGGCCAAATGCATCAATTCAAGTAGTGAATGAATGAATCAGTCCTCAGTGGAATCTGAACTTGATGCTTGATAATTTCTAAACATTTTTCTTCTCTTGTTGGCTCACATGCGTTAGGTCCTGAGGCTCCTGGGAACAAAAGTAATCACCTACGTATTGTGGTCAGCTTTGGCCGTTTAGTGCCTTTGCCAGGTCCATAGGGTGGGCATCAGTTCATTGTCTTCACCTGTTGAGTTCCGTGCACTACTTAAACCCCACCACTTCATCTGTTCGTCCTCGGATTCTCTGTTTATGCTGCTGACATCCTGCTGCAGATTCTGCTGTTGATCCTCTGAGTAATAAAAGAACTGTTTGGAGCCGAGAAAAAGATCTGCATTTGAGTCCAATTTGTGAGATCCTGACAGCCTTGCCTTGTTTGCTATTTAAGTTCTGCCACTTGACTCTTTTCTAGTGTGTAGGACCTGGACGCCCTGAATCAGGCCCAGATTCCTGCCTCTATGTCGGTAACGTACGGCTCATTCCCGGCTCGCTGCCCTGGCTACAGCCACTGTCTCCGTGCCATGATTCTGCCCCTAATCGTGTCCCGTTTCCCTCGGCACCCCTGCCTGCTCCAACGGGTCCCAGCCTCCGTGTCTCCACTGGGATTTAGAGGGTCTAGGGTCCAGGTCCTGGTCAGCTGACCCATGGACGGCCACTGTCCATGGTGCTGACTGCACCAGGGTCATTTACAGCTTAATAACCCAGCCTATGAACAGGTTTTTAAGGTGTTATGAGAAATACTGAAGGTCTAGTTATTAGTATCAATACAAACCCACATAGAGATGCTGTGCTGCCCATATATAGCATAAAGTCCTGGGGCGGTTCACTCCCGTTGGCCAAAACCGAATGAACCAGAACTGCACAGAAGTTGTACAATGGACCACTTTAGGTTCACAGCCAGATCCGTCGATGCAAACTCGCCGCATTTCCGCCCATTTCTTGTGTTGTGAAATTTTGTCCGAATACAGAATTTACTCCAGGGGCCAGTTCAGGGTCACATCTGTTTTGTCTGAACGCCTCCAGTGCTGGACCGTGGCCTGAAGTGGCCCACGTGTGATCCTATCTGGGCGAGGCGGCGAGGGTTTCATTGTTCTCCAGCCATTAGACACACCCCGTGTCTGTGCAGGGACACAGCAGTGCTAGTAAATCATTATTTTTCATGTTGGACATGACTCCATTTTTCATCACGTATAGTCACAATACAAGAAACTTTGTGTGTTTCTGCTGCTGCTAAAGTCAAAATGTTCAGTTTTAGGATGAGAACATATGGTCAGGTATAGTTCCTGTTTCGACTAAACTGTTCACTCTGAGGAGAATCTGCTGACTTATGCATTTCGCAGAAAGAGCTGAGATTCATTCACAACTCGACAGAAGTTTTAATAGACACAGTGGCGTGCACAGACTTGTTTGAAGGGAAGGGTGAAAAGGAAAATATAAAGGGGCACATCTAGTGTGTCTTCACCACTAAAGACAGTGGTTTTTAGTACAGATTTAAAGCTCTTATAAGGAACTTCATCATTTTTCAACAACCCTCAAATGTTTTCACAGCACTTATTACACATACTACCTTAACTATACTAACCTTAAGCCCCCCCCGGGCAAGCGTGAGGTTCCATCAAGGGGGGCAGGTTTGTCCTCAGGGAACATGCTTTTTTATTTTAATTTTTTTAATGTCCTAGAATAAAGTGCAGTTGCACCTCCACTACATTAGGGGGCAGCAGAGTGTGTGCAGGGAGCATACAGCACAGAGTATCAGTATGAAGTGTAGACACCAAGTGACACCATGAAAACATATTTAACAGGGATGAGAAGACAGGCGGAGAGAGACGGAGATAAAGAGACAAACGAAAGTCTCCCAAAGCTAAGACGAGGAAATATGACGAAGCGTCTGTAGCGCTTGGTTCGCTTGTGAAAGACCGGTGTGTTACTGAGTCCGAAATGGTGGCAGCGGACAGCATGGTCCATATTTCTTTTATTTATTCTCTTATACGTTAATAAGGATACAGTGTTATGCAGAGGTACTTAGAACAATTTTATAGACAAATAATTCTATTTATAGTCACACGGGGGGCGCAAGATTTCTTCTTCCATGGGGGGGCAACACAAAATAATTGAGAAGCATTGCCTTAAGCTAACTGACCATTTACAAAGGGTGGGTCGAAATTTTAATATATATGTAAAAAGGGTTTGGTTTGACTGGCCAAAGATATAAATCTGGACTCACTTCTTTAAAAAAAATATACTCAAGACATTGACAAGTTCAGAGGTAAAGATTTTTATATAAAATAATTATGCTTTCATAAAGGAATACTCCATTAAAGCATCTAAACTGTTTTCATCTGTGCCAATATCATAACAACAATTAGCTTCTAATCTAATTATCAAACACAATGCACCATTATTACACTGGAGAAATTGACCTCTATTCACCTATGGAGATATTACATTAAAAACCAGACATTTGTAGCTAGAATAGTCATTTATCACATTAATAACATATAGAATGGATTTCTGATTTGATTAATGTTGTCTTCTTTGAAAAAAAACTGACATTCCTCTCTAAATGACCCCAAACCTTTAGACGGTGTAGATAGGTTTGATTATTTTGCAAATCTATGATGCACATGTTTGTGAGATGTGATCTGGATGTTCAGCATCACTGATGTGATTTATCACATCTTGTCCAAACGTCCAGTTGAACCTCCAACACAAGGGGGAGATGGTGTGTGCGTTTTCAGTTTCATTCCTCATGGGATTGCTGATTAAAAAAATAAATATATATATTAGATCTGTGTTTTTTTGGCACCTGGGACTTTCTGTATTAGCCAGAATTAGTTTGAGAGTAAAAAAACACTCCTGTTTTCTCTCGGTGGGACAAGTGCATTCTGTCGCACCTGAATTAGCTCCAGAAATATTAAAAAACCAACTAATGACCTTTACAGATACTGCAAATAGCAAAAATAGCCAGAAAACACAACCTTATGTTAGGTTATGTTGCACGAGCTCAGTGTCGAAACCATGCAAACGTCTGCTCACTGCTTTCCTAATTATAGGAAATTCTAGCTTTTATTTTGAAGGAGTTGCATATATTTTCAGTCACGGAGCCAATTCGTCTCCATAAATCTGCAGAGAGGGTGCAGCTGCAGAACTTAAGAGGCTCCTACTGTAGGTCCTCGGGTTCCTATAAATAGTCCGTGGTTATTATTCTGCCCTCCCTGCGTCACGCCAGCCCCCCCAATATTCACCCACAAATCTCCTTCCTGTGTGCGAGAGCTTCACCTTCACGGCTCACATCCACAAACCAGTCATGCACACGGCTGCTCTTTGGGGAGTTTCAACCTTTTTCCCCCAACGATCCTCCAGAAACCGGAGCTTGTCGTGTCTTTTTGTTCACGCGTGTAACCATTAACACACGTTACAGCATGAACTATATATGCTGATAGAAGATGGATCAGGTATCTCACCCTCTGAGGGTGTTTGAGTGGATTCTCCACAATTTGGATTCTGCACCGATTTCACAGGCGATGTATTACATGGAGTCTATAGCAGCACTTTAAAATACTATTTATACAGTTATTCATGCTGTGATCCCATTTTTTACTGCAGCAAATATGCATACACTTGATATAATATGGCATTTGTAAATTTGTACAGATATGAACACTAAATTTGACCAATGAATCCCACATTTGCAGATTTCTTGTAGGTCTGACTAGTTAAATTTTCCTTTCACTTTTATTTTCCTGATATGAGTGAATTTGGTTTTGTTTTAAGGAAACTAGACTAAAAATGTTTACACCAACATTCAAGAAACAAACTTGAAATAAGACTTTATCTGCTGGTGGAATAAGATAATGAATCTACACTTTATAACGTAGTAAGAGATTTACTGGGTGTATTATTTTAACATAACCTCTGCTGTTTGTCCATTAGCATCACTATAAATATACTGATTGTTTTCATGTTCTCGTACAAATTTCACAAGTTTTTGTTTCACTCCTTTTAGCTGCCACGTTCAAAATAAAAACTCCCACCCACCGTGCACGTTACAGAAACCGTGATTGAACCGTTTAATGGTGATAAAAAAAAAAAAAAACCTTGTCTGAGTGGGTGGAAATTAAGCGGTTTAAGACCGGAGGAATTAACACCTCCCTCACACGGCAGAACACCATCCAGCGAGAGGAAGAAAGACGAGTCACACGTGGACAGAAGTTTTTATGAATCCTCCAAAACGTCGCTTCAACTCAGCAGCAAAACGCTGAGAAAACAGTCGCTGTCCTATGTTAGCGTCCTAAGGTCACCTCATGCTGTTTAGAATTTAAAAGGCCTGTGCTTAATTTGCCTTATTATATTCCTCAGGATTATGCGAGTGCATGCAAAAAAATGAAAGGAAAAGCTCTTGCACAAGCTTGGCCTCGCTCCACCGCTGCAGCCCTCTCTGCTCACGCTGTTCTTTCAGGAATCTGCACTTCTGGAGGTTTTTGTCATGTGTAATTTATAGTTTGGACCTTCACCGGGCTTATTTTCTGCAACCTTCGCCTTCTCCCTCAGGAATTCATGCAGTTTATATACTGCTGATAACACTTGACCAGAGGAGTTCGGTTGGTCCCTTGTACTGAAATAACTTTTGGTGATTTCTTTTCTTCCCGGACATATTGAGCCAGTGTGTAGAGTCTTAATTAAGATTATTAAACACCTTGGTTGGTACATGTGCTAACGTGCCCTGATGGCAGCCAAAACTTGGGCTAACATGCTATATTGGAGGCAATAATCCACTTATTTGTCTTTTTTTGTCCTTTTCGCCCCTGCCCCTCGAAAGGTCTGTTCACGCCACTGTTTAAATCAAAGTGTTTTTTCTGCTATGGAAAAAACAAAAGCACCAATTTCAATGCTTTCTATAAATAGGTTGTGTTTTAAAGCTCTAAAGATCTTTCCAGAGAATTTCAAATGACAGGAAAAGGGCACCGAGCAGTAACGCACACAATACACTTCAAGAGGGAGGATGAACTCCTGCTTCCTACACTTCCGACCTCGGAGCCCCAGATAGTACAAACCCAAAAGCTGGTTTCTTTGTGACTAAGAACCATTGTTTTTGCCTCCTGTCTCCCCCTGAAGATTACAGCCATATGGCCCTGACCTCAAAATTAACTTAAAGCTGGTGTCTCCTGCATAAACTACAAGATATTCATCCCTTTAGGATGCACTGCAGCTCCGTAGAACACCTTCATAATCGTAGCGTGCAGTATATCAGACTAAAAACGCAACACAGCTGTGATGCTTCATGTTCCTGGTTTATTTTCCTCCCCCAAACGGGGAACGACACGCTGCGCGAGTCAGAAACAACTTTTCACGGGTCCGCCGGCGAGGTGCAGATGCTGGAGCAGGTGGTGGCGGCGGAACAGTCTGAGGAGGAGCCCCCGGCACGGCTGTCACCTCCACAAGGATCACCTTGCTGTCGCCGTCGGGACCAGGGACTATGAGGACCGGGGACTATGAGGACCGGGGACTATGAGGACCGGGGACTATGAGGACCGGGGACTATGAGGACCGGGGACTATGAGGACCGGGGCCCCTTAAATAGTGGAGGCTCCATCAAGGGGCGCGCTTTTTTATTTATTTTATTTTTTTTACTGTCCTAGAAAAAAGTGCAATTGCACCTCCACTACATCAGGGGGCAGTGGCGCTCTCATTGGCAGAGTGTGTGCAGGGAGCATACAGCACAGAGTATGAGTATGAAGTGTAGACACCAAGTGTAGCAGACCCCTTTTTTTTAACCTCCCCTATGCACCCAATAGATTTCCAACTCCTATGCAGCCTGTTGAAGTCACTCCATGTAAGTTAGTTTTATTCATTATTCTCTTGTTAAACTTTAATTTCTTTAAGGCTAATTACCTTCTTGTCATTGTTAGGTTGTAATCTTGTAAATCGTCAACTATTAATCTTTTGGAACGCTGCAATGGGGGGGCACGAGGTTCCGTCAAGGGGGGCGTGTTTGACCTTGTCGAACATGCCTTTTTATTTTGATTTTTTTTTACTGTCCTAGAATGAAGTGCAATTGCACTTATTGTCAGAGTGTGTGCAGGGAGCATACAGCACAGAGTATGAGTATGAAGTGTAGACACCAAGTGTAGCAGAGCCTCAAGTGACGCCATGAACACATATTTAAAGGGGATGAGAAGACACGCAGGGAGCGTGAAGACAAATAAATTAAAGATTAAAGACATTACACCACAGTCACGCTGATAAGATGATTTTATGTCGTTTTATTTTCAGTATCTTATGGTTTGACATGCTCAAATGATGTAAAACCGGTCGTAGTATTCTGCCTTTTTTGATTTTTGAAAACCTGTCAAGGTGTTTTTTTTGGTTTGGACTCTGCAAGCCTCCGTTTGTTTTGAAATAAAAGAAAAATCCAGTTAAAACAAATTTGCAGTCAAGTCTGTGTGTGTATGAGCCATAACAGACAGAAAAACTCTGGAGAAGTTTGTTATACTTACATTGTAAGTCACACCGGTTTAATAAACGTGTTTCCATATTCTTCTCCACTCCTGCCAGATTTTTGTCAGGAAGGAATTAATCTCCTGTCTCAAACTCAACTTTGCATTGCAGGAACTTCTTTTCCCTTATCTCGTTTAAGATTTTTAAATTATTTTTTCCAATATATCAACTCTATTTGCTGTGTAACATCAACATAAGTTGATTCTGACTCTTCTGTAGTCACCTCACATGTTTTAGATTTCTTCCAATGCCATATTTAAGTCCAATACTCTCTGTGGTTGTAGAGGTATTCCATATTTATTATTATTTATAGCGAAAAAAACTAAAAACTGAGGTGTTGACATGAAGTCTGCTGTGCTCAGCTGTGATGTTGGATTGCCTAACACCCCATGTGCACATATTCAATTTATATCATGTGCAATATGAATTAAATACATACATTCTCTTACCCTATGTGTATATGTATATAGCAATGACCCCGCCCATTTTATATCTTTTTTCATATCATTTTATTTATACTATTTTGATTCTATTCTGTTCTATACATGGATGATTTCCCCGCCTCCAGCTTTTTAAAAGCTCTGTGCTGATACTTTCCGCTTTGCCTTTGACCAAGTGCTAAACATTCGTGGCCATTTGGCTCATGCTGCACGACATGTCTTTACTTTTCGCTGGTTAGCGATCAGCAGAGTGAGTTGCGACACTCTGGACACACCATCACCCCGAGTGTCGGTGCCAAAAAGGCTGTCAGGAAATTCCAGGCGTGCCCATTACAATTACATCCACTCACATGAGTTGTGACACCACATTAGACCGGATAATGATCCGACTCCACTGGGAGACGTTCCAGGAGCACCTTTTGCACCCCGTTATTAATTAAAGTTCCGTTCGAGCACATTGGCTTGGACCAATTTCAATTTGTTCGGGGGCCAAGGATCATCGGCAGCACATGTTTAACAGACGGAGAGAGATAAAGAGATAAAATACTCGTATTACGACCTTCATCCAGCCTCAAAGATGGTCACCATGTGACAAGAAGCCTTGTTAGGATGTTAAGAGGAGAGCTGCCTCCATTCTGGAGGTGTTGTACCAGTCTGTTTTACTGCAGATAAAAAAAAAAAAAAAAAAAAAAAAAAAAAAACTATTCAATATATCGACATTTCGGTCTGTAGATATTCACCAACACCTTTTTAACCTCTCCTATGCACCCAATAAGATTTCCAACTCGTATGCAGCCTGTTGCAGTCACTCCGTGTAACTTTCTAGTTTTATTCATTATTCCTTGTTAAACTTTTATTTCTTTAAGCCTATTTACCTTCTTGTCTTGGTTGTAATCTTGTAAATCGTCAACTATTAATCTTTTGGAACGTTGCAAGGAGGGGGGGGGGCATGAGGTTCCACAAAGGAACCTTGACCTTAGGGAACATGCCTTTTATTTTTATGGTCCTAGAATAAAGTGCAATTACACCTCCACTACATCAGGGGGCAGTGGTGCTCTCATTGGCAATTGCACCTCCATTACATTAGGGGGCAGCAGAGTGTGAGCAGGGAGCATACAGCACAGAGTATGAGTATGAAGTGTAGACACCAAGTGACACCATGAAAACATCTTTAACAGGGATGAGAAGACAGGCGGAGAGAGACAGAGATAAAGAGACAAACGAAAGTCTCCCAAAGCTAAGACGAGGAAATATGACGAAGCGTCTGTAGCGCTTGGTTCACTGTGAAAGACCGGTGTGTTACTGAGTCTGAAATGTTGGCAGCAGACAGCATGAGGACAAATAAAGTAACACGTCACTTAAATACAATTACACCCCAATCACGCTGATATTTTTCAGTATCATATGGTTTGACATGGTCAGCCAAAAAATGTTTAAATAAGGATTTTATTTTTGAATGTTAGATGCACTTTAAATGGTATACTTTGTTGGTCCATATTTCTTGTTTTTTCTTATACGTTAAGGATACAGTGTTATCTAGAGGTACTTATCACAATTTTATAGATACTATTTATACTCGCTGGGGGGCGTGAGATGTTTTCTTCTTTCAACAGAAAATAATTAAGCACTGTCTTATAGCAACATGCTGCATATGCTGTAGCCTCCTACAGAATAATGGTGTTAGAGGTGGCAGGTTAGTACTGGTGATTTATTCCAGACTTCATACACCTGACCAGGCCCTGACTGAGCTGACCTGTGGGGAGCCTCAGATCCAGTTCAGTGGATGGAGCGGTGCCAGCTGGCACACACACACACACACACACTCACACACACGGAAAAGATTCATGTTCCGAAAGTGTATAACAATAGATTATGTGAGACAGTTTGCGCTGAGTAATCCCATTTGAAACACTGAGTGTTTTAGGAGATTTGTCATGAGTCAAAAATGATAAATGGGATTGTAAAAACAAGCATAAAAAATGATCACTTCCTCGTGTACAATAAAAACACCATGCAGTTAAGTGAATTCCACTTAAAGGTAAAGGTACTTTGACTGACTAGCCTTTCTCCAATTCAACTTTATTTTATAATGTCCTTCTGTCCTGAGCCTTAACTTCTACACAAGAATTTCACTGGACAAAGAATTTACTCATGAAAACTCTGATAAAGGAGCTAACTGCTGGAGTTGTACGGATTCATCCGTCAACCAGAAAGAGTAGTAGGCTGTATTAACCCATTGAAACCACACGTATCGCCCCCTAGTGTTAAGGAGGACATGACCCCATCAGTAATTTGGTTTTCTCTGTTGCATGTAAACAAGGACAAAAGCCTTAGATGCAAAAACTCACTAAAGGAGCCGTCCACATCCATGTGGGGATTGTTGAAGTAGTGTGTTTTTTCTGCATGGTTTCAGTGTTTTATCCCCATGTAACCACATTTGTGGGCTCCCAAAACTTTTTCGTTTTTTGTAACCAGGTGAACTTTTTTTTTTCCTTTAAAAAGTCTGGTTTTATTAGTCATGTGTAGACAGAAAAGCCGCAATTTCTTCTTCTTTGTGGTTTTAAAGGCAGCCAGCATCCAAAATGCATTACTGCCATCTACAGGACTAGTACTTTATTGCACTAAAGCCATTACACTTGACCCCATTCCTAAAACACTTTTCAGAAATTCCTCTTCCAAGCTGATCTCTTCCAACTGTCTAATGCTTTATATAATTGTTTTATATCAAATGTAAAACTTTTCGCAATTTCTTGACATCGTTTGATGTCATAATGAAGCCTAAAAGCCCATTCATACTCTATGTAAAGACAGACATGTGTTTCACACGTCCAGTGTTCTTTAACAAGTAATTTGGCCCATACGTTTACACAAAACCTGTGACTTTATCTCCGCCTCTCTCCGCTACTTCTCATCCCTGTTAAATAAGTTTTCATGGTGTCACTTGGTGTCTACACTTCATACTCATACTCTGTGCTGTATGCTCCCTGCTCACACTCTGCCAATGAGAGCGCCACTGCCCCCTAATGTAGTGGAGGTGCAATTGCACTTTATTCTAGGTTAGTATAAATAAGTCTAAATAAAAAAGCATGTTACCCAAGGTTTAATGCGTCCCCCTTGATGGAGCCTCGTGCCCACTATTTGAGAACCACTGGCAGGAATTCAGATGTGATTGACACACAATAGTGTATGAATGGGCCTTAAGTTGTAGACTTGGAGATATGTGGACACTCTTAACTGTTAGGCTGATTAATCATACCAGTGGTGTGGTCAGGATTTTTTCTTTCCCTCTTGGTTTCAAACATACCCCCATTCATGTGGATTAGACCACACTTCATTCACACACTTAATCCACTCATACACTTCATACACTTCATACACTTCATACACTTCATACACTTCACACACTCCTCTCCCTCCCTCCCCCAGTAAAGAGGAGGCCTCCTCTCCAGGCCTCCTTTTATAAACCGGCCTGTCAATCAGCTCCAGGTGTGTGAGACGAGCTCCAGGTGTCGTCCGTTTCTCCTGACGAGGAGAAAGAAAAAAAAAAAAAGCATGTTAAATGTCGAACAGTTTAAGCCTCGATCGCCAGATGAAACTCGAACTTCTCCGGGGTTTCGGTTTCAGCCGTCGGCCGCAGTGAAGGTGAATGTTGAGAGGAGCTGAAAAAGGCCTGATGAATTAGTCATTTATAATTTGACAAGGTTCGTTAGAGCGTTCAGATATAATCATCACGTCGGCTGAACCTGAAACTTCAGTTCGGCCCTGGTGTCGGTTTCCAGGTTCATGGACGGTGAACCTGATTGAATTTTTTTTTTTTTAGTTTTGACGTTACACAAACTGCCTGTTAGAATAATTTGGGCGACTCAGACGAGGCAGACCTTTCCTTTTACCTTTCAATACACAAGCTGCTGCGCGGTTAATTATTTAACCCTGCAGATTAATCTTTCAGGAATACCAAATAGTGCCAGAGGACGGGGTCAATCAGGATGTTAAATTCAGTCAGAGGTTAGAGTCGGTGAGCAGGGACACCACAAACAAACTTTGGCAAACCAATTTTAATTAGGATCAACTGTATCCTTAATAATTTATCCGTTTTTGAGCATTTCTGTCTATATAAGGTAAATAAACCAACATTTCACATTGATTTGGTTAGACATAGTGACGAATTTCCTGCACCATCCCTCATTTTTTACACAATTTCCACTGTTTTAATTCACTTTCCTTGCGTTATTCAATTTTTTTCCTCTAAACTATCCTTTTTATTTACTGTTTATCGCTCGGCACATGCACGTTTTCGGCTTGTTGTGTTATTGTCTCGGACATTAAATGGGCCATATTGCAGCCCGAGGCCTGAACGTCCCCTGCTGCTGCAGCCCAGTGTCTGCAGAAGGGGAAAGGGAGGCTGCACGAAAAAGCTGCACGCTCTAAACAGGGAGAAAAGGGCTTTAAGTCATTAAAATTCTTTCAATAAACAACATTCCGTGGCTTTGGAAAACACAATTTTCTTAGAAATCGCATTGCTATCTTGTATATTTAGTGCATATTACAGTGCATTGAACCAGATGTGTGAGCAAATATGCAAGAAGAAACACAGCCCCATTAAAATGCAGCTCGAAGCACTTCCGTATGTAAAATACGAGTTTACATGAGAATAAAAAAGAGTAAAGGAACAAAATCTCTAATATATCATTTAACTTTTTTACAGAGATGCTTAATTGATGTTTCATTGCTTCTCTCATTAAATAAAACAAGATTCAGACATTTTTATGAGAAAAAAAGACAGTAGAACTGACTATTTTAGGCCAAAGTTCAATTTTAGTTGCATAATTAAATATGTCACATTTGAAAACATATTGGAATACAACATTTTTTTTAGAAATCACATTTCTATTATTTATATTTATTGGTATTTTTTGATATTTTAACAGTACATTTAACCAGATATGTGAACAAATGAAAAGAAACAGACCCTTTAACAGTTGTCTAACAAATTGTCTTACAATGTCGAGATATCACATTTGGAAAATATTAATTTCAAATTCATTATCAATTCTTAGTATTTTAGTAATTGAACCAAAAAAATGAATTTAAATTAAACCAACCTAATATAATCGTTTTTAACTCAATGTCTCAGTGTTTACATATTACCAAACTCTGTTTTTCAAATTTTATTTTGGTTTGAAAATAGTTGTATTAAATAGTTGTATGTAAAAACATAAAACATTAACCCATGTTACAAATTAATGTATTATTATTCAAGGTCACACATGCTAGCTAGCCAGCTACTTCTAGTTAGCTAGTCAGATAATGCTAGTTAGCTAGCCAGCTATTGCTAGTTGTTTCGGCAGCTACTGCTAGTTAACTAGCCAGGTACTGCTAGTTAGCTAGCCAACTAATGCTAGTTAAGTTGCCAGCTACTGCTAGTTAGCTAGCCAGCTACTAGCCAACTATTCCTAATTTGCTAGCCAGCTACTGCTATTTAACTAGCCAGCTACTGCTGATTAATTCACCAGCTACTGCTAGTTATGTAGCCAGCTACTGCTAGGTAGCTAGCCGGCTACTAGCCAACTCTTCCTAATTAGCTAGCCAGCTACTGCTAGCTAACTAGCCAGCCAGGATCACACCATTTAAAGTTTTTATGATTACACCACATGACATTTTTGGCATTCTTTTCATTGTCCTTTGTATCAAACCTGCCTAAAGTCAAATAAAGACTTAGGTTATTTGTATTATGAATGATCCAGGGGCATGAAGGCAGAAAAACAGGGTGTGCCAGGAGAGTAAAGTTACACAAATATAACAATTTATTGGTAATTAAAACACCAGCGTTGATCAGGAAACAGTAGAGGTTGTTTATAGGTGAAACCAGCTGTGTAAGCCAACATCTGTAACCACTGGCTGAAGGATAACGAGAACACAAAGGTAGCGGAGGAGTTAAAGGACTAACGGGATGAGAGTGATGGAGTGAAGATACTTCGCCTTTTTCCCCCCCGAGCAGAGGAGACACAGATGTCAGGGAACACAAATTCCCCAGAGAGAGGAGCGGAAAATCTGTTCATTTCTCAGCTTAGCATCCGCGGAAAAAAAAAACAGGCCGTGAGAGCCTGAGTGTCTAATTGGCTCCTGATATTAACATCATTCCGTACTTTTGCCCTGAATCCACGGACATCTGCTGTGAGATTTATGACCCAGGGTGTGCAGATGGGATATGAGCGTGTGATTGTCAGGCTGTTTATGGCATGTTTCTTCATATATATATATATATATATATATATATATGGGCGACACGGTGGAGCAGTGGGTAGCACTGTTGCCTCACAGCAAGAAGGTCGCAGGTTCAAGACCGCCTTGGGGCCTGGGTCTGGGACCTTTCTGTGTGGAGTTTGCATGTTCTCCCCGTGTCTGCGTGGGTTTTCACCGGGTACTCCGGTTTCCTCCCACAATACAAAACATGCTCAGGTTAATTGGCAAATCTAAATTGCCCATAGGTGTGAGTGTGTGTGTGAATGGTGTGTGAATGGTGTGTGTGCCCCACGATTGGCTGGCGACCATCTGGGGTGTATCCCTGCCTCTCGCCATAAAAATGCGCTGGGATAGGCTCCAGCAGACCCCTGCGACCCTGAAAAGGAATAAGCGGGATAGAAAATGGATGGATGGATATATATATATATATATATATATATATATATATATAAACTAGTCATCTGCCGCCAGTTAGCTATTCAGCTACTGCTAAGTTAACTAGCCTGATAAGATAAGAGATAAGATAGCTCCTTTATTGTCCCACAGTGGGGAAATTTACGGTGCTACAGCAGCAGTTAGAAAAGTTACAAAAATGTTTTTTAAAAATTTAAAAAGGAAAAGAAAAATTAAAAAATTAAATTAAAAAAACAATATATACAGATATATACAGGTATATATAAATATGAATAAAAAGTATTGCACTGGTATATACAGGTATATATAAATATGAATTAAGAATGTATTGCACTTGTCCATTTTTCTGTTGGGGGGGGGGGGGTTACTGCGAGCTGTACTTGTTGTACAGTCTGACAGCTGTAGGAAGGAAGGACTTCCTATATCGCTCCCTCAGACACTTGGGATGGATTAGTCTGTTGCTGAGGGAGCTCGTCAGTCCAGACAGTGTGTCCTGCATGGGGTGGAGGTGGTTTTTCATCATTGATGATATCTTCCTTATCATCCTTTTCTCTCCCACCACCTCCACTGGGTCAAGGGAGCACCCCAGGACAGAGCTGGCCTTCCTGATGATCTTGTTCAGTCTCTTCCTGTCTGCAGCTGTTATGCTGCCTCCCCAGCAGACCACCCCATAATGTAAGACTGATGCCACAACTGAGTCATAGAATGTCTTAAGGAGTGTCCCCTGCACTCCAAAAGACCTCAACCGCCTGAGCAGGTAGAGCCTGCTCTGGCCCCTCTTGTATAGCGCAGTTGTATTATCAGTCCAGTCCAATTTTTTGTTCAGATGAACACCCAGGTACTTGTAAGATGTCACCATCTCAATGTCCATTCCCTGGATGTTCACTGGTGCCGGGGGATTGCATACCCGCCTACGGAAGTCCACCACCAGTTCCTTGGTTTTCCCCGTGTTGATCTGGAGATGGTTCCGCTGGCACCAGTTGACAAAATCCTGCGTAAGTTCTCTGTATTCCCTGTCGTCATCATCCTCAATGAGGCCAACGATGGCAGAGTCATCGGAGAACTTCTGCAGGTGGCAGGTTGGTGACTTGTAGGTGAAGTCTGCAGTGTAGAGGGTGAAGAGGAACGGAGCCAGGACCGTTCCCTGTGGGGCCCCCGTACTGCAGACGACTGTGTTGGATACACAGTCCCGTGTCCTCACATACTGTGGACGGTTGGTGAGGTAGTCCAGAATCCAGGATGTGAGGTGACGGTCCACCCCAGTGTTCTCCAGCTTGTTCCCCAGGAGTGCTGGTTGAATCGTATTGAAGGCACTGGAGAAATCAAGGAACATGATTCTCACAGTGCCTCCAGGCTTTTCCAGGTGGGAAAGAGCACGGTGGAGGAGAAAGATGATGGCATCGTCCACCCCGATGTCAGGCTGGTAAGCAAACTGGAGGGGATCCATCAGTGGGCTCACCAGGGGGCGGAGATGGTCGAGGACCAGGCGCTCCAGTGTCTTCATCAGGTGGGACGTTAGTGCCACCGGCCTGTAGTCACTGAGGTCCTTGGGGTGTGGCATTTTGGGGATGGGTACCACGCAGGATGTTTTCCACAGTTGTGGCACCTTCCCCAGCTTCAGGCTCAAGTTGTAGATATGCCCTACAATCCTGCTCAGCTCGTCTGCACAGGATTTCAGGAGCCTGGAACTGATGCCATCTGGACCTGCAGCCTTCCTCGTCTTCATCCTCCTAAGCTTGTTCCTCACCTGTAGTGCTGTGAGGGACAGGCTGGAGAGGGGGGGCTGTGTGCCCGAGTGTGTTGGGGAGGGGGTTGGGTTGATGGTGTGGAGTGTCCTTGGTAGGTGTGAACTTAGCCAGGGCTGAGAGGTGGAGGTGGAAGCGGGGGGGAGGGGAGGGCATTGTCCAGGAGGTAAAGTCAGGGGGGGCTGCAGCAGGGCAGGCTGGGCCGGGGGAGGGGCAGATGACTGGTCAAACCTATTGAAAAATAGGTTTAGGTCATTCGCCCACTGTTGATCCCCTGCCGTCTGGGAGTTTGGTTCTTTGTGGCCTGAGATGGTTTTCAGGCCTCTCCAGACTCCACTGACGTTACTCCTCTGCAGCTGATCCTCCATCTTCCTCCTGTAAATGTTTTTCCCCTCTCTAATCTTCCGCCTTAGCTCTCTCTGCGCAGTCTTCAGCTCCTCCTTGTTACCTGACCTAAAGGCCCTCCTCTTCTCCTTTAGGAGAGCCTTTATGTCGGCATTAATCCATGGTTTATTGTTGGAAAAACACCGTACGGTCTTGGTGGGTACAGTGTTTTCCACACAGAAATTGATATAATCCGTTATGCAGTCTGTGAGGCTGTCAATATCCTCCCCATGGGGATCACACAGTTCCTCCCACACGGTCGTGTCGAAACAGTCCTTCAGAGCCTTTTCAGTATCCTCAGACCATCTCTTCACTGTGCGGGAGACAGCTGGTTGCCTGTGTACCAGTGGGTTGTACACAGGCAGGAGATGCACCAGGTTGTGGTCAGATCTTCCCAGGGGGGGGAGGGGTGATGAGGTGTATGCCTCCTTGGTGTTGGCATAACATAAGTCCAGTGTTTTATTGTCTCTGGTGCAGCACGTGACGTACTGGGAGAAAGTGGGCAGAGCGGAGGATGGAGAAGCATGGTTGAAGTCTCCAGAGATGAGGAGGAGGGCCTGGGGGTGCTGTGTTTGCAGCCTGCTGGTGACAGTGTGTAGGACATCACGAGCTTCGTCTGCGTTAGCAGAGGGGGGAACATACGCAGCTATCGCTATAACTTGCGAAAATTCCCGCGGCAGATAATACGGCCTCATGCTAACAGCTAACAGTTCAATGTCCTTACTACAGAGCCGCTCCTTGACAGTGATGTGCCCGGGGGTACACCATTTGTCGTTAACATACACAGCCAGTCCTCCTCCCTTCTTCTTACCGCTTTCCTTTCCTCTGTCCGCGCGCACCAGATTAAATCCGTCCAGTGTAGCCGCCGTGTCCGGAGTCAGCGTGTTCAGCCATGTCTCCGTAAACACCATGATGCTGCTCTCCCGGTATTCCCTCTGGTGCCGGGTTAGCGCTGCTAGCTCATCCATCTTATTGGGGAGAGATCGTACATTCCCCATAATAATGGACGGGAGGACGGGTCGGTATCTTCTCCTCCTGGCACGGCGCTCAGTCCCCGCACGGCGTCCCCGTCTTCTTCTCCTTATCTCACGGGGGACATCGGGTCTTTCCTCGGGCAACACTACGGAGCTACGGAGCGCCAACAGCTGATCCCTACTGTAAACAATAGAGCCATGGCTGCTCACGGGGTCCCCGGACACGAAAAGTGTAAAAAACAGCAGAACGGCCACAACAAACACGGAGAAAGTGAACTCCATGGTGAAAAAAAGTATCCTTATGTCGTTGGCTCGAGAAAAAAGTAAGAAAAAATTAAGTTAAAAGGTATGAAAAGAAAAGAAAAACTCAGGTGAGCGAGAGCTGCTGTAACAGGCTGCCACTCGCGCGGCGCCAGGTCTATTCACCTGCTACTCCTAATCAGCTACCTAGCTACTGCCAGTTAACTAGCCAGCTACTGCTAGTTAGCTAGCCAGCTACTGATCTTTAACTAGCCAACTACTCCTAATTAGCTCACCAGCTACCGCCAGTAAGCTATCCAGCTACTGATCTTTAACTAGCCAACTACTCCTAATTAGCTAGCCAGCTACCGCCAGTAAGCTAGCCAGCTACTGCTAAGTAAGCTATCCAGCTACTGCTAAGTTAACTAGCCAGCTATCGCCAGTAAGCTAGCCAGCTACTGCTAAGTAAGCTATCCAGCTACTGCTAAGTAAGCTATCCAGCTAATGATATTTCACTAGCCAACTACTCCTAATTAGCTAGCCAGCTACCGCCAGTAAGCTAGCCAGCTACTGCTAAGTAAGCTATCCAGCTACTGCTAAGTTAGCTATCCAGCTAATGATATTTCACTAGCCAACTACTCCTAATTAGCTAGCCAGCTACCGCCAGTAAGCTATCAGCTACTGCTAAGTAAGCTATCCAGCTACTGCTAAGTTAACTAGCCAGCTACGATCACACTTTTTATGATTACACGACATGAAATTGGAAATAATGATAAAAATCGGACATAAATGTGAGGAGAAAGGGGTAAGAAACACCACATTTACTGTTAAATCACACTAAAGAAAATTCAGAGTCTGTTAAAATGTATGAATGAATGAATGCTGTCCTTGACTTGTTGATTGACAAGGCATGAACTGATGAGACTTAATCCTTTAAATAAATGCTTTAATAGTCATTTTATTAGATTTTATTCATGATTTCCTCATATTTCACACGGTTTATTTCACAAATTGTTTGTTCCAAACTGACACCTCGAAAAGTCATGTTACTATTTATAGCTCTAAAGATCTAAAGTGGGGTAAAAATGATCTGGTTGTGTGATTCTTTTGTATTTTTTTTTTATCATTATTTGCACAATTTTAGTTGTTTGTTAGACTATGGTGCTTTTGGTGCAGGCAGAGCTTCCAAATGTTTTTCCCCCACAGTTCAACTGTGCAGGAAACGGAGCTCATGTCCTTGAGAAAGACGCTGTCCGCTGGCATCAGTGTCACAGCAGCCACTTGTTGAGCGACTGTGGGTTTAACCAGCTCCTTTCACATAGAAACAGATGTGCTTTTATCGTATTTTCACAACTATAATGCGTACATTAAAGTCTTCTATTTTCTTCAAAATGTGCGGTGCACCCTATGTATGTATGTATTTATGTATGTATGTAGGGGGAAGTCTGGGCTTATGAAGCACAGTTTGAACTGTAGGTAATCAGCTACGCGGAGGAACATGGAAATCGAGAATTTAAGATTAATGAAAGACGCAGCTGAGTTTCCAGACATAAGGCAGGTGGTACAAGTTGGAGGAAAGACTGGATCAGTGGATCACAGAGCAAAGAACGAGTGGGAGAAGCATTCCGACGGTCACCATTCGACTAAAAGCAGTAAAGCTAGTAGTGAAGCTGGCATGTTTGATGGAGATTTAGCTGCTGTTGGAATCAGAAACAGAGGATGAGGACTTTGATGGTTTGATTGATGACATTACCTCGCTCTATTTTTAAATACACACACTTGTGTGCTTGTTTTATCCGTGTGTTTTACCATGCTTGCGATGATAAAAAAATGTTAGTGCTTTGTAATCAATACTTAAATAAAGCACAACCAAACTCAGTTTAGCTCCAGCTTTATTTGTGTATATATCTATTTCTGTATATAAACCCTCCCCTATAGTTAGGTGCCTTATGTGTGTGTTAAATACAGTAATGACACACAGAACTGTGACTGCACCTTTTAGTATGGTGCCTTATGGTCATGAAAATAATCACAATCAAATTTACTATGGAGCACTTTCCATGATATGAAATGCAGCTCATAGTGCGCTAAATAGACATATTAAAGACATGAGAATCAGTTAAGACTCGTAAAAAGTAAAAAGGAATATCTCTACAGCAAGATTAAGATTATTGGACTTCTACAACATGTGAGATGACTACAGAAGCATCAGAATCAATTTATGTTGCTGCTATACAGTACATATTACTAGAATATTGTAAAAATATATCTAACATTGTGTTTTACTATGGATAAAATAGTCTATTAAAGCCTAAAGCAAGAGAAAACTGCCACAAATCAGAAATAATCAGAAATATCTGCAATGCAAAGTTCATTGATTAATAAGATAAGAGTTTAAAGTTCAATTATTTGTCCATAAAATCCGAGAAAACACACTGAGGATCATTCCAGAACATGAAGGATATATTCTGTAAGGCAGGGATCAGCACACCTGATTCTAAAGAACCATTAGGGCCCTCGATAAGGACGTTAATTAGTAGAATCAGGTGTGTTACTGTTGGATGGAAGGAAAACCTGGACCCACAGTAGCCCTCCAGGACCAGGACTAAGGTGTTTAAAAAGGAGATTATAAAGGAGCCAATTAAATAATCCCACAAACAGCTCCAATCTAAATAAATATCTAAATAGTGGTTAGCTGCAGCTACTACTGATATTATATTAAACTATTTTATTATTGTATTGATGATGTGGATATTGATGATATATATTGATGCTGTAACAGGAACAGATAAAATACTTTATTTAGTGTTGGAGCTCAGGTTTAACATGAGATTTATGGATAAAACTCAATGCTTGGAGGAAGCATCGTGTTTTTAACTTTTAACAGAGAATGTAAAGGATTGAACAAAAAGAGGGAATGAGAACGTCTCATGTGCAGTGACGCGCGTCTTCCTGAACTTTGCGTGTGCGCCGTCCTCCAAACGGAGCGGAGCCGAGCGTCAGACCCGCCGAGCGGCCGCGGATCCCGCACACCTTCAGCATCATCCCGCAGAGCGCGCGCCCAGGTGGCCGCAGCAGCAGCGACTCCAGCTCCGGGTGGGAGGGGGCGGGGGGAGGGGGGGTCAGCACCTGCACGTGGAGGAGGACCGCCCGCGTCTCCCGTCACTCGACCTCCAGCATCGTCAGGCGACGCGATGAGCTCCTCGATGCCCAAAAGCGAGTCCACCACCGCGCTGCTCAGGTCGTCCGGGCTCAGCCGCAGGTCCGCGCACTCGGATCACGGCCCGCACGCCCGGCACGGCCCCCGCGCGGGCTGGAGGGAGGAGGGCGAGACCAGCGCGCAGAGACCCCTGTGCCAGCCGAGGCACGCGGACCCCCGGCACGCGCAGCGGGGCCAGACGCACCGGCAGGGCGGCGCCCCGGACGAGCCGCAGGAAGACGCGCGGCACCGGACCAGCCGGCACCAGAAGGAGCGCGGCAAGTCGTCCAGGTCCAAGCACCCGCACCACCACCACCACCACCACCACCACGACTCCTCCCGCGGGGACCCGCTGCCCCCCCCGCAGCCGCCGCAGCTGAGCGGGTCCCGGCAGGACCGCCGGACCTCCCTGACCCCGACCCCGCCCTGCCCCAAACCGGAGGACGACGCGGCGTTCTTCTTCGAGCCCCGGGAGCGGGTGGTGACCGGATCCACGTCCAGCCTGAACTCGGACGCCCCCCCGCAGCCCGCGCCCCGGCGCACGGCCAAGCGGCTCAGCGCGACCCCGTCCGAGTGCGAGTCCAGCCTGCACCCCATAGTCAAGTCGGTGTTCGGACAGGTGAGTTCCTGCAGCCCCGCATCACCCCCCAGCAGCATCAGTTTCTTTATTATCTTTAAGTTGATCAAACAGCATCTGAGGGAATCAGCGCATGAAATCCACAGTTTCCTGTCATCACTGATGCGATAGGAGGGTGTTTTGGGAAACTTCTCAAACCATAAAGCAAATAAATCACCTGCACTTGGAGGTTTCTGGTGGGAACGTTTTATTAAGAAGTGCAAAAGAACTTATAACCACTGCAGCATCTATGGAACAAATCACTAAAAAGAAGCTTTTACGCACAGATTTATCGAATTGAGGAATGTTTGGAGTAAAATAAATGCATTCAGAAGTTTCCTTTAAGATCATTAAACTGTAGGATAATGCAACCTAACCATAAAGAAATAGCTTTAAATACCAGAGCTTTTATCATTTGAGAAAAGTGAAAGTTTTTTATTTTTATTATTATTTTATTATTTATCGCTCGAGCCGCAGCTGAAGCGGATTAAATATGGACGAGTGTTTTCACGAGTCCTGATGTGAGAGCAGACGCTTTTCAACGCGACTTGTCACCCGATCACATCACCCCCCACCAACCCCCCCAGGATGTAGGGAAACTACTTTTTAGATCAGATGCACTTTACGCATCAAACAACAGGAGAAAATATAGATAAAGTATAGTAAGTTATAACATAACCCAATAAAGTACTTTGCAAAAAAACACACAAGTACTGAGGGAATAAAATGAAGTAAAATTGCTGATTTAAAGACACACACACACTCAGGTAAATCTACTGAATTATCCTTAAACACTCGGTGGATGCGGATCAGGGTCCATCTCTAGTCCCGCATCACCTGTTGACCCACTAACAGCATCTCCTCCTTCTGACGCACTTCTCTTCCTCCTTATTCTTATTCTTCTCGTTTTATTTAAATCCATATGATTCAAAAAAAGAAAAAAGCTCAAGAGGAGACAATTACCTCCGTGCGCATTAATGTGCTCCAGAAATAACTCCTCTCAATCCAGGTCAGAGCTTCAATCAGTCTTAGGGGTTCCAGTGAGGCACACAGCCGTGCAGCGGTGTTCTATATAAAGAATCTGGAGCTGCTGACGCGCGTGCAACAAAAAAAAAGCAGAATTTCAGAGATTCGGTTCGCAAATCGCATTAAAATGTCGCAAGATTATGGATTCTGTTCAAACAATGAGGCTATATTTGATCAAATGAGTCACCCGGTTTCTGCAAAGAGGGGCTATATTTGTTCTGTTTTTTTGCATGTGTTAAATTCTACCAGGCTGCAGCTGTCAAAAGTCACAATAGAAATGAGCGAGTGGGGAAAAAACGCGAGGGAGTGAAACATGGAAAAGAGATGCATGCATGCATGTTTTGTCTTTTCATCATCAGCATCTTTGTGCAACACCTGCTGCAGTTTGGTGTGAACAGTGAGATAATTACACCAATGGTTTTAATTCATGCAGCACCAAGATGTGCGAACAGTACAATCCCAACAGGACCCGTTCGCTGCCAGTGCAGGAGGCTAAAAATAGCACAAAGACCTGATTATGAGAGACTGGAGGAGGGCACAGGCTTTTTTCCTTCCCTCTTTTTTTTGGTTAAAACATGTTAAATCCGCTGGTAACCGGAGACTCGCAGCCTGACGCGTCCAGACGCGTTTCTGCAGGACCTGCTGCAGCTTTTATAATCCACACACTTTCATATGGAGCATAACTCGTGGTCATCAGTGGGGTTAGAATAAGGGCACAATGCGGCTTTCTGCTCCAATGGTTAAATAGTTATAGGTAGTGCGTGTGTTTAAAACCCCAAAGTGTCTGCACACACAGGCTGTGATACTACGTACACTGCAAAAAATTAAAGCTCAAACCTTCTATTATCAAGTTGTATAATGTTAGTGTTGCTGGAAAAGAAACTAAATCTTGTATTATCTTATTCCTCTGGCAGATAAATGATCTTATTTCACATCTTTTTCATTGCTTTTTGTGAGTTTAATCTAAAATTTACCTAAATCACCTACTATCTACTCAATATTGCAGCCAAAACCAGACAATTTTTCTTGTTGAGGTTTTATTTTTTGCAGTGTATCCAGGTTACATCCTTCAGCAAGGACACAGCTTTTCCTTTTTTTATCCCAGTAGAAATTTGCTTCCTATTTTAGGATTTCAGAATGACCTTGCGTGACCTCGCTCCACAAAGCCGCGGCAGGAAAACGCGGAACAGAAACTCTGTTATCTCCTTTCTGACGGGTTCGTTAATGAGGAAAATGACAAGTTTCCTTCTGGGATGGAAAAACAAAAAAAAAAAGAAAATCAGATGAAAGGATGAGTGTGAACCAGCAGAGGGAGCAAGCACTGTTAGGATTGAACTGCAGTAGTGTGTGTTGTGTGTGTGTGTGTGTGTGTGTGTGTGTGTGTGTGTGTGTGTGTGTGTGTGTGTGTGTGTGTGTGTGTGTGTGTGTGTGTGTGTGTGTCATATTCCTCTGAGCCAGGAGCAGTGGAAGAAAGCGAGGGAATCGGATAAATCAGGAGGAGGAAGACAAAGCATAGAAAGCGGTAAAAGAGTGATTTTTTATTTTTTCCTTACACACACACACACACATATATAAAAATATAAAAAATAAAACACTCGTCACCTCTCACCCTCTGCTCCCAGCGGACAGCTCCGAGCACAATGTGAGGAAATGTCTCAAAACGCAGGTCAGCTCTTCCCTTCCTGAGTGACACGTCCTGTCTGCTTCTACGCCCTTTTCTCTCTTCCCTTTATTTCTCTTCCAAAAACCCCTCGTCCTCCTCTTCCTCTGGGTCACCCTGACCTTGAGGAGGTCTGAGATAATGAGGATTGTCTGTTTCTGTCTCGTGAAATGAAAGCACGGCAGCATGTGAGGGGTCAGAAGGTGTAGCTTATGCCAGAGGTTAACAACCATACGTTGTGTTTTCTTCACGCTGTCTCAGAGTCGCTGTTTTTTGGACTAAATTCCCATTTGTGCAAGGAAAGACGTGTCTAGTTGTGACTTCTTTCTGCAGCACATAAAGTAGAAATTAAAAAAAAGACAAGAAGGAAGATGTGAGAGATTTTGGGATGGAGCATTGCGTCATTTTCCTCCAGTTTGTCTGGAGCGTAACCAGCTATTTTTAGACGCACGAGGGTATTTTTATATGTGTGCCGGCGCAGAAGGAGGTAGAAAAGTCACTCTCTGCCTAAATCCAATCCCCCTCCTCCCCCGTTTCCTTTACGAGATGCGGATTAGGCAGCGAAATGTAAGAGTGCTGCACGTGCCGCAATGTGAAGCGCGTGCACGACCATGCTGAATATTTATAGAGTCCCCGGGCTGGGAAAAAAAAAAAAATCAGTGGAGAGACGGAATAAAACGAGACAGAGGACACGAGGGATAAATGAGTGGAGAGGAAAAAACAGAGAAGGTCAACTTAACCAAAAAACAGACGCACAGACCAGAAATTACACTGAAATGCTGATTTTAGATAATAAAGCCTTATAATAACCTTATAATAATAGCGCACGAGCCAATTCTAATTCTCATTAAAAAAAGCAAAAGGGGGTTAATGAAGAACACAGGAGAGCTCACAGCAACTCATTCGCTGCTGCAGCTCTCAGCTCATTTTACACACTTGATGGCGTTTGGTGAAACAGGATTAGATTTGACCTCAAAATCTGCATAAATAGCAAAAGCAATTATTGATATTTCCTCTTCTAGCTCGTCTCCTGTTTAACCCTTTCAATGCACGGAGGTCACTACAGTGGACAGCTGCCTGAAAGTTTTATTTTAGCTACTACCTTCTATAACAAGATGCATGATATACATAAGGTGACATATTATTCAAAGATTTTCAGAGTTTAGATTTTTTATTTGGACGAAATACAGATGAATCATCTGTCCACTCAGTTGCACATCATGTGTTTCAACGTCAGTAATGCAATGTTTGCAATTAAGCGATAAGATAAGATAAGATAAAACTTTATTGATCCCACAACGGGGAAATTTGTGTGTTACTGCAGCGTTAAATAGAAAGATAAAAAGAAGAAAATAAAGCTGAAGATAAAAAACTATAAAAAAATAAAAATAAAAAACACACAACACAATGTACAAATTCGCAGAATTTGTTGATCCGCATACACAGTATGCATTATCGACATGGAATGGAGAGAAAATACTAATAAATAGTAAGAAAAAAGTATGCATAAGCAAAGCATATATACATACATACATGCACGTACACACATATTTGCATATATATATATGGACATTCATATCCACGCACATACCCACATGTACACATACATAGCTAATGCACACTTAAGGTGCAGGGTGTGTGTAGAGAAAAGTGACTACAGTGAGTTATAAAGTCTTATTGCTGTCGGGATGAATGATCTGCGAAAGTGCTCCTTCTTGCAGCGAGGGTGTTTGAGTCTCTGGCTGAAGGAGCTGCTCAGCGCACCCACCACCCCATGCAGAGGGTGATGGGGGTTGTCCATGATGGATGTCAGCTTTGCCAACATCCTCCTCTCTCCCACCACCACCACCGACTCCAGAGGACATCCCAGTACAGAGCTAGACTTCCGCACCAGTTTGTCGATTTTCCTTCTGTCCCCGTCTGTGCATCCGCCCCCCCAGCAGACTACTGCGTAGAACAGGGCAGATGCTACGACGGAGTCGTAGAAGGTCTTCAACAGAGTCCTGCACACACCAAAGGACCTTAGTCTCCTCAGCAGGTGAAGTCGACTCTGGCCCTTCTTGTACAGGACATTACTGTTAGTGGTCCAGTTATTTTGACTATAAAACAACTTATTTATTTCTTTTATAATGTAATTATAACTAGCATGCTATCACATTGATTTTTTTATACAGTACAAAACATTAAGTACACTTGAGTGGACAATGGAATTATTAATATTATTGTATTAATAATAGACTCATAAAACATGGTTCATATACAACATGCACGTCAATGCACCACCAATGGTAATGGATTCATATCTCATATTTTTATAATGTAATTTAAGTTGCAGAATGCATTAAGTGGACACTTAAATAGGCCAATAACTATACTTTATACTAACTATGCTGATGCATAAAAATCCTGCCTGAGCTTATTAAAATTCATGCACGTATAGATTTCTCTTTGTGCACGGCGACTATCTTGCAAAAACAATCGTCTCATTGCACAAACCTGTGTGTGTGTGTGTGTGTGTGTGTGGGAGGGGGGTTGCATATTTAATATATCAGCGGTGTGTGTTTCACCGGTGAAATGTGAGCGTGTATAAGCGGTTATGTAAAGACGCACAGAGTCAAATGTGTGTGAGACACAGACAGAGAGAGAGAGAGAGAGGGAGGGAGAAAGTGAAGGATCTCTTGCCCCTCGCACACCGGGCGCTGACATTATGAGAGCTGACGGCCTGTGTGTGTGACGTCTGATGCGTTCTGAAGTCCACAATGAGCCTCCGGTGAGAGGCTGCATGAATCATGCAGCACAGCAACCACGAGCCGCACAGATTATATATTTATATATTTATAAAGATATGTTTTTGGGCATTTTGTGCCTTTATTCAGCAGTTGACAAGCAGACAGAAGACAAGGGGGGAGGGGGGGGGGGGTATTATGACATGCAACGAAGGACCCAGGGCTGGATTCGAACCCGGGGACGATGTGGTCATGTGGCTGCGAGAGACCGAACTACTTTGGCGTGAATGTGTTTATTAAAATAGCAGAAAAATAGATGAGGTCAAACACGACACAAGGAGTGAATGATGCTGGTTAAAAAAAGCTGAAACAGCAGGTGGTGGTTTAAAAAAAGTACGTTTAGATCCCTTAGTTAAAATATTAACACGACAGTGAAAGTCCCACTTTCAAATCTAGCAAAAACTCTCATCTTTTAATCCATACACAATATGAATTATATAATTATATATTACATAATGGTGCAGCTGCTGAAGGAGGAGACAAAGTTAACGTCATCATTAATACTGGTGAGTATCTGAACCTGGTTTTATGAGTGGATCATAAATACTTCATAGAAAATGAATTGACAAAATAAAAGCAGAGGAGGAGTAAACATGCTAATAAGTTATTTATAACGTAGTGTAAATATCATCGTGCATTAGTTGATTAATCGATTGGTTTGGTCTTAATTGGTTTAGTTTATTTTTATGCATTTTTTTGTGTAATGCACTTCAATACAGAAATATTATGAGCTTATCTGTGTATTCCTGCATGAGGAAGACGATGGAATCAACTTATCGATTCATCGGAAATTATTTGATTAATCAATTGACAATTAGGGTGCTTTCACGTCCATTTGAACCAAATGTGCTTAGTTCAGTCGGTGTTTTGCACATGTGTGACCCACATACGTATTTAAGTTACAAGACTAAGTCCTATTCTTAGTCTACAGGGTTTAATATGATGCAGGTCCACTTTTTGCAGCTGCACCAACATCAGTGTTCATGGGGATTTCTTTAGATTTCTTCCAGAAGTGCGTTTGTGAGGTCACACAGTGATGTTGCGGCTATCCGTCTACATCTGTTCTATATTATATGAATCTATAATTCATCCCAAAGGTGTTCTATCTATGGGGTTGAAGTTTATCCACACCAGACTCTGTGATCCAGGTCTTTATGGACCTGGTTTGGAGCACTGGATGCTGGATCTGGATGCTGAGCAGGTACTTTAATGTGTAATTATTGTGTACCTTATGGGTTTTTGGGACAATATTCATCCTATATGAATTCATTAGTGACTCCAGTGCATCCACGGATCGTTTCCAGATGCAGCCAACTCAGTTTGCAATCGGATATTTTGCCAAAAAATGTCCAATACAAGGAGTTAATAGAGGAGGAAGAGATCAAGTAGCAATGTGTGATTGCTCAATCTGCAGATTTTTGTAAATCACTTTAGAATTTGGTTATATTGCTAAAAAAACGGCCAATACAGAGGATGTAAAACAGGAAGATGAGAGCGTGTAGCAATGAGCCGAATTAATCGCTTATAACTATCAGAAGAGAATCATCGATGAGACGTCACTAGGACTGATTTTGGTTGGTTTGCACGTGTGAGAGTGGATCACGCTGCAGTCTGTATGCTAATTAGTACAATTTACATTGCTATGATTAGTGTGGAGCAAATGAATGAATTATTTAGTGGTGTAAGTCAACCAAGCATTTCTTTATTTGAGAATAGCCTCATTATATGTCGTTTAACAAATAGGTTTAGGTACATTGATGTTCCTATTGAGACCCCATCGACAATAAATGTGTGTGTGCGTGTGTGTGTGTGTGTGTGTGTGTGTGTGTGTCGAGCATCTATGTGCCCGTCTGTGCACGTTTGCACGTGTTCGTTTTGCATCCTTGGCTTTGATCTCAATCCAAGCCCTTCCAGCTCAACATGACTTTGTGATGCCTCCACGTCGCCCGCCTGTGTGTGTGTGTGTGTGTGAGCGTGCATGTGTGTGTGTGTGAGAGAGAGAGAGAGAGAGAGGGAAATAGGGGGATGGATGCTGGGGGTAGTTGTAGGAGAGAGTAGGGGTAGAGCTTGGTTTTATTTTTAGCTCCACAGCCCCACATCCCTGTGTGTTTAATCGAGTGTGTGTGTGTGTGTGTGTGTGTGTGTTTGGATTTGTGTCCCAGCGTCTTGCTCAGGGGAAGGTAATATGCTTGTCCAAACAAGCTTCTTTTGTGACATTCGCGTAGATGCTTTAAAACTGTGGAGCGAGGAGGGGGAGGGGGAGGGAGGGGGGGGGAGGAGAAAAGAGAGAAAGACAGACAGACGGACACAGATAGAGAGAGAGAGAGAGAGAGGGAGGAGAGAAGGAGCGAGGGAGCGCGAGGGGAGAGCAGGGGAGGGGAGCGGACAGGCTCTGTAGGAGCGGGGATGGGATGAATAAGCAATCTTTGCTGTTTCTACTCCTGGCGCCTGCATCTCGCTCCGCTCACACGCATGCTTCCTCTCCCTCGTTCATCTCCCCTCGTTCTCGTTTACACGTTCTACTCTTTTGTTTGGTGTGTCCCCCCCCTGTCCCCCTCTCCTCGTCCCCCCACCCCACCCCCCTCTGGGTCCGTCCATGCGTACTGGTCCTCTCCTTCCTCCCTGATGTCCTGGTGTGTTAGTGGGTGACCCCCCCTCCCCCCTCCCTCCCCTGACCCTGACCCTGACCCTGAACCCCCCCTCTGTTCCCCCTCCTCCGATGCATGCCCAGGAACACACGCGCACACACATGCACACACGTGCACTTCCACACACGGTTAGAGAGAAAACATAAGGTGCAGGGACACGGAGGATTTTTTTTTTGCAATGGGCAACTCTGTTAAAGTTTTCACCAAGAAGGTAAGGTCGGCTGCAGGGTTGTGTTTTCGGTTTTGTTTTATTGGTGCATGTTTGTCTCCCGCTGACCCACCCCCCCCCCCCCAAGGCGATCTGACTCGACCTGCTGCGACTGACCCCTGTGTTTACTCTGACTGGGTTTTAACCTCCTGCGCGGGAACACGTCAGGAAAGCAGAGGAAACATTCCGCTACGAGCGTCGTTTTTCTCCTGTTCTTGAGCTGCGCACGTCCCAGCATCCCCCCAGAGAGGTCAGAGAGGTTGGCGTCGGCCAGATTTTGCATGTGCATGTGCATTTTTTTTTTTTTGAAACAAAGCGGGCGGCAGGTGCCACCGGCGCACACACACCCGCTGGCTGGGGATCAGTCAGCCGCCAAACAGGTGAGCTGAGCTCAAACGACGCGAATCAGCTCAATCGCGTCGTTTAAAGGCCCGCTGCACCTGCTCGTCCCCGTCGCGTCGGCGTGTGATCGACCAGACTCTCTCAGATTACATTTTCCCCATCATCACGTCGCGTGGCCCCGGAGAAGTCGCCAGCCTCCCTCCTCACACCGTTCTTTTGTCTTTCTTTTCTTTCTTTTTTTGGGTTATATAACCAGCAGCGCGTGACTTTTATAGTAGCCTACTTCCCCGTCACGATATCGCCACAGACAGCGCCGCGCTCCATGCATGGCTTGCTTCAGATTACCCAGTGGGCATCGCTCCCCGCGGTGGGAACTGTAAGAGCGCATGGAGTGGCGTTAGGCCCCGGCGCAGCGTGAAGGTCACTCCGCTTTTAACGCAGCGCGCATCTGCATGTAGTACTACACAGATTTGTGTTTTTGTTCATTACGTAAGCACGCCGATGCCTGGCGGCGGCTTTAATCAGCATATGAAGACGAGTGCGAGCTCGCGTCTGAAGGATTTAAAGCGGCAGCAGCAGCAGCAGCAGAGGTGATTGGATTCATCATGACACCGAGGTTCACTGCGCTCACTTTTATCTGGATTCTTCCTCTTCTGAGGTGGTTTATGGTGCAGCCAAGATCAGAATACTGATCTCTGCTCATGAAGATATTAAAATATTAGTCAAAGCTTGGAGCTTATTTGGCTCTTTTTTAATTTAAAGGCAGGTCGTCCTGGTTCGGTTTAGCTTTGCCTCTCTTTAATTAACCTGTGTCTTTCTCTCTCTCTGGAATTGGGAGCAACTTTTGCCCTCTGGATGATTGGCTAATTGCTGATTAGAATTAAACGGATGGATGAACTTCAGCCCGATCGCCTGGACAGCACAGCCATTAAAAAAAAAATTGGGCTTGTGGTTGATTATTAACACACTCTTTAATCGTTTTAACACCTTCATACCACAGATACTGTATACTACTGTTACTAAATTTTTGCAGATATAACAAAACAACACAAAAAACAACCACATTCTTCTTTTGTGCTGATTTTTTATCCATTTTTTGGGGCGACAGAAAAAAAAGGAAAATATTTCCATCCAATTCCTTGATTAACATATATATAAATATATGTAATCCAACACAATTTTTAAAGGTTATTTCAACTTAATCAGAAAGGGTTAATCCATCATAACTTTTACGCGTAAGTTCAACTTGTTTAAGTGTTGGTGCAACTTTATTTAAAAATATACACTCGACAAAACTATCCCTGCTAAATCAGCACATTATATTCGGGGGAAAACTTTGCACATTTTTTTTTCTTATGTTCACCCAACAATAGACTGTTTTAGAGTGTGGTTTCTGACCTGGTGACGTGCTGCACGCTAAACGCCCGCTGGCGTCAGGCCCGGTGACAGACTCACGGACGGCATCTGTTCCCGGCGCCCCCCCCTGTTCCCTCTGATTAAAGTGACTGACTGGACCCGCACACCTCTGTATGACTGACCCACGTCTGTCACCTCGGATCCTGCTTCTGAAACCGACCCCCCCCCCCCATTACTCCCCCCTCCCTGTCGACTCCATGCCGCCACAAACTGAGTCACGGTCTCTGCCCCTGTCTTTGCCCCTGCTCCCATGTTTGCCCCCCCCCCATCCCCCTGGATGCTGCTCCAGGACCAAAAGAAGAACTACAAAGCAGTGCAGTCCTGTGAGGAGGGGGGCTCTGGGGGGGCCTATCTAGAGCCGCTAGTGGCCCTGGCCCAGAACGGAGCCAACATGCACAACGTGCTGGGGCCCGCATGCATCTTTCTACGCAAGGGCTTCGCTGAGAGCCGGCAGGCTGTACGTAAGTCCAGAAAATGTCATGTGCATGCATGCAAAGAGGTTGACGCGGTGGCAGAGAGGGACGAACGTGACGCAGGCGGCGAAAAAGCGCTGCAAAACGCTGCAAAGCGCTGCAAAACGCTGCAAAATGCAGAAATGATGCAGAACAAGAGCATGCAAGCAGTTAAAATAAATGCAACAAAAAAAGGCTGCAAACACAGAAATGCAGCAGAAACAAAGACTTACAAACACACAAGAAGTGCAAAAGAAAAATGTTTCAAATATATATAAAATACTTTTTTCTAAAAAAAAGTAGGTTTTCATTCAGGTACTTGGCGGTTTCAATATCATTAAGCAGCAGCAGAGTTACAAAGCTGATGGTAAAATGTGGTGTAATCATAAAAACTTGGTCCTAGATAGTTAGATATAAAAAAAATTAAACATGCATACAAACAATATTTGCCTCCGAAATGCAGCAGAATCAAGTACAAACTCAAGCACGGGAAATTGTTCTAAATGGGATAAAGTCAAAAAGGTCATGTGGTATGAAATAGTTAAAATCCCTTAAAAAGGTTTTAAAAAGAATAAATTAAAAAGATATACGTGCTATCAACTAGTTTCATATTTTAGGTGGATTAAATATTATTATATATAATTTATTAATCATTTCAATCATAGTTTTCACTTATATTGGACACGTGGTCAGAGACGACAGGCTGAGTGCAGGTTGAGGAGATGATGGCGAGGAAAGAGAAAAGACAGAAAATGTGAAGAAAAGTGGATGAACTTGCAGCGTTTCCCTCTCTCAGTTGTTGTCTTTCTGTTTTTTTTTTTCATTTGCAGCCTTTTCCATCTGCTTCATTTCTGTGTTTGCAGCATTTTTCTGTTGTGTGTGTTTTTCTTTGCTGTTGCATTCTGTTATTTTTGTGTTTGCGTGTTTCCGGCTTTGCATCATTTCTGCCTTTGCAGCATTTTGCCCCTTTTTTTCGCGGCTTGTTTGCCCCTGTGGGCCACCGTAGATTATTACACAACACACACACACACACACACACACACACACACACACACAGACACAATAATGGAAACGAGTGTTGAATGTAACGTCAGCAGCTACAGGATGTAAAGAAGCCTGGTGCAGCTATGACAATACAACTGCTTTAAATCTAGTGTTGACTCGAGTGTGTGTGTGTGTGTGTGTGTGTGTGTGTGTTTATGCATGAGGATGCATCATTCCAAAGACATGTCGGGCCCTCACAGCGAGGCGGAGGCTCATTAAGGCGTTAGAGGTTGCGGCGTTGGCAGAACATGCTCCTAAAACGCTGATTATTCCCCTTCAGCTATTTCCAGCAGTTTTTTTTTTTTTGTTACGAGAGGAAACGACGTCCTGATGATAAGGGGATCTCAGGATGTTCTCAGTGGACACAGAGGTTGAGATTTGAGTCATTTTTAACTAAACGGGCCTAGTGCATCATTCTATTCTATTATCTTTATTATCTAGTGCCAGGAGTCTGCGTGTTTCCTCCCGTTCCAAACGCTCCAGCAGGTCGTCCTGCTGAGTTCTCCCTCTGTTTCTGGAAGAGAAAAACCTGCTCTCCTGGCACTGATGGTGCCATGATATCTGCAGCCCTAATTATTATTTTTCCCCAGCAATCACGCTGCGTCTTGGCATGATTTATCTGAAAATAGCGGCGCTGTTCGGGGCTCTAACTCTCACGTTGTGATTCACAGGATCGAGAGTTGAGGCCAGAAGAAATGGATGGTATGTTTACGCAAAATAAAACAGTTATTCACAGTGTAATTTGTATTTTTTTTTAATTTGCTCGTGCATATTCTCCGTCCTCAGAGTTGCGCGAAGCCTTCAGGGAGTTTGACAAAGACAAAGACGGGTTTATCGGCTGCAAAGACCTGGGGAACTGCATGAGGACGATGGGCTACATGCCCACCGAGATGGAACTGATAGAGCTGAGTCAGCAGATCAACATGAATTGTGAGTAAAGTAAAAACAAGGTGCAGCTGCAAACAGTCTTCATGTTCCTCTGTAAGTCCGCATGTTTTTCTTCTTCCTCCGTCCCCCAGTGGGAGGACATGTTGACTTTGAGGACTTTGTTGAACTCATGGGGCCCAAACTTCTGGCCGAAACCGCAGACATGATCGGTGTGAAGGAGCTGAGGGACGCATTCAAGGAGGTGAGGAAAAATGGGGAAATCACGTCTATGCAGCAGAACGCAATATTAATATACATCAGTGCTTCTTAATTATTTTCTGTCGCCCTATGGAAGAAGAAAACATCTCACGCTGAACTATAAATACAATCATTTGTCTATAAACTTGTTATTAGTACCTTTGTATAAAACTGTATCCTTATTAACGTATAAGAGAATAAAAAAGAAAGAAATATGGACCAACTTACAACAAAGAATAGCTTTATTAACTAACAGAAAATATTTAAAGTGCATCTGAAATTCTAAAATAAAATGAAATCCTTAATTAAACATTTTTGACTGACCATGTCAAACCATATGATACTGAAAAATAAAACTACATAAATGGTCTTATCAGTGATTGTGGTGTAATGTCTTTAATGTCTTTGTCTCCAACATTTCAGACTCAGTAACACACCGGTCTTTCACAGTGAACCAAGCGCTACAGACGCTTCGTCATATTTCCTCGTCTTAGCTTTGGGAGACTTTCGTTTGTCTCTTTATCTCCGTCTCTCTCCGCCTGTCTTCTCATCCCTGTTAAATATGTTTTCATGGTGTCACTTGGTGTCTACACTTCATACTCATACTCTGTGCTGTATGCTCCCTGTGAACACTCTGCTGTCCCCTAATGTAGTGGAGGTGCAATTGCACTTTATTTTAGGATGGTAAAAAATCTAAATAAAAAAATAAAAAAAGCATCTTCCCCGAGGTCTCTTCATTTGTTTAATGGAAGTGTGGCTTATAGAACGTCTGTTAAATCTCTACATAACTTATAGCCAATGGTAGCAATAGTACCCGATGACGATTAAATAGTTTAGTTTATTTTATGTTCTTAGGCTAATGAATAGAATAAAAGACAATAATCCAGCCAGATGTTGGTTTAAGTTTAAGGAGGAATATGTCTCCTGTGTCTCCTTCTTTCACCAAATTACACTAGCGTCCTCGTTCACTAGGTCTGTTAGGGGTGTATGTATGTTGTTTTGTTAAATTTCTGTTTCGTTCCTTCTCTCGTCTCCAGTTCGACACGAACGGGGATGGTCAGATCAGCACGGCAGAACTCCGAGAAGCCATGAAGAAACTTTTAGGACAACAGGTAGGAGCTTGCTACCGTCCTCTTCTCTGTTACTGTCAGTCACGGACGTTCCCTCAAAGTCTCGTCTGTCGAGGCGACTGAGCGTCACAGAATCGCCGGAATTTATTCCCATTCGCGTTCTGACCTTTTTCAGGTCGGCCACAGAGACCTGGAGGACATCCTGAGAGACATCGACCTTAACGGGGACGGACACGTAGACTTTGAAGGTAAATCGACAACAACTCACTTGCAGTGGGACGCCATTTTTTTCCCTTCTGAATTCATATGGGATAACTGCAGCTGGAGCATTTAAATAAACATGCTTACACGACACGGTTCAGCGCTCGTGCACGTTTTTCAAGCATAAGCAAAAAAAAAAAAACACAGCGTGTTTCTGGCTGATATTCCAGTAGCATGCTGTCGGAGGTGAGGGTCTGTCTGTCAGATTATCTCCACACCCGGGGATTATGTCACCTCACAGATTACCCGCAGAGAGGAAGATGCAAACAGTCTGTCAGGGATAAAAATATCAAGAGGTGCTGCTCAAACCGCACGATTTAATCTAATGCCTAAATCGCCACGTCGTCGAGTACCTTTTTTGCACACAGAATATGTGCAGATCATAGTTATGCATAAAATGAGACGTTATGATTGGTTGAATGACTCTATGAGCCACATTATAAAATATAAATCAAGCATTATTGCGTAAAATACCTAAATAATCCCTAGAAAATAACTTTTAGAGATAAAATAACGTAATTTATGCGACAATGTCAAAATATGTAGTGTGGTGTAACCCTAGAAATGTGGTACCAGGTGGTTAGATAACTCTCTTTAAAAGGTTTATCAACTAGTTTTATATTCTCAGTGGATTACATCGTTTGACATTTCCTATAGAAAAGTGTACTTTCAAATGACGTTCTCCTTTAACAAACCATATCATACAAAATATTTTAATAATAAATTCTTATTCATCCAAACTGCTTATGACCCACTTAGGGAAAAAAAGGCATAACATTTTCTTTGTGAGAGGTCCAGTTCATTTCATACGGTTCTTTTTAAGAGAAATGAATATAAACGCATGAATTAGAACTTATGATATTAATAGTTGGGAGGTTGTGCAGGTTTTTATGGGCTATTTTTTTTGCAGGTTGCGATGGCAACCTCACAATGGTGACAAGACTCCAGGGTATCACTGTGCTCTGTGGAAGAGAAAATAATAATACAAATACCGCTTGAAATAAACCACATCCCAAAGCAGAAATGCAAAACCCCTAAAACACATATGTCAAAGTCAAGGCCCGCGAGAGGGTTTTTTCTGGCCCCCAGGATGATATACATTCATTATTAGAACTGGCCCGCAGCAGCATCCAGGTACTTTAACGCACGACATTTCCCACAATTCAACGGTGGCGCTCCGAGCAGGAGGCCACTTCCTTTCATTATTCATCAGCGGGCATTAGCGTCACTTCAAAATTTTCAGATAGCCTACCCTTAAAAAATGGCTAAACGGAAGGTGGACACTGAGAACCGGACTTTTAAAACAGGGTGAGAATCGGAGTACATGTTCACGGAGGTAGCTGGAGAACCTCTGTGACTTTGTGTGGAGAAAGTGTGGCGGCCACCAAGTATCAGCCACAGCTTCAAAAAAAACATTACTGTGCAACGTATTCAGAGTTTTTACTCAGTTAAAGTTTAGAAGTGAAACTTGTTTTCACACCACATGTGACTTTTCCTTTTTCCTCATGTTTAGAGCTTTTTGCACTTTATTATTGTATTTCAATCCAATTTGTTTTGAAAATATTTCAATTGAGTGAATTATAGAAAATTGCTGATATTCTGTATTTATTTGAAGTAAATTTAGGCCATTTTTGCTATTTCCCTGAGAAGTAATACTGATGCTGCCTTGAATAATACGCTTCATTCATTTAATGTTCATGTTTTGGGGATTTTTACACAAAGCTTTTGTCTGTTGAAAATTAAAATTTACTAACAGAGCCATAAGAAATCATTTATATGATCATATAGTAATTATTAATATGTTATAGGTATTATTTTTAGGGTTTCAGTCTGTTTAATGGGGATCACTAGACTATATGCGGCCATTTTATTATTTTTTTTTTCAATGAACGTTCGATCAGTCCGGCCCTTGGCTTGTTCCTAAATTTTTCATTTGGCCCCCATGTCCATTCCACTTTGACACCCCTGCCCTAAAATAACATGACCTGCAGCTGCAGATTTTTTTTTTTGTAGCTGACCTTTATGCACCAAATCCATCCTTTCTCTTGCAATTCGCAGAATTTGTACGAATGATGTCGCGGTGAGCCCCCGACACGAAACCAGCACGGACCACCGATGAACTCGTCCGAACTGTCGGCGAAGAGGAAAAAACAAACAAACATATCAACCCTGCCCTGAAACTGCCACGCTGGAGACGGCGGCCCGGAGCAGCGCTGTCGACTCTTCGCCGCCGCTGCTGCTGCTGCTGCTGTTCCCCGGAGCGTCAACACCACTGAACAGCTGCACTGACTTTTACAAAGTATATTTTAAAAAGAGAAAAAAGTTCCTTTTAATAGTGAAAACGTTTCTAACGCCGACCCAATGGGCAAAAAAACAAAAAAAAGGGGCTAGTTGGACTCAGCGGTACGCCAGCAAACATCCAGCGAATACAAGCACAAATCCAACATGGCAACATGGAAAATACGTCATGTGATCCTGTCAGAGCTGTGTTTGTGTTTTTTCGTGCATACTGTCGTTCCCCTACGCACACGTTGGATTTGCTTTGTCCCTCAAGACCATCGTCGAATTCCCGGTTAAAAAGAAAACCGGTATTTATTTTGTATTTCTGTGTAACGTAGCAACGATACAGGTGTTCTGACTCTAATAACATTATGCCTATCTTACTGTGATATATGTGTGTGTGTAATCTGTGTGCATAAGACTGCAAAAAATGAGTTGCTGATTTTAAATACTGTGACGGTATGTTTTACTGATTCTGAATATTACTCTGCATGGATACTCAGAACGTTTAAAACATATTCTGGATGGTTTGTCGGATCGCCTTCGCTGGGAGAGAGATTTTTGTTAATCGGATACGTCTACTTATTTATTGGGTTCCTGTGAGTCTGCTGTCCTGAAGTGGAAAATTTCACACGTGTGAACACACTCTTAACTCTGATACCTCAAAATGAATTGAACAATCAACCTCATCCACAAACTGCCCACAGCGTAATCTGTAATTTCGATTTCTTTACCTTCTTCATTATACACATTTGTAAAGGAGCAGGATCCGCTTCTTTATGAAAAAAGCCAAAGAAAGTTTACAAAAATATCATTTAGAGTCTCATTCAGTGTAGTATTTTTTAGAAAATATGATCTATTGGATTACATTTTGAAAACGGCTGCTTTAAATGCCCTTTGGTTCGTGGGGCAGCTAAATTATTGGTTCATAAATGGACACGGGGTTATATGCATGCGGTAAAGATGAGATATTCTTCTAAGGGAAATTCTTACTTTGTGATTTGACTTGTGTTAACTGTGTGAAACTATGCATGCTAGAAAACAATTGCAATTTGTAGCAGAATTAAATAAAGGTTTTTATGGAACTTCAACATTGTGTGTGTGTGTGTGTGTGTGTGTGAGTACTTATTTGTCATGTGGGGACCGACGTTCCTCAAGTTGCATTGTGGGGACTCGCTTCTTTTTTGATAACAAATCAAGTCCCCACAATGCATGTCAATACATTTTAGTGTGAAGTATTGGTTAAAGTGTCTTAAAGAAATAAATGAGAGTCAATGTCAGGTCCCCTGAAGGTAATAAAAACAAAACTCTGTGTTAAGTTAAAATTAGGTTTAGGTAGAAGTGAACGTTGGGATCATTAATGTTGAGGTTAGTGGCTGCAGGGAGCGCATTTCGTCCATTAGGATTCCCATAGGTACAGAAAGCCATTATTATATTGAATATTTCATTTATTGGTGAGTTGATTGGTTTCTTGATTGATCAGTTAATTGTAGCTTTAGAAAAAATCAAAAAAATTTGTTTGCCCAAACTGCCCAAATTACATACAATTTCTGAAAATGTAAGACAAGTAAAAGCAGGAAGTGGCTTCACCCCGTATTGTTTCTACACTTTAATCCGCTTTACTGGCCATGCCCAGCGCTCAGAGAACAGCCCTCATTGGCCACCTGTTGCCACGAAGCAGCTTTACCTTGCTGCCGAGAGCCAGGAGAGAGTCAGAGATCCCTGGACTGTCCAGATGGAAAACAACCGCACCACGTCACCTCAATCCTCTAAATCCAGGGGACGGTAAGGCCGCTTTGGAGCTGGAGTTCCCATGCTAGCACGTTACTAGAAATCAATAACCTGTGCATGTAGTCTGCTGCAAATCTGCTAAATGACAAATATTCAAGTTATTAGTCATAGTTACTATTACTGATTACCCTTAAAGTCAGTTGTAAGTGCATGTGCATTGACAAGTTTCCATACTCAAACATGATGATTTGTTATGCTAACGAGTAAACACGCACTGTGATGTTCAAAGCTGTAATTACAAATAAAGTCATTCAGAATTTTCTCAATGCATTTGCTGGCTTAGTTTCTGACAGTTATTCCGCTTTTTAAACAAAAGGGCAATGGAAAATCTCAAGAAATAACTTCGACATGTAGAAGAAATCCTGATATGTGGAGTAACAGCCTTTCAGGTCATCTATCTTAAGGATGCTAGGCTATACCCGTAATGCTTATATCGTTATATTGTGTGGATAACGTTGCTCAAAAAGTAACTTAGAGTAAATCTCAATGTAGGAGAGGTTCCCTAAAGGGGAATCCTGTGATTACGAAGTGTGAGCCTCTTATGCCTGACCTTGATATTTCCTGCCGCCTTCGTCAGACACAGACAATGACTTCCCCTTGACGTACATTTCAGCAACACTTCAGACGCCACCAAGAGGACTTGACCTAAAATCAGGAGGATTTCAGCGCCGGCTCCCCTGCTGTCAGCATGATTTGGTTTCCTGTTGACAACCTGCTGTGCAGGTGTCTCGGAGTCTCCGTCACCGTGTGGCTGACGCTCCTGTTTGTCTTCATTATTGTGCCGGCGGTGCTCGGCGTCTCTTTCGGGATCCGGAGACTCTACATCAAGACGCTTCTCAGGATCTTCGAGGTGAGCTCGGGGTGTATATATATATGCACAATATCATCCGAAGGGTCTTTCAGATTTGCATGGTATTGTCTCAAGAACGTTTTGGAACCAATACATGCTCATGTAAATCCACTGGATTTAGAATAAATGTTGTTACACTGAACTGTGATAGACAGAGGACTTTTTACTTATCCAGAAACTATGGGACCTTTACCAAATGGAGCAAATCACATACACATTAAAGCTCTAAATATCTACTTTTTTGTAATGGAGCCCTGTTGAGCCTTTGTTAATATCTCCCAGCTTGTTTGGTTTTCATTGTTTCTTCCTCTAATCACTGTGTGCCTTGGAGTGGACATTTAATATTCTAAATTTCGAGCATGTATAACTATATATGGGTACAGCTGGAAAGGAAGATAATTGTATTGTTGTTGAAAAAAGATGAAAAATGAGTGCTGAGGCCCCATGCTGCACCCCATTAGTAGTAATAGATGCTGCTGTTGACCCATAAAAATCCTCTTAGAGGGTTCTAGTTCTCCAAACATGCTGGTTTGATGAAACTCAGCTCCTTACCCTTTGCAAACATCACTCACAGCTTCCTGTGAGGTTGAACAGTGCATCGACCAGGGATGGGAAAAGCTGGCTTGCTGCACAGTTTGACCCCCTGAGAATCAAAACTGACCTTCTACCCCTATGGGATAACTCCTGTCTTCTTGCTAGCAGGCGCCATCGGTGGCCTCGTGTTCACGCGATCCGCTGTGTTGATGGTTAGAGGTTGACCACACACGCCTCGGGTTGTCACGAATCCCACCCCGGGGACGGGACCTCAGGGAACTCCCGGCTCGTTGGGACTGTTAGAAGCACAAGATCTGTTGCTGCGTGCCCGGGGACAACAAGCTCCTAGTGATAGGACTACGAACTAGAATCTAAGGCAGGGAAGGAATAAAGCTGAACTAATCTGGAGATAACTGTTTTTTTTTCTCAGGGTAATTGCATAATAATGCCTGCCCAGATTTCTCAAGAGAGAACAGTTGTACACAGCTGTTGTAAGCAAACTGTCCCACCTCGCAGCAGTGTGTTCTGGGCATGTGCAGCTTGAATCTCTAACCTTGAGTACCCTTGGAAGGACTGATAGCCAGCTGTAGTTATTATAGTGATAAAGAGATTGAGATAAATTGTAAATATAATTTCCTTTATTGCTTCTTGTTTTTTTTTCTACCCCCAAATTAGTGGGCAACTGTGCGATTGGAGAAGGGAGCAAAAGAAAATAATCATCATCTCTATAAACCTTATAGCAATGGTAAATACTGGACAATTTTACATATACTACATATACATCAGATGCATTTTTTTCTAATTCTATTTCCTCCCGCCGTTAGGCATCATCGCCAAAGAACCCGCGTCCTCATTGCAGCAGGAGATCCAGGAGCACCGCGGCGCCCCCGGCTCTGAGCCTGAGTTCGAGATGGCCGACATCTTCTACTTCTGCCGGAGGGGCGTGGAGAGCATCGTGGACGACGAGGTGACCAAGCGCTTCTCGGCCCAGGAGCTGGAGAGCTGGAACCTGTTGACTCGGAGCAACTACAACTTCCGCCACATAAGCCTGAGACTCACCGTCCTGTGGGGTCTGGGCGTCTTCGTCCGCTATGGTGTCCTGTTGCCTCTGAGGTCAGTCAGAAGCCCTGTTAGACGCATCTAATCATCCATAAGCTGTAGGAGGGTAAACTAATGGTTTAATCTCACTGTTTTTTGTAGGGTTACCCTGGCATTCACTGGCATCAGTCAGCTGCTAGTGTTGACTACTTTGGTGAGCTTCTTACCAAATAAAGAGTACGTTTTTCCTAAGTTTTGTAAAGTTCAGATATAGTTTGTGCATGGCACGATAAGGGGTATCCTTTTTTGGGTAGATATTTGTATCTTTGAAATTTAATATTATTGTGATATGTTTGGATAGATATTTTTAGCATTTTTGGTGAGATTTTTCATATGAATAATCAAACATCTTCATTATTATATTATTATCATTAAAACTTGCAGTCCCATAGATGTTCTATCGTGGTGTAGGGGGTAGTGTTCTTGCCTCATAAGCAGCAGACCTGTGTTTGAGTCGTAGCTGAAGCTTTTCTTTGCGTCTATGCTACAAAACAAATATTTTACACACAAAAATGTTAAAAACTCATGCACTCACACCATCCTGCAACAGTATTTCTGTTCCAGTGTTACACCTCTGTATCACAATGATTACATCCCACCATTTTATTACCATTCAAACCTCCGTTGTCTTCCTGCTAAAAAAAAATACAAACCTCTTAAGAAAACATCATGTGCTGTCATCTTTTCTTCTTTCTATTAACTACTACTACTAACTACTACTACATTGAAACTCAAGTAGCGTTCACTGACCCTCAGGAAATCCATATGTTGTGGTGTTATGGATAAATGAGTGGATCGAAATTGTTATTAATATTAAAATAATGTGAAAACACAAAGAGATATATCATCATTATACCATTTACTACACAAACTGTGGCTATCAGAGCAGTGTGTGAAACATGAAAAAATCACCTTTATCCAATAGGTTCAAACCATAGTTTGAACCTGATTATCTAAATTGCAGTGTGTGTGAAGTGTGTGTCATTGAAGTGTGTGTCATTCCGGTGTCAGCCCTTAGAGGACAGTGTGGCTTCATGCTGTTTGTCTCCAGGTTTAGATTCTACCTGAGTGAGAAGATTCATCTGATGTGTTACCGCATCTGTGTGAGATCGATCTCTGCCACCATCACCTACCATAACAGGTACATCATAGTTTTATAGTATTTATTAACAACAGCAGCCTCCTAAGAGATGGGAGAAATCACTTCAATTCATGTAGTTATTTAAATTTATGGGAATTATCAGTAATATTTGAAGTTTACAGTAAATGTCTGATAGTCTGAAAGTTGTGCATTTGTGTCTAAAACAAATATATATAATTTTTATTGCAGGGAGAACAAACCAAAGAATGGAGGTATCTGTGTGGCCAATCATACAACGCCTATCGACGTCATGATCTTGGCCAACGATGGCTGCTACTCTATGGTAGAACAATCCCTTCATCTTAGAAAAGGCTTTTTTTTTGGTACCAGTGGTGTGCAGAGATGTGTTTTTTCCCGCTGAACTTGACTTGATCTCATCTCTCAGGTCGGTCAGGTGCACGGAGGCTTGATGGGAATGATCCAAAGAGCCATGGTCAAATCTTCCCCTCACATCTGGTTCGAGAGATCAGAAGTCAAAGACAGACACCTAGTGGCCAAAAGGTGACGGTGCATCATGGTGGCATAATCCTCCCAACAGATAATACACTGGAGAACTCAAAATTCTGCTTTTAATTTAAATTAACCATTTTAGATTATCTTTTTCCACTGTACAATATAAAGGATCTGATGGTCTACATCTAGTTAGTCAGGACCTGATGGTCTACGCCTAGTTAGTCAGGACCTGGTGGTCTACGCCTAGTTAGTCAGGACATGATGGTCTACACCTAGTTAGTCAGGACCTGATGGTCTACGCCTAGTTAGTCAGGACCTGGTGGTCTACGCCTAGTTAGTCAGGACATGATGGTCTACACCTAGTTAATCAGAACCTGGTGGTCTACACCTAGTTAGTCAGGACCTGATGGTCTCACACCTAGTTAGTCAGGACCTGGTGGTCCAACACCTAGTTAATCAGGACCTGATGGTCTACACCTAGTTAGTCAGAACCTGGTGGTCTACACCTAGTTAGTCAGGACCTGATGGTCTACACCTAGTTAGTCAGGACCTGGTGGTCTACACCTAGTTAGTCAGGACATGATGGTCTAACACCTAGTTAGTCAGAACCTGGTGGTCTAACACCTAGTTAGTCAGGACCTGATGGTCTACGCCTAGTTAGTCAGGACCTGATGATCTAGACCTAGTTAGTCAGGACCTGATGGTCTACACCTAGTTAGTCTGGACCTGGTGGTCTACACCTAGTTAGTCAGAACCTGGTGGTCTAACACCTAGTTAGTCCGGACCTGATGGTCTAACACCTAGTTATTCAGGACCTGATGGTCTACACCTAGTTAGTCAGGACCTGATGGTCTAACACCTAGTTAGTCAGGACCTGGTGGTCTACACCTAGTTAGTCAGGACCTGGTGGTCTACAACTAGTTAGTCAGGACCTGATGGTCTACACCTAGTTAGTCAGGACCTGGTGGTCTACACTAGTTAGTCAGGACCTGATGGTCTACACCTAGTTAGTCAGGACCTGATGGTCTACACCTAGTTATTCAGGACCCAATGGTCTACACCTAGTAAGTCTGGACCTGATGGTCTAACACCTAGTTAGTCAGAACCTGGTGGTCTACACCTAGTTAGTCAGAACCTGATGGTCTACACCTAGTTAGTCAGGACATGATGGTCTACGCCTAGTTAGTCAGGACCTGATGGTCTCACAACTAGTTAGTCAGGACCTGATGGTCTACACCTAGTTAGTCAGGACCGGATGGTCTACACTTAGTTAGTCAGGACCTGATGGTCTATGCCTAGTTAGTCAGGACCTGATGGTCTACACCTAGTTAGTCAGGACCTGATGGTCTATTTATACCTAGTTAGTCAGGACCTGGTGGTCTACACCTAGTTAGCCAGAACCTGATGGTCTATTTATACCTAGTTAGTCAGGACCTGGTGGTCTACACCTAGTTAGTCAGGACCTGGTGGTCTACACCTAGTTAGTCAGGACCTGGTGGTCTACACCTAGTTAGTCAGGACCTGATGGTCTATTTATACCTAGTTAGTCAGGACCTGATGGTCTACACCTAGTTATTCAGGACCTGATGGTCTACACCTAGTTAGTCAGGACCTGATGGTCTATTTATACCTAGTTAGTCAGGACCTGATGGTCTACACCTAGTTATTCAGGACCTGATGGTCTACGCCTAGTTATTCAGGACCTGGTGGTCTACACCTAGTTAGTCAAGACCTGACGGTCTACACCTAGTTAGTCAGGACCTGATGGTCTATTTATACCTAGTTAGTCAGGACCTGGTGGTCTACACCTAGTTAGCCAGAACCTGATTGTCTATTTATACCTGGTTAGTCAGGACCTGGTGGTCTAGACCTAGTTAGTCAGGACCTGGTGGTCTAACACCTAGTTAGTCAGGACCTGGTGGTCTACACCTAGTTAGTCAGGACCTGGTGGTCTAACACCGTGTTACTTCTGTTTTCAGGCTTGGGGACCACGTTGCAGACAAAACCAAACAGCCTATACTCATCTTCCCTGAAGGTGTGTATGGTGATATGACGCTGATATAAAGTGTTTTCGGCGTTTTCAGAGCTTCACTCAGGTTTTCACCTACAGGAACCTGCATCAACAACACGTCGGTGATGATGTTTAAAAAGGGCAGCTTTGAAATCGGCTGCACCGTTTATCCCGTTGCCATCAAGGTAGGAAAGCATTTTTCAACCTTTTTTGTTTTTGTTTTTTTTTTTGCTTATTTCGTTGTAATATCTTATTTGACCTCCGCCTGGCAGTACGACCCTCGCTTCGGTGACGCGTTCTGGAACAGCAGCGAGTTCGGCATGGTGAGCTACCTGCTGAGGATGATGAGCAGCTGGGCCATCGTGTGCAGCGTGTGGTACCTGCCCCCTATGGACAGAGAGGTGACCCCCTGCAAAACACCTGGAAACAGCTGTTTTAGGGGCAGAACCCAACCAATTGGGAAACTCTAGGCGTGTGTGGAAATGGAGGAAAAATAATAATAAATAGCAAGAAAAAAGTATGCATAAGCAAAGCATATACACATACATACATGCACATACACACATATTTACATATTTGCTTATATATACGCACACACACACATGTACACATAAATAGCTAATGCATACTTAAGGTGCAGGATGTGTGTGTAGAGAAAAGTGACGAGTGGAGGAAAAGTGAGATTTATGTTTATGTTATGTTATAAAGTGTTATGAAATGTTGTACTTTTTAAATCTTATTTTACTATTCAATTTAAATTTTATTATATTTTCTCTCCTGACTGAGACGTGTGTTAATGCTTTTGTTTATATTGTGTACTTGGACGCTTTCATTTCCATCTGGGGATCAATAAAGTCGTCCCCATCTCCGCTCTGCTCTAACTCTCACCCAGTGGAATCCTAACCTGTTTGGCTGAAGAACGTTTCCCACGTTTCAGTTCTTTTCTTATCGTCATTGTGCAGGAAGGGGAGGACGCCGTGCAGTTTGCCAACAGGGTGAAAGCAGCCATCGCTGCACAGGGAGGACTCGTGGATCTCGTTTGGTGAGTCATTGTCCTATTTAATCAGCGAAATTATACCCATCCACTCGTTAAAAACAGAGGTTGCCACCCGCATAAGTAGCAGGCGGATGATTCACGAACTATTATGTTATTAACTCCAGAGAGGCCATCTTGGTTTTTTTTCCCTTCAGGGCTTAGGAAGGAGGTGAAATTAGGAAATGAGTCGGTGTGTTTCACATGTTTGTTTTTTTTTTCTCAGGGACGGAGGGCTGAAACGAGCGAAGGTGAAAGACGCGTTTAGAGAAGAGCAGCAGAAACTCTACAGCAAAGTTCTGGTAGGGGACCAGGACCAGAAGGACCAGGACCAGGAGGACCAGAAGGACCAGGACCAGGAGGACCAGAAGGACCAAGACCAGGAGGACCAAAGTGATGATAAACTTCTAGAGGAGGAAAGTCCAAATGGTGGCGAAAGTGGCCAAGATTCAAGCAAAGAGGAAATAAGGACATAATGACTCTTATGCAGTGGTGCATCATTAATTAAACCAACAAAAAAACCAACAATCATTGTGAATATTTCATTGCTAACTCCAGTACTACCTGTTCTAACAATATTTAGCAGTAGGATTATTCACTCAGTTTCCATAAAAAATACATCTTGTCCATGTGTGTGTGTGTGTGTGAGTGTGTGTGTGTGTGTGTGTCTTTTCTAGCACCCGTTGCCTGCTGGGTCAATATGACCTGAACAGATTCTATGTGGCATGGACACACAGAAGGTGGCTGCAAATGAGTGAGATAAACCAGTGTTGTATTATATGATGATTAAATAAGCATTAGAAAAAAGTTTAATACTAAAAAATACTTTTAACTACTTTTTTGGGGTCAATTTGACTTTTAGTGGGAATTAATAACAGGACAACTATGATAGATATCATAATATTCTGCAATAATCAATAAATTGCAAGGGATTTAACTTAATCACATGTGATATATTAAAAAAATACACGTTTAAAAGGCAAAAAGCAGGAAGCCTGTGTTGTTGCCTCTTTCTTGATTGCAAAAAAAAAAATCTATATTTGGCATTAGTGTGTCAGTAATTTATCTGTGCAGGAAGTACCGGTTTTGCAATATTACCCACGCCTACTTGACAGAGCATAATTCTTTTTCCTGCACAGGAAGGTCTTAACAGAGCAGGAGGAGACGTATTAACAGATTACTTATATCTGTTTCACTCTGCTCTGCCCTGTGAGCTTGTTGCATATCTGATTAAAAACGTTCTCTTCTGTTAAAGCTCGTTGATGGAAAGAACTGTTTTCTAAGATAAAGTATTACAGAACGTCTCCTAAAATAGAATGAGTGAACACTGTACTGAGACTAATTCCTAGTAGTACATCACATCCTGCAGCACACACACGTAGTGCCTCAGTTTATTAATTGTCTCGAGGCTCTAGACGTCGTCACCTTTAACACTTTTGTTTAGTGCCTCCAGGAAGAAGAAATCAAACATTTTCAGCCTTGCAAACCATGATAATGAAGGTTTTTTAGATTATAATTGAGTCAATCAAGTTTATTTATCGAACAACTTACAATAGAGGCCCATTTCTCCAGTGTCCTAATGGTACAAAACCTGTGTTGTAATGATGCTACTACAAAACAGTTTAGATCTTTAAATTGATGAAAGCAAAAATTAGATAAATAAAAGTGTGACTTTTAATGGAAAACACTAAATGGTCTGGGTGACCCCAAATTTCTGAACGATAGTGTAAAAATAAAATATCACAAGGAGGACTAATCCAATTGGAATTGTTCAGTCTGGTGAAAAACAAATGTGTGTTTTAATAGTTCATAGGGCAAGATTGTAAAAAAATAGATTTTTACTAACGGAATTTACCTGTTTATCGGACTTGAGTTTGGAATCGAAAATGGAGCCAATGTGGTCTGATGAGGGTGGATGAGTTTTCATGACCGTTTTATATCAAATTGATGTTGTCAGGGGCCCAAAAAATAAATAAATCCTGTTTTACCGTCATTGTGTTGAAGGAGATTTGCTGCATTCCACGTTTTTATTTCATTTATGCAGTTGGTGACGCTGGTGATTATGGATTTGTCATCTGGTTTAAGGAGGAAATAGAGCGGTGTGTCATCGGCATAGCAGCGCATATAGATGTGATGTTTTAGAGTAATTTCACTATAAGTTTTTTAGTGAAGGAGGATTTGAGATGTGGGATGATGCAAACAGCTGGAGTCGGTGTTTAAGTGTTAACTATCCTGCATAAAATGTGGTTTTGTGATGTTTCACTCAACAATAAACAGAGAAATAAAACAGGCCGATCCCCACACACTGCTCTGCCTCCAGGTTTTACGGGGATTGTTACGGCCGATGCCAGCGTGCATCCGCCCGGTCCATTAACAACACAGACGAGCACACAAACACATTCACTGCGTTTTAGAGGCTTCAATCCGGCTGAGCTGCAGGTGGGATGAGATCCGTGCAGACCGGAGCTGCAGGGTGATTAGCATTCAGACCGGAGCCGCGCGTGAAACCGAACACAAGCCTGCGAACACTGTCTGCTGTCACAGGTGTCCTGACGCCTGATTTATATTGTATGAAGCTGTTCACATGCATTTTTATTATTTATTTATTTATTTATTTTTAGATCAGACAGACACTGGGGTACAGCCGGGGGTGAGATTATAAACCAACATTTGCATCGTCTGTTTTTCATATTTGAATAAAAAGAGGCTGAAGCTCAAGAAGAAGAAGAAGAAGAAGAAGAGGCCTCAGGTGGATGAAGTACACCGATACTTCATTTAAAGTAAAAAAAAACACTCAAACACAAGTAAAAGTCAATTTAAAATGTCACTTAAATACAAATTCAGAAGTATCAGCAGCAACATGTAGTTAATGTACTAAATACATGTGGGAGCATTTTAATGTTCAATCAATGTGGAGCCAAGTTCAGATACTTTGGGTAGTTTAATAGTAGAAGTACTTCGATATTTGGCACCTTTCACACAAAGCATAAAAGATGTACAATTTAATAATGTACAATATTAAAGTATATTATTTGTATTTATAATAACAAAACCTCAATATACATGCAGCTTACCTATTAGTTATTTTTACCATTGACTATTGTCAATGTATATATATATATATATATATATATATATATATATATATATATATATATATATATATATATATATATATATATATATATATATATATGAGGTTATTTTGTTATACAAGTTGACATTATGGATCATGGAAAAAATCGCACATTCTGTGTGACTTTTGTAAAGAAAAGGTACAAAAATGAATAAATGCTTCTTAAGACTGTATTTAAAAAAGAAGCTTTTGACTTGACTCATCTGGCCAAACATGATTTGTCACTGACGCAAAGACAATCGATCAATCAATTAATCAATCAACGCCTGTTTCTTCCTGGTCACGTGGGTCAGCAGGGATCAGGTGAGTCAGCAGGGATCACGTGAGTCGTCGGGGATCAGGTGGGTCACAGGGGATCAGGTGAGGTGGATGAGGTCCTGTGTGGATGCGGGGCAGCGCCTACGTCCTCCGCCTGTAGCCACGCCCAATCAGCTGTTTCCTCAAGTCCGGCTGGAGCGCGTGGCGGTGCGGGGCGGTGCGGTGGAGGAAACTTTTTTCTGGCTCCTGTCCGGTTCAGTCGGTGCCTCTGGAGACTCCGATCCGTTCCTTTCGCGGCGTTAATCCCGCAACAAGTGGCAGCATGTCCCTGTCCGACCCGCAGTGGAGCCCCAGCGGCGCGCAGGTCACCGCGCTGCAGGCGCGCGGCCTCCGCGTCAAGGGGAAGAGCGGCACCAACGACGCGTACGCGGTGATGCAGGTGGGCAAGGACAAGTACCAGACGTCGGTGGCGGAGAAGAGCGTGGCCCCGGTGTGGCGGGAGGAGGCCGCCTTCGAGCTGCCGCCGCGCGGCGAGGGCGGCGGAGCGGCGGAGCGCGGCACGCTGCGCGTCCACGTCCTGCACCGGGCCCTGGTGGGTCCGGACAAGCTGCTGGGCCAGGCGGTGGTCAACCTGCTGCAGCTCAGCGAGGACAGGACCCGCAACAAGACCGAGTGAGTACCCGCACCCACGCACCCACGCACGCACGCGCGCACAGCGGCTGCGGGACACCGGGCGGTGCGCGGGCGCGCGGCAGTTTACCGTTATAAGTTAGTTGGTTCCACATCAGTTTATTTACGATGAGTTCATTCTCTAGTGTAGAGGTGTCGCACATGCGGCTTGGGGCCCAGAAGCGGCCGTTGAAGCCTCCACTCCGGCCCCACTTTATAATGAAGGGATGAGAAAAGGACCAGTTCCTGTTTGTTTGCAGAAATGTTTGGTCAGTGAGGATTTCTCAGCAATCTATGGACAACATTTTTATTTTTTTTGTTTTATTAAAACAGCAGGAGATAAGTCATGAAGCTAAAATTAGTGGGTGGGTAAAATTTTTAATTGAAATGCAGGAAAATGGAAAAAACGGTGCATCAGATTGTTGAAATATCATGTTTTTTCCTATGTCGTCTCTCCTCTTTTGTAATTTTATTTTATTTTTACTGCTTAAACCCACTTAAGATCACATTGTGCTGCTATGGCCTTTGAACCAGACTGAATCTGAATGCATCTGTTTCCCTGCAGTCCATTAATTGAGAAGCTCGAGCAGAAACAAATCCCATAAATACTCACAGAAGCTCCCTGTGTTTTGCTTCCTGTTGACCTAAGCACAGTTTGACCCTGTGAACGCCCACAGAACCCGTAAATCTCCACATTTCACAGACATCTGAAAGGCAAACGGAGTTTTCCGACATGGAAGCGACAGATTATCGACTCGGCAAACTGTCCACATCCAAACAACACGCAGCAAAAACCTTCATGAGAGGAAACTGCAGCTTTTACAGTTTTACAGGATAAACATTCTTATTAGAAACCACTATTTTGTTATTTATTCTAATACAAAAGCTGCAGCATCTGGATTTCCATATGAATGTTTCCCTTAAAGTGGAATTTCGGGAAATTATTATGTTTAATATTTGCACCTTTTACCACACACACACACACACACACACGCATGACTCGCTCTGCTGGGTTTGAATTCTGAAAGTTGCCCCCTCGCTCCGCTGCAGCTTAAGGGATTATTTACTGTGTGTCGCAGCCTTCAAGGACGACGTCCAGCATGACTGACTCAGGAGAATTAAATGAGTGAAAGGACTCAGTGTTTCATGCGTAGAGCAATTCTACTTTTAGTTTTTCCCCAAAAGAAGAAGAAGAAGATCCCTGACTTCAGACCCTGAACATTCATTTCACTCAAAATCCCCCGTTCAGAAATACAAAGTCTCAGTCATAATGATTCAATAGAAGGTTTAATGTGTTTAATCCCAGTTAAAACTGTTAAAACTCGACATCTGAGACTCACAGTTCTGAGCAGGCATGGAAAAAGTTTTGTTTGTGCTGAGCTTGTTTCTGAGTATCTTACTCTGTCTGTCCCCTGGCGTGTGACCGGTGTTCTACAACAGCAGAGTGCATACCACACACACACACACACACACACACTTTCTCAGGGGTTGTTTGGGTTCAGATTAGCAGCAGATTTCATGTTGCGGTTCATTACTGCTCATGTAAAACCGAATAGATTTGCTGCCTGCTCATATTATCACAAACCTTCTCTATAAAAAAATGTATTTAGCTTTATTTTAAGTCACTAAAGACAAAGTTAAAGAGCTGGATGTTCCTTTATGATAAGCTGAAATCCCCCTGGATGCATGTTCGGTCATTCCGCGTTTACCTTGCAGGGATTTGAATGTTAAAGGTTCCGTATGGTGATGTTTTAATTGCTCATACTCATAATCGCTGCCTTCAGCATTCATAAGGATTTCCTCCACTTACTATATATATAATTTGAGTAAACCGAGCATCCAGGCTGCAGCTAAACGCAGCTAAACGCTGCTCTGTGCAGCAGAGGTTCAGACGCGGCCTCACATTCCTGACGGGTTTTATCAATGAAAAACAAACAGACGGCAGCAGCGGCGCTGCAGCAAGGTCAGGGTTGGTTTTATTTTATTTTTTTTTCCACCGCCGCGCTGAAACCGCGTTAAACGTTCCACAAGCTGCGAACACAAGCGCGCCACTGTTCTACACACACTTTTTACTCTTTAGACACGCGCTGCTGGAAATATGAGGCGGAGTATTAATAGATTTTTCTCTCAGGCCTGGATTATCGTAGATATTCTACTACTTTACAACATGTTTTCTACAGTTTTACAGCTCCGTTAGTTTTATTAGTTTAACTTTTATTCTACCACTTAAGCCCCAGGCCTATATTTCTGTTTTCCTGCTGTAAATGATAATAAATGTTGAATATCTCTACAAGCACAAAGGTTATTGGACTTAAAGTTGACATCAATATAAATCTACAACATGTGAGGAGACGACAGAAGAGTCAGAATCTATTTATGCTGATGTTATAGAGTAAATAGAGTTAGAATATTGTAAAAATAAATCTAAATTTGTGTTTAACTACACATAAAACACCTAAAACAAGACCAAACTGACCCAAATCTGACTTATCTACAATGCAAAGTTCAATTAATTAGAAGATAATATTTCAAAGATCAATTATTGTTCCATAAAATGCTATAAATCACTGAGGATCATTAAGAACATGAAGAATATTTTCTGTAAGATGTTTAAAAAGGAGATTATAAAGGAGCCAATTAAATAATCCATTAAATAAAACAGCTCCAATCTAAATAAATCTCTAAATAGTGGTTAGCTGCAGCTACTACTGATATTATATTAAACTATTTTATTATTGTATTGATGATGTGGATATTGATGATATATATTGATGCTGTAACAGGAACATTGGGTTTTACTGCAGTAAAAATACTTTATTTAGTGTTGGAGCTCAGGTTTAACGTGAGATTTATGAGTAAAACTAAAAGCTGAATGTGTATCAGGTTTTGGATTATATATATATATATATATGCAACTATATAGATAGTAGATATGAATAAACTAGTTTATTTTCTTCTATTCAGTCCTGACCAGTGTTTTATGTCTCTTTCTGTCTGATGGACGTTTCCTGTCTGTTGGTTTCTGATGTTACGTGAGCTGCAGATGAGGAATGTGACGCCATGAGGAGAAGATCCTCTGTCCTCCAGCACACGGCGGCTTCAGTTTGTTTTTGTTTTCTCCCCCACTCGCATATGATGTTTACGGTGGCGTGGAGCTGTTTCACACATACACACACACACACACAAACACACACACTGCTGTTTCACACACACACACACACACACACTGCTGTTTCTCACACACACACACACACACACACACACACACTGCTGTTTCACACACACACACACAAACACACACACTGCTGTTTCACACACACACACACACACTCTGTTGTTTCTCACACACACACACACACACACACACACACACTGCCGTTGCACGCACTGCTGTTTCACGCACAAACACACACACACACACTCTGCCGTTTCACGCACTGCTGTTTCACACACTGTTATTTCTCTCACACACACACACACACTGCTGTTTCTCATACACACACACACACACACACACACTGCTGTTTCACACACTGGTATTTCTCACACACACACACACACACACACACACACACACACACACACACTGCTGTTTCACACACTCTGGTATTTCTCTCTCACACACACACACACACACACACTGCTGTTTCACACACTGCTGTTTCTCACACACACACACACACACACTCTGCTGTTTCACACACTCAGCTCTTCTTCTCCCACAGCTGGGGGTTTTGTCTTATCAGGTGTGTGTGTGTGTGTGTGTGTGTGTGTGTGTGTGTGTGTGTGTGTGTGTGTGTGTGTGTGTGTGTGTGTGTGTGTGTGTGTGTGTGTGTGTGTGTGTGTGTGTGTGTGTGTGTGTGTGTGTGTGTGTGTGTGTGTGTGTGTGTGTGTGTGTGTGTCATCGTCGTTATTCTAATTACCACCATTGTTAAGGCAGAGCAGCTTTTTTAATTCTCTTTACCCATAAACACTTTAGTAACTTCCTTCTGTCTAAACTGTAGAAGCAGCGACTTCCTGTTTCACTCGTTCTGTGTTTCATGTTTTTTTACTGTAAATAAAAGTGCAGGAATCAGTGGTGATCGGAGTTTAAACCTGTAACATGAAACTATAACGTAGGATATGAACTCACTATCAGGTGATTATTAGAAGAGAATCACTAATCTAGACTAATACTACAGTATAGTACAGTATAGTACCACTACTACTACTACTACTACTACTTCCTGAGACCTGGCTCATCGTTTTATGTACTGTAGTACACACATAGTTTGTGCTTATATTTCCTTTTTGCAAGGTTCCTTCCACTCGTTTCCTAATGGGAGGCATGAAAAGCAGTAGTATTGGATGTGAAAATTACATTATATTTCTGATTAATCTATACGTTATTAAAATGATTTATCAATAAGTTAGTCGTTTGGGTCATTAAATGGAGTAAATTGTTGATCAGTGTTTGTCAAAGCTGAAGATTGAACCTAAAACGGCCACAACCCAAAGATCATCAGTTCACTATTATAGAATAAAGAGACACTTTTCTTCTTAAAAATGACTCTAATTGATTATCACTAATCATCACTAATCAATTAATGGACTAGTTGTTTCAGTTCTAAATGAGAAACGAGCTGGATAATTTCATAATCCGTTTTTCCTTCAGCTCATTTATCTTCATGGAGAAAATCCACTTTTTTAATGTGCACGTCAGGATTTTTACTTCTACATCAGTTTCTTATAGTACTTACATAAATGTTGTAAAATTGTATTAAAGTTAAGGTATATATCTTTGAAGTATATTTTTAAGCCCCTCAAACCATAGAATATAATAGAGAAAAAACTAAAACACAATTACAATGCTGCTCTGTGTACTAAAACTATACTAATGAAGTATTTATGCTTTTATTGTCTATTAATACAGGAATTAATATTACACTGTATTACAGGCTGGTTGATATTGGTGAACTGTTCACAACATTAATACAGAAAACAGACATTAGTGAACTCTTATACAGTATAATGATTAACATTATTCTAGGATTATTACCATCATCCTGTTACATCCTGTTTAGATAATAAACCACTAAAATGCTCCATGTGACGTATTGTTTTTCATTAGTGGAAAAACTATAGTTTGCATGATGAGTTCATGAATTCTGGATGAAAACTTTGTCATAAATGGTGACACATTCAGGATAAAAATGAATAGTCCTTGTTCTATTTCATGGTGTTTTATGATGAAATTAAAGATTTTATTTCATTATTATTTATTGTGTTTTTCGCTGAGCGAATCGCACCAGGATGAAACGCCGGGATGTTCTCGTCCCGTTACTGAAGAGGCGGAAGTTTCACAGAACCCAGGAAAAGGCGTTTCCTTCTGTTTTAGATCTGTTTTTCTGAAGGGAATCCTCACAGAGCAGGAAGCACCTCAGCAAGAAAAAGCTGATTCAGCATCTTTTTATACATGAGGGTGAAATGTCCTGTAAACTGAGGGGAAAGAACAGTGTTGTACAATGCTTTCTAAAAGCTGTTAAAGTTTGTGGTTTATGCTTTTTTGGTTTTACATTGCAGGAATAGGCTCACACACACACACACACACACACACACACACACGGCCCCTTCCTCATTTCCTCATTTCCCCAGGAATCCACATTTCAGCTGCTCTTGTTTGTTCAGTGGTGACTGACCTCAGATCCTCTGCTCGATAAGCACTTTTTATGCTGACTCCAGGTCTTTTTTCTTTTTTTTTCTACTTGTTCTGCTTATTCCAGGACCCTCTTGTCAGAGTTGGAGCACGACGCAGGTGCAACGTCTTATCCTGTCTGTGTCCTGTCTCTGATTTATTTATTTAAAGTTTTTTGGCTTAAATCCACTTCAGAAACATGTGACCTGCTCTGGTGTTTGTTGGCGTTGAGTTTTTAATAGGGGGGCGAGGTTGCAGCAGATTGGTTTGTAGATAAAATCTCTGTCCTGTCGGGTCCTGATAATTACACACACACACACACACACACACACACACACTGTGGCTCCATGTTGGGGGTTGCCACAGACCAGGCAGTATTTTCACTTTGCTTCTTGGATCAGACTTTCCAAAAAAACACATGAAGCTGTTACTGACTCACTTTTCCGTTTTCGCTGCTGCAGGTTTGTTCATATTTTCCATGAAGAAACGGATCAAACACCAAACATACTGTACATGACTGTCTGTACAAGTTGTTCTCATTAAATCCTTAAAAAGCATTCAGACGGTTATATTGATGAGTAATGGTCCATGCACTATTTCTATTTTATAGGACTAGAAGTTTTAACTGTTTTTACTATTGCTGTGACAATGGAAATGATGACAGTGGTTGAACTGTTGCTTTAACACAATAGCCACCAATGAAAAGACAACATGGCGTCCACTTTCTCCATTATGACACAACGCAATCTCTTAATATTATAAATGAATTGAAGGTTCACACTTATCTGTGTGGACTCTTGCAGAAAAGTTGCCAATTATAGTAAAGTTGGCTTTGCTGCATTTTATAAAAAGGAAAAAAAAAACTAGTTTGCAGGGCTGTTGAATCTTTTATTGAACCACAACTTACGATTTTATGTTTTAACAATTCACCAAATTATTTTGGAGCATGCAACTGTCTTCAATGTCTTAAATGTCAATTTTATATTTAGGGTCTTACCAAGGTCAATTACAGTTTTCTTTGCAGTGAAGCACTGGTTGTTCTGGAGATGTTTAAAGATTTGTGAATTTGAACAGAAATGCCAACAGGGCTCACCAGTCCTGGTCCTGGAGGGCCACTGTGGATCCAATATCTGATTCTACTAATGAAGGTCCTTAACGAGGACTCTACTGGTCCAGGTTTTAGTTCTTGGTTCTAATCAATCAGTAGAGTCCTCGTTAAGGACCTTCATTAGTAGAAGCAGGTGTTACTGCCTGGCTGGAACTAAAACCTGGACCCACAGTAGCCCTCCAGGACCCGGGTTGGTGACCCCTGGTCTACGATGTCTTTCCTAACTCCCCGCGTCTCTTCATCAGATGGTTCAAGCTGCTGGACAAGACGGGTAAAGCGGACAAGGACCGCGGCGAGGTGCTGCTGGACATCCAGTTCACCAGGAACAACATGACGGCCAGCATGTTCGATCTGTCCGCCGCCGGCAAGTCCCGGTCCCGCCTCGGGAAGCTGAAGGACAAGGTCCGCGGCAAGAAGAAGGAGTCGGACGCCCAGTCCAACGTGGTCCCATCCTTCGCCGCCGTCCTCACAGACAGCGAGGAGGAGGATGGCGGTGGTGGCGGGGCGATGGCGGCGGGAAAAGACGAGAAGAAGAAGAAGCACAAGATGAAGTCGCTGTTCTCCGGCAAATCGAACCTGCAGAAGAACATGTCCCAGTCCATGTCCGTGCTGCCGGCTAAGAACTCGACTCTGAGCGGCAGCCAGACGTCTGGTCTGAACGTGGAGGCGGTCGAAGGTCAGGAGAAAATCGCTTTTAATTGATCTGTCACTGTTATTAGCGTCTGTCTAGCTACAATAATTTCTGAAATCATGTCTGTGAGCCTGTTCCTCTCGTATTTCTCGGTTTTGTGGATCCTTTTTTGTGGCATTTTCCTCATTACAAAAGGTAAAATCCCATACACTTGAGTAGCACAGCACTGTTCTGCAGCAGCTCTTTCTTTACAGCGTAAAGCTCCAAAATCACGGCTCCTCCTCATGTTGCACCCCGACGCTTTCGTTAATAATTCCAATCTCCTTTGTCCGATTTCTTCCTGCGAAGATCGTGCAGACGACATAACAAAACAAAGAATCTCTCAACCACACAATAAGACGTTCGGATGCTACTTTATTCCTCACGCTAACACAGGTTTTATTCCAAAAAGTACGATCGCATCTGCGAGACGTTTAACTACAGAACTGTAATTTGACTTTAGAAAAATGTAAATTATGCAGTAGTTTTCATAAAAGAACTTAAGTAAATTGCTATATTTACTTTATTTACATATTATTTTTGTCGGGAAATCCCAGCACTATCACATAACAGAACAGAATCTGCATAACAGTAATAGGTGATAGTGCTGGGATTTTTTTTTTTTGGCTGTACCGGAGACATGGTGATCGACAATTAATCAATATTCATTATTATTGGAGGATGTTTATAATAAATTATCTATTTGGATCCAGCAGTTATTTATATAGAAAAAACCTGCACCCTGCGTTTAAAGGGGACCCTGCAATTAAATGAAATTCGTCTGTTATTTTATTTTAATTAAACGTGTGTCCCTTCCTTCCTTCCAGGAAAGAAGAAGTTTAAATTCATGATCCACAAACGCTCGGGCAGCTCCGGGGGAAAAGACGCTCCGTCCTCGTCCCAGAGGACGGCGGAGCAGAGCAGCCTGTGCATCAACGGCAGCCACGTCTACGGCGACCTGCAGCCGCCGTGCCAACGCGTCGGGTCCAGCTTCAGCATCAGCAGCTCGGGACACGGGTCCATGGAGGAGGTCCCGGAGAGTTCCCCCCCCTCCGTGGAGTCCCTCAGGGCCGTGAGGCAGTATTCACCCTGGGAGGAGGAGGAGGAGGAGGAGGAAGAGAAGATGAGGATAAAAGATGAGCAGGAGAGGAGCCGAGAGATGGAGGAGAAGAAGAGGCTAGAGGAAGAAGAAAGAATGAGGGATGAAGAGGAGAGGGTCAGGAAGGAGAGAGAGGAGGAAGAGGAGAAGGTTAGGAGAGAGGAGGAAGAGGAGAGGAGAAAAGAGGAAGAGGAGAAGGTTAGGAAGGAGAGAGAGGAGGAAGAGGAGAAGGTTAGGAGAGAGGAGGAAGAGGAGAGGAGAAAAGAGGAGAGGATGAGGGAGGAGGAAGAGGAGAGGGTTAGGAAGGAGAGAGAGGAGGAAGAGAGGATGAGGGAGGAGGAAGAGAGGATGAGGAGGGAGGAGGAAGAGGAGAAGGTTAGAAGAGAGAAGGAAGAGAGGATGAGGGAGGAGGAAGAGGAGAGGATGAGGGAGGAGGAAGATGAGAGGAGAAAAGAGGAAGAGCGTGAAAGACTTGCAGAAGAGAAGAGGAGAAAGGAGGAGGAAGAGAAGATGAGGAGGGAGGAGGAAGAGCGTGAAAGACTGGCAGAGGAAAAGAGAAGGGAGGAGGAAGAGGAGAGGAGAAAAGAGGAAGAGTGCCAAAGACTTGCACAAGAGGAGAGGATGAGGGAGGAGGAAGAGGAGAGGATGAGGAGGGAGGAGGAAGAGCGTGAAAGACTGGAACAAGAAAAGAGGAGAAAAGAGGAGGAAGAGAGAAACAGGATAGAAGAGGAGAAAGCAAGGAAGGAGGAAGAGGAGAGGATGAGGAGGGAGGAGGAAGAGGAGGAGAGGAGACGAGAGGAAGAGCGTGAAAGACTGGAAGAAGAAAAGAGACATGAGGAGGAAGAGAGGATGAGGAGGGAGGAGGAAAGGAGAAAAGAGGAGGAGCGTGAAAGACTTGCAGCAGAGAAGAGGAGAAAAGAGGAGGAAGAGAGAAACAGGATCGAAGAGGAGAGGATGAGGAGGGAGGAGGAAGAGAGGATGAGGAGGGAGGAGGAAGAGAGGATGAGGAGGGAGGAGGAAGAGGAGAGGGTTAGGAAGGAGAGAGAGGAGGAAGAGGAGAGGAGAAAAGAGGAAGAGGAGAGGATGAGGAGGGAGGAGGAAGAGAATAAGAGACGAGAGGAAGAAAAGAGGAGACAGGAGGAGGAGGAGAGGGTAAGAAGACTAGAGGAGGAAGAAGACAGGATTAGGAAAGAGGAGGAGAGGAAGGAAAAGGAGGAACATGAGAGGCTGGCAGCAGAAAAGAAGAAACTAGAGGAAGAGGAGAGGAAGAGGATGGAGGAGAGGAGGAGAGAAGAAGAGGAAGCAGAGCGGGTTAGGAGGCACAAAGAAGAACAGAGGAGAGAGGAGGAAGAGAGGGAGGAGGAGGAGAGGAGGAGAAAAGAGGAAGAGGAAACGGCTCGGAAAGAAAAGGAAGAACGAGAGAGGCTGGAAGAGGAGAAGAGGAAACTAGAGGAAGAGGAAGCAGAGAGGAAGAGGATGGAGGAAGAGGAAGGAGTGAGGATTAGGACGGAGGAGGAGGAGGAGAGGAGGAAAGAAAAGGAGGAAACGGAGACGACACTGGAGAAGAGGAGCAGCGAGGAAGAGGAGAAGAAGGAGAACGGGAACGAGGGATCAGGAAAAGCTTCGTCTCTTAATCCGTTCGAGGACGACGCGTCTGATAATCCCTGCGACGACGAGCCAGACGCAAGGTGCGTTTGTCAGGATCAAAAAACTGTTAATGAGACTTTACGAACCAGAAACTAAACACACGCATTACGTTACGCAGCCTTATTAAACCCAAATTATGGTCTAATTAGCTTCTGTTAAAGCATTTTACTGTAATTCATTCAAGGTTAAAGGTCAAATAATGAGAGATAAAACATGAGACACAAAATTATAATCTATTTAGAAACTGCTGCCTACTTTTCTAACTAATATTAGAGCGTAAAGCTCCAAAATCACAGCTCCTCCTCATGTTGCACCCCGACGCTTTGGTTAATAATTCCAATCTCCATTGTCCCGTTTCTTCTTGCGATTAGAAAAACTATCAAAGAATCTCTCAGTAACCACACAATAAGACGTTAAGATGCTACTTTATTCCTCACGCTGACACAGCTTTTAATCCAAAAAGTACGATCGCATCTGCGAAACTACAGAACTGTAATCTGACTTTAGAAAAATGTAAATTATACAGTAGTTAAGTGTATTGCCATATTTATTTTTGTCAGGAAATCCCAGCACTATCACATAATAGAACAGAATCTGGTTCTAGACTCTCTACCTATTAACACATAACAGTAATAGGTGATAGTGCTGGGCCATGGTGATAGACAATTAATCAATATTAATTATTATTGTAGGATGTTTATAATAAACTTAAACGTAAAAACACACATTTAATATAGAACGAAGACAAATGGACTACATTTAAAGTTAAATAGTATAAGCCTCTTTTATTTGAACTATGCAAAATATACTGATATTAATAATAATTAACAGCAATTAATGTTTCATGTTCAATTTAATATGAGAGCACTTTTCCAACTCGAGCTTTTTCAGAGATTATGTAAAAAGGAACGTCAAATAAATCGTTTCAACCTAATTGTGTGAGCTTGTAGATCGTGCAAATGGTGTGAAAATCAAACTTTAATTAATTGCACGACCTGAGTCGGAGCCAGAACCTGCATCCATGGGGTTAAAATGCAGTTAAAAAAGGGAATTATCTCCTTATTCCATCCATGTCTCTGTGTGTTCTCCAACATCCACAAGTTAAATCTACACAATTCTGATCCCTGATGAGGTGTTAATAAATAATAATTAATATATAATGCACATAAAATAAGACAGTAGGTGCCTTTTCTCTCTTTTGATCCCAGTGTTCCCAGTGTGTTCATGTCGTCGGTGCTGCAGCAGGTTGAGGTTCAGGTAGATGAAGCCGCTCCGTGCAGGAGAGAACCCGAGCAGGAACAGACAGGACGACATTTGACTGAGCGATGAAGCCATTTACATGTTCTGAAACGATTATCTGATGCTTGCTGCTGAGGTTTACGGCCGTCTGCTAGTTTGCATGAGAACGTGTTTGTTTTGTCGGCCGACATGTTTTGTCGTATCGAAAAAAAAAAATCACAATGGAGGTGGACGGTTGTTTCAAAGAGATCTGGGGATAAGGATCGGCCGAGCGTATTGGAATCTGCGTTTTCCCGTCACTTCCTCAAACAACAGAACAAAAACAGGAGAATAACCAGAGGGACGAAGCTTTTCACCGACTCCTCCCACGTCAGCGTCTTATATGAAATAACAGTTATTTGTCGGTATTTAAAATCACAAACTCATCACCAAACCCAGGAAAAGGTGAAATGTCCATTACCATGACCATTAACCTGAAATCCCATAAAATCCTCCTGATGCAGGTTCAGTGTTGAGGTTTTTATTGCATAGAAAAACCTGAGCTACAATATTAAATAAAGCATTTTTATCTGTAGTAAAACACAATGTTGGTAGCAGATAGTTTAACTCTCTTAAATGTATATATTTAATTTTTATTTTAAGAAATCAGCCAAAATTTAATTTTTTGCTAAATAAAATGATACGAATAGTCTTTTAAATAAACACATTTTTAAAGCTTCTCAAAAGTTCTAAATAGTTTAATATAATATCATTAGTAGATATATTTAGATATTTATTTAGATTGGAGCTGTTTGTGGGATTATTTAATTGGCTCCTTTATAATCTCCTTTTTAAACATTTTACAGAAAATATTCTTCATGTTCTGGAATGATCCTGAGTGGATTTATAGCATTTTATGGACTAATAATTGATATTTGAACTATTATCTTATAAATAATTTTAATTTTGCATTGTAGATAATTCAGATTTGGGTCAGTTTGGTCTTGTTTTAAGCTTTAAAATAAAGAGTTTGTGTAGTAGATTTATTTTTACAATATTCTAACTGTATTTGCTGTGTATCATCAGCATAAATAGATTCTGACTCTTCTGTGGTCTCCTCACATGTTGTAGATTTATTCTGATTCCAGGTTTAAGTCCAATAACCTTTTATGCTTGTGGAGTTATTCAACATTTATTATCATTTACAGGTTAAACTAATAAAACTTCAGACACAAGCCTCATTGCAAACTTTGAATGTAACCGAGCTGTAAAACTGGAGAAAACATGTTGTAAAGTAGTAGAATATCGACTATAATCCAGGCCTGCGAGAAAAATCTATTAATACTCGCGCCTGAAATAATAATTGATCTTTAATCTATTATCATATTAATTGAACTTTGCATTGCAGAAAATTTAAGTTATTTCAAATTCTTGCTTTAAAGTACTTTTATCTGTAGTAAAACACATTTTTAGATTTTTATTTTCCTCACGTGGATTTCTTTTGATACCAGGTTTAAGTGGAATAACCTTTGCAGTTGTAGATATATTCCAATTCACAATAAAAAAATAATTGAATGCTTTATGAACTCATCAACTTGACACAATTATATATATATATATATATATATATATATATATATATATATATATATATATATATGACTCTTCTGTCGTCTCCTCACATGTTGTAGATTTATTCTGATTCCAGGTTTAAGTCCAATAACCTTTGTGTTTGTAGCGATGTTCCACATTAACACTTATAGCTGATGAAACTAACTAACTTGGTGTTTCATATTTCCAGATGTGCAGAGGGAAACCTCTGGCCTCAGCGTGAGAAGCGTCCAGCTCCTCGTCCTCCGGTGAAGACCCAGACTGACGTGTCCTCGTCTAACTGCAACAAGCCGGCGAGGGACAAGGCCGTGAAGGCCTCCAGCGTGCTGCCCGTCCCGCCGCTGAGGAGACCCCCCGCCGACACCAGGACCAAACCCGCCAAGCGCCCGGCGCCGTCCCGGCCTCCAGAGACGCCCCGCGGCGTTCAGCCGGAGCCGAAGCGAGCGCCGGCCGCCCGCAGCCTGAACCCGTTTGACGAGGACGAGGACGAAGCCGCAAAAACCAGGTCGGCGAAGTCGGCGCGGGCGCCAGCGCCTCCCGCCAAGATGGCCGCCGCGCCCGTCGCTTTGAACAGGAGGGACGCTGATGCAGAGCGCGGTACGGGCGTCGCAGCCAGACCTGGCAACGCCGCGGCGCCAGCTCGGGACCTGAAGCCCCCCCGGCAGCCCGTGGCGGCGCCGCGTGTTGCCGAGGCGACGGGGGGGAGGAAGGAAGCAGCTCAGGTGACGTCACGCAGGTGAGACGTTCGTTTATTCTCTGGTTTCTAACTTATTTCCTGTTAATACCCGAAACCTCCTGATGAAGTTTTTATATCTGATATAATTGTAGTTTTTAGCAGAAAAAAAAATCTTGTTTTAGATCTCAAACCTCTTTCTGGAGCTCTTCTGTCTCATTAAGTTTTATGAATACAGGATTTGTGCATTTTTCTGTGGATTTAGTGTTTTAACACATGGACTTTATTTATATAAAATAGCTTTTTATAATAAAAAAAAGACCTTAAACCTGTTAAAAATCAAAACCTCATGATTCAGGTTCAGAAGTTTTATTCATAAATCAAATAGAAAACCTGAGTTCTGATAATAAATGAAGTATTTTTATCTGTAGTAAAACGCAATCTAAGATTGGTTGGATTATTATTTGTTTAGATAAATGAGCAGTTTTTATATCTTGATCTTGTATTAAAAAAAACTTGACATCTCACAATCAACCTTTATAACTAAATCATAGGTAGACGCCAATGATCCTTTTATATCCTAGAAAGGTATATTTCATTATATAATTAATTTTTTTTACCCAACTTGTATTTACAGTAAACAGGAAGAAGTTGAAGTTGTGATGTCACACTCATTATGACTATCAGCCAATCAGAGAAGAGGCTCGTTAATATTAATGACAGGCAGAAAACAGCTTGTTTTATTTCAGAGCTGCACAGAGGGATTTTCACTTATGTGAAACCACATCTTGTTACGGATATATCACAGCTTGAGTACAAGTATTATGTGAGTGTTTGTGTGTTCACATCTTGATTTCTTGAAATCTTCTTGTAGGCTCCAACCTGTCAAACCCCTCAATCCTCTGGATCAACAGCCTGTCTCAGCCCTTCAGGGGAAAAAAGAGACCAAACCCACAGGAGTCAGTCGCGATGTTCAGGAGAACTCAAAGGTGAATATAGATGTATATTTATATTTTCTATATATTTATTTATGGCCGTTTAAAGACTAAACTGATGTTTCTGCACTTGCTTGGTTTTATAATAGGCCGGCGGCCCCCAGGCCAAGGGCCCGTACTCACAGCTGACGCAGGAGGAGCTGGTCTCTCTGGTCCAGAAACAGGAGAAGCAGCTCTCAGAGAGAGACAAGAAGATAGCGGAGCTGGAGCGGTACATCGACAACCTGCTGGTCCGCGTCATGGAGGAGAACCCCGGTATCCTGATGTCCCTGAAGAAAACCACGTAGGCTGCACCTGACGCGTCGTGCTGCTGCACCTGACGCGTCGTGCTGCTGCACCTGACGCGTCGTGCTGCTGCACCTGACGCGTCGTGCTGCTGCACCTGACGCGTCGTGCTGCTGCACCTGACGCGTCGTGCTGCTGCACCTGACGCGTCGTGCTGCTGCACCTGACGCGTCGTGCTGCTGCACCTGACGCGTCGTGCTGCTGCACCTGACGCGTCGTGCTGCTGCACCTGACGCGTCGTGCTGCTGCACCTGACGCGTCGTGCTGCTGCACCTGACGCGTCGTGCTGCTGCACCTGACGCGTCGGGCTGCACCTGACGCGTCGTGCTGCTGCACCTGACGCGTCGTGCTGCTGCACCTGACGCGTCGTGCTGCTGCACCTGACGCGTCGTGCTGCTGCACCTGACGCGTCGGGCTGCACCTGACGCGTCGTGCTGCTGCACCTGACGCGTCCGACGCGTCCCGCTGCTGCACCCGACGCGTCCCGCTGCTGCACCCGACGCGTCCCGCTGCTGCACCCGACGCGTCCTGCTGCACCTTTAATCTCACACCTGACTGTACACTTTAATACTTGTGGACAACAAGGGTAACTGGAATAAACAAAAAAAGTAAATAATGATTTAAGTTTATATTGTAGAAGAAATCTTGCACTGGTGGGTTCCGTCGGCTTAAAAATCAAAGATGACAATGAGTACAAAAATTTTTCTCTAAATATTCTACAATTTCTTTGCCTTTGCTACTTTTGGAACGTCCTCGTGTGTGTTTTTCTATTGATTATTTGTGTGTTGAGCAAATTTTTATGGAGGATTAACTTTGATAAAAACCTAACGTTGCCAACGTGACTTAATTACTGCTAAATCCATGCGTTTGTCTCCTTTTAGGCCGTGATGAGCCTTATTTTCCTGTTCAACTATGCACTAGTCCTGTTGATAAAGTTTCTCGCTTTTGTACTGAATGTCAGACGTTTACATGATTCTAACTAAAAAAGGCACTTTACTCAGCTTCTACTATCAACGTGATGCATACACTGTATTTCTGTACTGTACTGAGGTCACTGCTTTATAGTATTATATGCAAAATAAAAGCAATTTAATTAACAATGCTTTCTTTTTCCCTAATGTTGAACAATACAACTTCTCTCATCCTCCTGGTTATTTCTTTCTTAATGTAAAAACTCAATATTTTGCCATTTCCTGGTTAATGGAGCTTTGTGTAGGGTTCAAGAAACAAACATGAATGGAATAAGAGTTTTCTTTACTTTTGGTAAATTCAACTGCAAATTTCCTTGTTTCAAAATTTTTGAAAGTTCTTATGGCAAATATCCAATTTTGTAAATTTAAGAACTTCTTTTGTGTGTACAAAAAATTTATTTATTTTTAGAATTTTGGAATAACAAATATCTTTAGAATCATATTGATAACAAATAAACATTTAATTATATTACATGTATGGTTTGGGGTATTATGAGGAATAAAAACCTACAACTACATTGTCAGTGATATATTAAAGTTTGTTTTTTATTTTATTGGCCAAATTTCATTCGTAAAAGCAAATTTACAGGTAAAAAAACCTGACATTGATGCATTATGTGATGCATTATGTAATATTTGTATGAACTATAACTACTTCTACGAGATGAATGTTAGCAATTTTATATTTTTTAATTTTATGGTCATTCTGTGAAAGAAGAAAAATCTAGTTTTAAGAGAAAGGATAAAAAAAAAACCCGCGGCCGCACCAGGCGGAACCAATGTCGAACGTTGTGTCCACACGGACGCTAATTCGGAACGGACATAACAACGTTGCCCTGACGTCCAGCGGGTGTTTACAGCCTCGCCTGGCGGTTGAACCCATGTGTTCTGGCTGAGCCGAACACCCGTGTGGTTCTGGTTCTCTCGGCTCGCCTCTCCAGCCGCAGCGGCGGCTCTACGCGGCGGACATGTCCCGCTCCGGAGCGACGTGTCCCGGCTGCGGCTCGTCGAACATCGTGGATGAGAACGTGGGCTGTCAGCCGCAGCTGGTGTGCGCGGACTGCGGCTCGGTTCTGTCCGAGGGGGAACTGGCCAGCGACCCGGTGGGAGGCTCCGGTGAGACAAGCCCGTGCGGGCGTTTAGAACCTATGAAATACCTCAAAGTGCGTCCTAGCTACAAGCTAACAGACGCACTCTGGACGAGTCCCGAAGCGAACCCTCAACATCTGGAATACGGCGCTCTGCATTTCATCCCTGCTTTTTCCTAAACGTACCGATCATAAAATAAAAGTGCTAAACAGAAAGCCACGGTTGGTCTGCGAGTGGAAGGAGCGGTCGTTTTCTTGAATATGGCGTATTTTTTAACAAAATAATGTTTCATATCGCGTGTGCATAGATATCTCTAAAATTGCTGCTTCGGATGTGTAATTCCGCTTTTGGCCTGCTGGGCGGGGAATGGGAGGCGGGGGCGCTGTGGAGCAGCTGAACGACCATTCACATTTCATTATTATTGTGAATGAGAAATAATAGGTCATTAACTAGTCACCATATTCTAATACCTGTTATATATAAGTACTAAAGGTACAAATATAACAGGAGTGTTTGGTGTCAGGTCTTGCATTCTTAATTAATAAGTGAGTCAGATTCCCTCCTGTCTCTTCTGTTGTCAATTATGTGACTTTATAAGCACTAAAGGTTCAGATAAAGTGAATTTAGCACCTTTTCTATTTAATTTTATTGATTTGTCCAACAAACCAAATGACGCTTCAGATAAACTCGTGTATTATTCAGATAAACTTGTGTATTATTTAGATATATTAATATTTGAAGCTCATCTGATCAGCCATTAACTCACCAGGCAACGTCTCCAATGTCTGTGGTTAAGTCCAACTGTGAAACACAGGATGCGACAGTGTGGGACAATATTACCTCTGCCTTTGCACTTTTTTTTTTTTTGTTACTGGCGTTACTTCAAGCGCTCGGATTAGATGGAGGATAGCATCTCTAATCTTGACAGGATGATACAGAGGGGTCTGCAGTTCACTACTTAACAAGGTGTCAGTGATTCTATCTTGGTAACTCTCTTATTATCACATTTTTCCTCCACACCATTCCTCTTTTTTTTTTCTTTTTTTTTTTCCTCCCCAGATGTCAGCTACAGACAAACCACTGCTGTTGCCAAGAAGCCGTGTATTAACCTGACAAAAGGTAAAATGTTCTCTTCATCTCCACTTTTTCTTGTTAGAGATGTAATTACATAGAGCTTCTTGTATTTTTATATACATTAATTATTTATATATATATATATATATAAGCTTTCACATGCATCCTATTGCATCCGCCTGTTATATCTGTGCAGGCCTCCAGAGGTTAAAGGCCATCTGTCGGACCCTCAGGGTCCACGCTGAGATCGAGGATCTGTCTCAGACCTACTACACCCGGGCCTACCAACACCAGAGTTTCCTCAAGGTCAACCTGTGGAAGAAGGAGATCCTCTCCGGCTGCTGCGTGGTGGTGAGCTGCCGGCTGCTCAACTGGCCCATCACCATGGAGACCATGAGCTGCCTGCTGGACGCCGACCCCATGGTGGTGGGCGCCGTGTACGTGGAGATGGTCAAGGTCCTCGACATCCAGGCCCCGCTCCTCAACATCGCCGACGTGATGGAGGCCCACAGTCGGGAGTGAGTTTGCGTGTTTGACGATGACAAATAACGTAAAATACGCGTCTGATTTGCACAGTTTCACCAATGAATCACATTTTATTACAGACTAGCAGTTTAATTAATGTGGCGGCATGCAGATGTTTTTTTGTGATAAGAAAATGTTATTAGCATTTTTTTTTATTAAACAAATGGCTCCACCTGTGACCAATCAGCTTAATTTAACATTATTAATGTTGACCAGGCAGAAAAGAAAAATGACTATTTTTATTAAGGTTGGTTGATTTTTTTTCTATTTATGATTTTTTTCAGGAATCAGGTTCATTTTTTCATCAGGTATCTCAAAATCGGCATTTTCATGTTGGTTTCATTTTAAATATTTAATCCACCTAGAATATAAAACTCATTGATAGCGTTTGTTAATTTTTTAAAACCCTTTTTAAGAGCGTTAAAGTATCCGGTACCAAGTTTTTAGGGTGACGCCACATGACGTTTTTGGCTTCATCCCGTGTAATAAAACCTCTGCTCCTAATGGGGTCAGGCAGCAATAGAGATGGTGCTGCAATGCACAACCACTTTAATTCTTGTTCTCAGGTTCGCACACAGCTTTTTTTTTTTTTTATCTTCTTATCCATTCAGAACCAGCACGCTGCTAAAAGGACATTTTTAGCATTTTTTTTTTTAATTAAGCAACAGGCTCCACCTGTGTCCAATCAGCTGCTTGAACACATCCCACCTGTGATGGAACGCCAAGATCACACACCCTGACGTGTGGAAAAATCTGTATTATAGGATGAAAAACCGAAAAGATAATTAAAATTGTAGCTTGTAAAAAAAATAAATATATATTTTTAAGCCAAACGTCCCATTACGACTCCTGGGCTAAATTCAGACTGTAGAGTTTAATGCTTTAATGAAGTTTAAACACTTCAAACTGTACTGCATGTGCGTTGGAGGACACAACAATACACACACACACACACACACACACAAATACAGCAGATACACATCTAAATACTGTATCTCTGCATATCCATAAATATCCAAGACTACATTTAGACTGCAGCTAAAATCATATTTTTTATTTCTATTCCACTATTATCTGAACTAATGCATCTGATCTTTTAATGACAGTCTGAACCACACAGATCAGATTTTTTTTTCAAATGTGACCCAGGCCACCTTTATAAATAATACCAATAAATATCTGATTTTTGTTTGTGTTAATCTGACCTACACATCATCAACAAGACAAACGTCACTATTCTGTGTTTGTGGGTGGACGGTGAAGGAAGCAACGACCACGGTTGAAACGTTGCTATTTTCTTTCTTAATCTCCCCTCAAAATAACATCTTGTGTTGCTTTACTTCTCTAAACACTTAAACACAAGTGTTTATGGTTCACACTGGAGGTCACATAGAAATAGCATTTAATTCGAAATGTGAATGACCATGTAAAGAAAATCAGAGCTGAGCATCAAACCCTGAAATCTGAACGTAGCCTCATGTGCATTTTAAAAATGTACAATCAATGTTGAGATTCCGCCCGTTTGTTCCATCTCGTCCTCCAGGTACAAGCTCGGCCCGCTTCAGGTTCCTGACGAGTTCTCCGTGGACTCCAAGGAGCTGAGCCGCCGCGCCGTGGCGCTGCTGGAGCTGGCGGCGGACTCCTGGATCGTGACGGGCCGTAAGCCCCTCCCCCTCATGATGGCGGCGGTCTTCCTGGCCTGGCAGTCGCTGAGACCCACCGGGCGGCGCCTCGCCGTCTCCCTGGACAAGTTCTGCCGCTTCTCCGGGGTCGGCAAGTCCAAGCCGGCCCTGAAGCGCGTGGCCGAGATGAGGCGGGCGCTGTGCACGCTGGGGGCGGAGCTCCCCTGGCTCCGGGAGCGGGTGACGCCCGACAACGTGGCCCGGCAGGTGGACGACATCCTGCGGCACCGCCACGCCCTGCTGAGGCGGGCCCTGAGGACCCACGAGGGGACCCAGTCCGCGGAGGGGGACTCAGAGCACGAAACGCCCCCCCAGGGGACGGCGAGCGTTGGTGGCGGCGGCGGCGGCGTGGACCCGGGGGGCGGGCAGCTGTTCGTCCCGCCCTGCGTCAGCCGGCCCAGGAAGAGGAAGAGGGCGGAGCCGGGCCCCGAGGTCACGGGAGACGAGGAGATCTCCGACGGCGAGATCGAGTCCTACATCCGCACGCCGAGGGAGGCCCGCGAGTTCGCCGCGTCCCAGAAGGAGCTGTACGGGAACGCCGGGCCCTGAGGAGGCAGCGAGAAGACGGAAAAAACAGGAAAAAACATGTTTCCTTGAATAACACGTTACAAATAACTTCTTTCTGAGACCTGACTTTTCTTTTTTCATTTTTGCCTGTTTTTTCTTTTTTGTTCTTTTATCAAATTTTTTTTTGCTTTTTTTGCTTTTCTTTTTGTATACACTTTTTTTGTTCATTTCTTTTGTTGTATAATTTTTTTGTTCTTTTTTTCTTTTGTTCTCGTATCAAATTTTTTTCTTTTCTTTTTGTATCAATTTTTTTTGTTTTTTTCTTTTGTTCTTGTATAATTTTTTTTGCATTTTTCTCTTTTGTTTTTTTTTTCAAATTTTTTTAAATTTTTTTCTCTTTTGTTCTTGTATAAAAATTTTTTGCTTTTTTTTGTTATTTAAAAATTTTTATGCTTTTTTTTCTTTTCTTTTTGTATACAATTTTTTTGTTTTTTTCTTTTCTTGTATAATTTTTTTTAGCTTTTTTCTCTTTTGTTCTTTTATCAATTTTTTTTTCTTTTGTTCTTGTATAAAATTTTTTTGCTTTTTTTCTTTTCTTCTTGTGTCAAATTTTGTTTCTTCTTGTATCAGACTTTTGCTTTTATACGAATGTTAAACACACGTACGCAGAAGTATTAACTTCAGGTTTTGTTCAAGGTGAATGTTTAAGTTTATCTGTAAATAAAGTGTTTTGGTTTTTTTCGCACACATCTACATGACTGAAATTGTCTGTGTTGAACTTTAATGAGACTTAAGGGAAGTTTTCTGATGATTAATCAACTACATTCAGACTTGCTTTTTAAAATCATTTTTTTCAGGTATTTTATTATTTTATTCATTTTAACCACCATTTGAAACGTGTTTCAGCCTTTTATTTAAATTTTATTTAATATCTAAAAGTCGGTTTGTTCAGTTCTTTCCAATCACACAGTAGTGGACATGTTGAATAAAAGTTTTAAGCAAATCTTCAACTTCTGACATGTTTATATCTATTTTAATCCTTCAAGTCTGTAGAATGAATACGAGTATAAAAACTGGGAAAAAAAATAGATGCATGACATTATTTGGGAAAAAAATGCAGCTTTAATTGGTTAAAAAACATTTCTGGATCCCAGGTTATAACATTTCGGAGCCATTTCTGAGCTTTTTAATGAAGATGTTCACACAAACAATATCTGAAATACAATAAACACTGGATTCATTTATATATTCACACCAACATCCAGCATGTGGACATTAATAAATAAATAAGGGATAGTCTGATTAGTCTGAGTTGTGGAGATGAAGCTGAAACACACACAAAAAACCTGAAAAGTAAAATAGGTAAAGTAATGCTTCACCTGTCACATGCCGTCATTAATTAACCTCATTAACTCTTTGAGTTGCATTTATATATTTATATAAATGATAGTAATTAAATATTTTCGGTTAAATATATCACGTAGCAGATGAGCACAAAGATATTTGTAAAGTGAAAAGAAGTTTGTGTGCCATATATTTAAACATAAATAAGCATGATTCATAAATTAGGCTAATGTTGTCCTATTGACTGAGAACCTGCAGCCCTGATTATCACAACACAACACGTGTTTAATGAGCTCAGTGACCCTTGACCCACATACACAGGTGGAGCCAATCACCAGAAAGGTGATTTAAGGAGGATGATGGGAAGTTTGCTCTTGTCGCGTCTGAATGGTGGCGACATGGGAACACAGAAAACAAAGAGTGGTCATCATCGGGTTTTAGGGGGAAGATTTTTCAGTTTACGCTGTGAGGAGACGAAACGGGGAAATTAAACTTAAAGCCAACAAGAGTCAAACCGAACATCTAGAACGTGATCTGCTGCAGACGTTAGGCGCCGTGCATGGGTCAAATATTCAGCTGTAATGGTGAAATGAATGTTTTCTGCAAACGCGTCGCAAACAGAGGAGCCTGCAGGTTTAACACAGGGTCAGTTGATCACGGATCAGTGACTAACGTGAAGTTGCAAGACAAATTCCACCAAGTCATTTACACAGAGGAGCGGGCAGAACATTCTGGAACGAACATCTCATCTGAACCCTGGATGATATTAGGAATCTATGGTGTGAATTAAACCGCGCTGTCTACGCCCAGAAAGTCAAAAAAAGAAAAAAATACCTTATTCATCCTCGATGGGGAAGCTCAGTTGTCATGGCAACAGTCAGCACATTTAAATACAATGAATAGGAATAAAATATTATATTATAATAATATAAAATTTGAGATCATGTGTGTTTAACTTGGACCTAAAATTCATTAAAATGATTTTAACCGTAATCTTTTTAAAACTTATTTTTATCTTAAGCAGTAAATTGACTGTTAATCATTATGTTTATAACGTGTAACGTCTGGTCTACAGTTTAGTTTTTGACCTTTTTACAGCAACTCTTTCCTCTTTCATTGTAGACGCGTCACAGCAGGAAACGCAGAGGTGTAACTCATAATAATTTATGGCCCTAATTCCATTTAGATGCTTCGGTTTCAGGGACACGATGATTCATCGTCTGCTCTGCCTCTGATAAAAATCCAATTTTTTTTTTTTTTATTCCACATTTGATTTGCTGTATTGAAATAAGGACTCCGGTGATGAAACGCGATTTCATTGAAATATTGCAAAACTATGAGATTTTCATATTGGGATATGAGATATTGGGCGACACGGTGGTGCGGTGGGTAGCACTGTTGCCTCACAGCAAGAAGGTCGCAGGTTCAAGACCGCCTTGGGGCCTGGGTCTGGGGCCTTTCTGTGTGGAGTTTGCATGTTCTCCCCGTGTCTGCGTGGGTTTTCACCGGGTACTCCGGTTTCCTCCCACAATACAAAAAACATGCTCAGGTTAATTGGTAAACTCTAAATTGCCCATAGGTGTGAGTGTGAGAGTGAATGGTGTGTGAATGGTGTGTGTGCCCCACGATTGGCTGGCGACCATCTGGGGTGTATCCCTGCCTCTCGCCTTAACGCGCTGGGATGGGCTCCAGCAGACCCCTGCGACCCCGAAAGGGAATAAGCGGGATAGACAATGGATGGATGGATGGATGGATATGAGATATTAAACCTGACAAAGGTTTTGTTGCCTTACACTTATAATTCAGAGATCCATGTGCAATAAACGCTGAATTGTGCTAAATGGGGGTGTAACTGTAAAAATGTCATCCGGCTTTTGGTAAATGTCTTTTTTTTTTTTTTTTTGGGCAAGCGTGGAGCACGCTGAAACGGTCAAGCAGATAAATGAATTATCACCTTGTTTCGATGTCCTTAACAAGCCTCGTTGATATGCAGAAAACACTCCACCTCCCCTCTTGTTTAATTAGCGGATTCGGCCCGTGCAGCTGCACACGGTGCGACTTCCACGCCGTTTCCTTCCACATCCATCATGCACGCTGACTGACTTAAGCAGAGACGGAGTTTTTTTTCCTCTTTTTTTATTCACAACTTTGCACTGTGTTCATAAGTGAAGACTACATTAAACAAACAATACCCATTACATGTCCCACCACAGATCATATATAGCATTTACAGGGTTTATTTTATAAGACAATATATATATATATGCATCAAAACCATTTAATAGCTGTGTCCCTTTATATTAGAACACAGAAAAGCTTTGATTGGTTTGATGACTGCATGCACAGAGCAAACAAGGAACAAAAGTCACTGATTATAAGAGAAAACACATAATGGGAAACTGAGTGGAGACAATCAGTTTTTCTGACAACACGCTGATTGTTTTGGAACCAAGTTAATTTCCATTTATTCCAAATTTTAAAACAATCTCGCACATTTCGTACCAAGGCAACAGCAGAAAAAGCAGTTACGGTTACACAACGCTATCGGAAATGATTTGATGAATTAAAGCAGCGAGCTGCACATGACCTGCGGGCTTTTAGAAAATGAAGGCGTGAGGGATCTTTGTTCATGAATTAAACTCATCCCAGAGAGCTCCACGACCGATTATTCACAAGTGAGGTAACGGAACAATGCTCTTCATTCTCTCCTCTCGTATCCAATATACCTGTGATTTGCTCGCTCTGCACGACCCTGAACTTCATCCATATTTTCCAACTGCCTTTAAGACATTATCCCCTCACATTTTCATTTTCACAGGACAGATATAACATTCATATGTACAACACATAGAGTCACTTTCATATATTACAATCTTTCACACGTCTGTGAATCGTAGAATGTGAATTTCTGTCTTTGGGGGAACCTTCAACGATGTTTTATTCCAGTGATATTTCGTAGGAGCTAATAGCTTCATTTAACAGATCAGGTGTTTATTTAGGATCAGGCGACATTCTGAGAAAGAAGATTATTATAATTATACTGAAAGAATATTGTGTTTTCTTAATCTTTCCCTCAGTTTTGTTTAAATTCTTAAAAAATAAATATTTCAAGAGCTTTGCAAATGTTCCTAAATCAGATGCTGCTAATTTAAACTATCTCTACAGCCCTATTTATCTTTATGTTTTAAGACTGCACTGTCAAACTTGCTAGCTAGTTTTGAGGCTAACGTGGTTAAATAAAGGTTAAATAAAATAAAAAAATAAAATGTTTTTACTCATATGAGCACAACAGTGATGCATCAGTATCAAGGCGCTTGAGCAAATTAAAAAGGTTTTTTTAATAAAGTTGGTTTAGTGTTTATTTGGAACCAAGACCTAATACCGAATGGTTAATTGAACCTCAGCTATTAATTGTTAATTAACAGTATGAATCCAATCGTGTTTGGATATTCATGTTCTGCCTTTCTCTACCGATGATTCAACGAGTGATTGATTCCTGTTGAAGTCCTAAAAAAAAGATGAAAAATGCACTTCAATCGTGATTTTAATATTAGTTCAATGTGCGCTCTGCAGCAAAAATAAATAAAAGAACAACAGTATAATATCAGAGTCACACATGGACCCGTGGGGCCTGACGGATTTAAGCTCTGCATCTTTTCAGATTTTAATGCATCTGTGACGCATGGGCTGTCACACTGATAAATAAATGATAATCAGTGTTTTATGGGGTAGGGAGGGGTGTGCAACCCAAGTGGGCCTGGAGGGAGGACTACTGTGGGTCCAGGTTCTAACTCACACACCTGGTTCTAACCAACCAGAGAGTCCTTGTTAGGGAACTTTTATTCGTAGAATCAGGTAGGTCAGTAGCCCTCCAGGACCCTGTTGGCATTTCTGGGCAAATTCACTGATCTTTAAACATCTGAAAAGATCAATTATTCACCTGGTTCTACTAATTAACGTCCTTAACGATGACTCTACTGGTTGATTAGAACCAGGTGTTACCGCCTGGTTGTAGCCCTCCAGGATCAGGACTGGTGACCCCTGGTATGGGGCCTGACATGTCCTTTTAAAACGGGGGCCCTGTCTGGTTGGAAGAAAAACCTGCCCCCACAGTAGCTCTCCAGGACCAGGGTTGGTGACCCCTGAAGGTCTGACATGTTCATTTTATGTTTTCTTTTTTTTCTAGGATAAATAACAAGGACTCTACTGGTTGATTAGAACCAGGTGTTACTGCCTGGACCAGGGTTGGAGACCCCTAGTCTAGACCCTGTTGGCATTTCTGGTCAGATTCACTGATCTTTAAACATCTCCAGAACAACCAGAGCTTCACTGCAAAACAACTAAAAATTTACTTTGGTAAAACTTAATCAATCACCTAATTCTACTAATGAAGGTCATGGTCAAGGACTATAGTGGTTGATTATAACCAGGTGTTACCGCCTGGTTGTAGTCCTCCAGGACCAGGGTTGGAGACCCCTGGTCTAGACCCTGTTGGCATTTCTGGTCAGATATACTGATCTTAAAAAATCTGAAAAGATAAATGAATCACCTGGTTCTACTAATTAACGTCCTTAATGGGGACTCTACTGGTTGATTAGAACCAGGTGTTACTGCCTGGTTGTAGCTCTCCAGGACCAGGACTGGTGACCCCTGGTATGGGGCCTGTCAGATTCACTGATCTTTAAACATGTCCAGAACAACCAGAGCTTCACTGCAAAACGCCTAAAACAGTAATTTACTTTGGTAAAACTTATGAATCACCTGGTCCTACTAATTAATGTCCTTAACAGGGACTCTACTGGTTGATTAGAACCAGGTGTTACTGCCAGGACCAGGGTTGGAGACCCCTGGTCTAGACCCTGTTGGCATTTCTGGTCAGATTCACTGATCTTTAAACATCTCCAGAACAACCAGAGCTTCACTGCAAAACACCTAAAAGTTTGTATTTTTGTACCAAAGTACTTTGGTAAAACTTAATTAATCACCTAATTCTACTAAGGTCCTAATCAAGGACTATAGTGGTGGATCAGAACCAGGTGTTACTGCCTGGTTGTAGTCCTCCAGGACCAGGGTTGGAGAACTCCTGGGACGGGGATGACCTCTACGGATTCTGTCAATCATTAACCTTCTTTCAATTACTGCCACCAGGGCCGAAGTTTATGTTTGTTCATAAATACGTCTCAGACTCTACACAACATAACTAATCGTGGATCACCATGAATACAACACCAAAGACTCCTGGGCGCGGCCGTCACAGAACCACGCTGGCGGCGCCGTGGTTGGCCGCCGGCACGCCGACGCGGCGCCGGCACCTGAACATCTTCCGCAGCTCTGTGCGGAAGCGGTCGTGCAGCCAGGCGTACAGGAAGGGGTTGCAGCACGACGAGCTCATGGCGCACAGGTGGCACAGCAGCTGGATGAGCAGGAAGCAGCGCTTGTTGATGAGGCGGATGTCGATGTCCCGCAGCACGTTGAACACGTGGATGGGCAGCCAGCACGCCGCGAACGCCGTCACCAGCAGCGCCACCAGCCGGAAGATCTTGCGCTTGCGGGCCTGCTGGGCGCCGGCCTGGCCCCGCGTCTTGTGGCCCGGCGCCACGCACTTCTTCAGCTTGACGGTGATGCAGAGGTACGAGACGAAGACGGCGGACAGCGGCAGCACGTAGGTGACCAGCAGCGTGCTGTAGGCGTACACGCGGCGCTCCTTCTCCTGGCCCAGCCAGAACTCCTCGCAGATGGTGAAGCCCTCCTCCCGGAACTCCACGTGGTAGGTGTGGGTCACGGCCGGCGCCACCAGCCCGCAGGACAGCAGCCAGATGCCCGCCAGGACGGAGGCGCAGGTGGACACGGTGGTGCGCTTCTTCAGGGGGTGGACGGTCGCGTAGTACCTGCAGGGAAATCCAACGAATGCTTCATAATGAGGAGGAATCGATGCAGGAGTCATGAATGGTGGATCCAACCGAGGGATTAATGCATTTATCATCAACTCCTGCAGCACCAAATAATTGGAATTTGTCAATATTATAGTAGCTCATGTGATTAGGGGATTTATGAATGAATGAATGTCCTGAGGGGGCATGATGGGTAAAAAAGCCCCAAAAAGTCTGTATTTATTTGAGATCAGCAGGCAATTTAGGACATGAGATTAATTCCTTCCTGACAACAATATTGCTCAGCAAATTCTTTTATTAAACCATTATAACTAGCATATAACTTGTTTTTTGTTTTATTCCCCTCTTAACAGCTTTGTTAAAACTAAAATCTAAGGAACTCGAGAGCACTGGACGTTGTAAATGTTCGTAAATCAGATGCTACTCTTTTAAGCTAACCTGGCTAAAGAAAGGTTGACTAAAAATTTAAATAAAATGTTTGTTTTTTTTCTGCACCTGAGCCATGTTGAATGATAGTTAATCAATATTACATGAGATTGTTTTTTCTTTATTAAATTTGGTTATGCATCCAATGGAGTGTTTGGATATTCATGTTCTGCCTTATTGTACCCATGATTCAATGGGTGATTGACCTGTTGAAGTCCTAAATAAAGATAATAAAAAATGCATTTTCATTTCATTGGAAACACACTTCAATTGAGATTTTAACATTAGTTGAATGTTCGCGCTGCAGCAAATATCACACAAGCACCCATGAGGCCTGATGAATTCAAGCACGGCCGATCTCGTAAACAGTGTTTAAACCATGTGGGAGTGGAGCTGCAATAGAAAGCAACAAAATCAATTATCCAGGGGGGGTCTCAAATACACAATATTTAATCTCTCGCTCAAATTGAATCATCTATTGAATCGTAATTGTCCAGGACGACCTTGCATCCAAGGTTCTTCATCAGGTCTGGTGAATTCCTGCAAACAGCTGCAGAACCCCCCCCCCCAATGGACGAGGGGCGAGTTCAGTATGAGAGTGAGAGAACAATGACCTGATGAATGAGAATATGCACAGACCCCTTCCTCTTTAAACCTCCTCATCTGAGTCAACGTCCAGGGACAGAGACAGAACTCATTATGTTTTATTAAAAGTTTTGTTTGTTTTATAACATCTTTTTGCTGCTGGGAATATCCAGGTTGACAGTTACACAGATAAAGTTTATCTGTGTATGAATACTCCACACCTCGTAAAGTAAAGTGACATTCGATGTAGACTCCATAAAATATTCATGAAATATTTTCAAAGGCTGGAGAGATCACATTAAATATAAGTCACTGCGAAATGTAGGTTTAATAAAAGACGAGAAATCATGTGCAAAGGTTACATTATAAAACAAATACATATATCGAGCTATAAATCTGCACTTAGAAAGATGATTATATAGATATTCAAAACATACTATTATTAACATTAAAGGTTCAAATCCTATAGACGTGTATATCTCAGCTCTATCCTGCAGCAGCTCTTTCTTTACAGTGTAAAGCTCCATATCACGGCTCCTCCTCATGTTGCTTCCCAGCGCTTTCACTACAAATCAAATCTCTATCGTCCTGTTTCTTCCTGCAAAGATCGTGCAGCCGACGTGATAAAAGTAGTGTAACGTCTTTTAAAAACCACACGCTAGGCGTTAGCCTGTTTAGCTTAGAGTTTGTTTAAGATGCGTTCACAGACCTTCAGGAAATCCGAGCACTATCGCCTAAGAGAACAGAATCTGAGCCTAAACTCATTTATTTATAAACACATATAACACTAACATGTCCAGGTGGTTACACTATAAAGTAAGAAGTGCAAAGTAAGAGATTCATCACAACACAATGTAAAAAAAAAATATTTGTAGATTGACATCTTAACTTTAAACATAACCTGCAGCTTTTTCTTACGTAATAACTGTATCTACACGTCTTTTCTTATCACAATATATGTCCATGTCTTACCCAATGTACAATTTCTCTATTAAGACTATGTAACAGACGTTTTTTTTTTGTCAAAATGGCACAATTGTATTTATTAATAAATTCAACACAACCTTGTTTAGCTAAACATGAAAATTCTACTTAACCTTCTACTTTCCTAGAGAAATATATACTTATGCTATGCTAGCTCTCTTTGTCACTGGACTAGTCCGTTGACTCAGATTTGTCTCGATCAGATAAAGAGGTTTGGAACAAAATTTTTCAATTTCTATATTTTAATTCCACATTAATGAATCAGTCATTGATGCTATGTACTTATCTGTCAAAGTGACCAAAAGTTAAAGGGTTTTTTTAGAGAGTTTAACCTTGTACGATGCAAGGGTCTGAAAAAGGGGATGTTGGTTTTATACAATCTGTAACAAACAAATAAAATTGAATTGAAGGTTTAGAGTCTGGTTTGCTCATACCTGTCCACGGCAATGGCCGTGAGCGTGAAGACGGACACGTAGACGGTGACGGGCTGCACGAGGAACACCAGGTAGCACATGGACCTGCCGAACACCCAGCCGTGGGGGTTGAAGGCGTAGGCCAGCGTGAAGGGGACGCACGTCACACACATGAGCATGTCGGAGAACGCCAGGTTGCCGATGAAGAAGTTGGTGACGTTGTGCATCTTGCGCGTGCGGCAGATGACGTAGAGCAGCAGGTAGTTGCCGAACACGCCCACCGCCACCACCAGCACGTAGCACGGGATGATGAGCGGCTTAAACGTCTGCAGCAGCGTCACGTCGGCGAACTGCGAGCTGAGGTTGGCCGAGGCGTTCTGCACGGCCACCTCGTACACATGGCCCGCCGTGCGGTTGGCCTCCATGATGGCGATGGCGGCGGGATCAACCCGATGAGACGAATCTGTCCGCTCTAAACAGGAAAACATTCCCTGACATTTACTGAACGGGGGAGACCAGTGTTGATTAGCATGCTTTTACCGGCGCCATCACATTATCGCCACAAGCGAAGAAGAACACATTATTATTAAAGGAAAAAAAAAGCAATTTGATGTAAATGGATGTGATGAGCAACAGGACATTATGTATCCGCCACGGAAATGTGCACATGGAAAATGTCAAATCACAGGGTTGTGTGTGTGTGTGTGTGTGTGTGTGTGTGTGTGTGTGTGTGTGTGTGTGTGTGAGAGCTGTTTTTAACCACAACATGAATGGAGGGCTCAGTTTTTATGCTTCCTGTGCTCAACTTCTTAAATAATCCTTGATTTATTTTTTACTTTGCTCTGATAAGGCATCAATCACTTTCATTGATTTAATTCACTATTGTGATCAATCTGACCTTTGAAACAGTGGCTCATTCACAAATATCTTACTTTTTAACCCATTAGAAGCCAGACGCATTAGAGGAAAATGATTTGGGTTCGACCATAGACCAAGTTTCTGTTTTAGACATTTCTAAAGTTTTTTCAGAATAATACGTTTTAATTCCTAAAGATCCGTATTTTGATATATGTCACATTAGTGGTAAACATATTCCATATTAGGATGATTAGTAGATGTCACTTAATGGGACTTAATGAGTTAAGAGTCTGGGGGAACCAATGTTCTCGTTACACCGATTAAATTATGTAAATTAGACTAACAGGCTTCTCTTGTTGCCATGGTGACAAACGGCCACTCAAAAAATCCAAGTGGAAAACCTTGATATTTGACCAATTAACCCAATTAAAATAGTATATGGTTGCATTTAGTAAGTTCATGCTACTAAGAAATTATTTCTTTTTAACAACAGCCAACATCACCATGAGTATTTAAGTTGATGTTGACTGAAAAGCTCATTATTCATACCAAAAATCTTGATTTTGAACTAATTTTATTAGTAATTATGTGAGCAGTTGGCCAAAAATCAAGAGTAAAATGTTACACCTCATTTTTTTTTTTAGGTTGAACCAATGTTTTATGCAAAACAAATTACAGAGAAGACTAAAGGAAGGAAAATTCGAGAAGCAACATCCCCTTTGACAAGAAATTACTAGATTTTAAATCATTGGTTCAAAGTGTTATGGTAAATATTGAAACCAGTTTAAGTGATGCTGTGAACTTATGAATCAATATTATACAAGAAGGACTTTCTTCTAATAATCAGTCTTCTATTGAATGAGTGGAATGCAGACAGCTGCTTTCATCGCATTTATAATAATGAAAGAAAAGTTCAGGGTTTGCTGGTTTGTTTTGTGTTTAGATTCCTTTAGTGAACAAAAACCACTGCAACACATGACCTGCTTTTAATGGCTGAAGGAAATTACATTATTCACCTTAATTGCATGCAAAGACTTTACTGAGCACATCAAAGCTGAATTAATTAGTGAAATGTCATTATATGGTCTTTATCGTGTGTCTTGTAGCTTATATTGAATCAGACGAGTTCATTAAAACTACATGTCAAGTTCATACTGTTCAGTTTCTAATTAGATTCTTCTGATGACTTTGCTTCCAATGAAGGTCCATGCAGTATCTGTTCTCTTAAGGAGTTTTATTAGAAGTTTAAATGCAGCTAACATGATCTAAAGTGCAAAAAGTATGTGTATGACATCACAAAGTCAAGGAAGTCCAAACAAGCCATTTTGAGACCTTACATTGAATTAAACAGCGTTTGTTTGCATGATGTTGAACCTTTAAGTGTCTGTGAGTGGAAATTGTTGTGACTATGTTTTTTTTTTGAGTGTTTTCCATATGATTCATGCGTAATTGCATCGCGACATTTAAACCATTTCACCTCCACTTTGCATAATTTGCTGCATCGACAGCGTCCGGCCTTTCTGCAGCTCACTAATCAGAATATTCATACATTTTTCTTTTTAGAGAAACATAATCAGTGTTGGGCGACACGGTGGAGCAGTGGGTAGCACTGTTGCCTCACAGCAAGAAGGTCGCAGGTTCAAGACCGCCTTGGGGCCTGGGTCTGGGACCTTTCTGTGTGGAGTTTGCATGTTCTCCCCGTGTCTGCGTGGGTTTTCACCGGGTACTCCGGCTTCCTCCCACAATACAAAACATGCTCAGGTTAATTGGCAAATCTAAATTGCCCATAGGTGTGAGTGTGTGTGTGAATGGTGTGTGAATGGTGTGTGTGCCCCACGATTGGCTGGCGACCATCTGGGGTGTATCCCCCTGCCTCTCGCCATAAAAATGCGCTGGGATAGGCTCCAGCAGACCCCTGCGACCCCGAAAGGGAATAAGCGGGATAGAAAATGGATGGATGGATGGATGGATAATCAGTGTTTTTCTATTTCTATTGCCTCTTGCTGGCTGTGATTTTTTTTAATCTCTATTGAATAAAAGTCTGACAGTAATTATTTACTGTGCGAATTGAACTGAATTAACATATAGTGTATAGTGTATGTATGAAAACCTGCTGTAAACACTGAAATGTTTCCTCATTAACTGAGCACAAGTTAAAGGTGATGAAGACTTGTGCTTTCACTTCTATGTATAGAACATTTCCTCTTATAGTATCTTTCAGGGTTGATGTAATTAAAGCTTCGCTATAGAAAATGACTTGTATGAATGTTAATCTGCTTTTTTTAACAAATAAATTAAAAATAGAATATGAACTCAGGACCGGTCCGTGTAGGTTCAACAGCATGTTTGATGGTGTGAGGAGCACTGTCTCCTCATCAAATACTAAAATAAAAGCTGAGGTGATAGCGCTGAACAGTCGGTCAGCGGGGGATTAAACAGTTTCTCAAACAGGAATCTGATAACCTCCTCAGCAGGAATCATCATGTGGACTACGTGTGTGTGTGTGTGTGTGTGTGTGTGTGTGTGTGTGTGTGTGTGTGTTCTCCTTCTGCAGCCAAGGTTGTATTTTATATTTTCAAACGGAAACCGATGCCTATCCATCCCATTCCTAACCCATAGGATTCCATAGGATGTGGGTCCACCTTTTGCAGCTATTACAGCTTTAACAAAAGCTTTAACCATTTCAATAAAATGGTACAGTAGAAAACAGGTAACCCTCTATTTTATGTATTCATTGTTTTTTTATTATATGAACCATTAAAGAAAAAAAAGTGATAAAATGGGGAAACGACTCATCTCTACTCATCAATGTAAACATTGACCTTTCAATTAGTTTCAGTATAATATTGGTTAATCACATGTTTCATTCAAAAATTCATAGAATCCAATTAAATGTAATTTGAAAGTAAACAGGTACAGTACAACATCAATACATTAGAAGATTGCATCATTCACAACGTTTGTGATGTGATGTCACTGATGACATCACATACCCATGTGATTACATGTCACTGATGACATCACATCATTGTGTGATGTCACAGGGGTTTGACATGATAATTTGCAACATTGTTTCAATTCTGAGCCTATATAAGTCCACTGTTCAGCACATCAAACCTCATATCGCAGAAGCCAGCAAACGCTCGCAGACGCACTCGGACACACGTAGACCAGTGATAGATTTTATCTGTTATTCGGAAAACAACATCACCTGTGTAATTACCACATCAAGCAAAGAAAATGCAGTGTGTAATGGAAATCGATATGGCTCTTGAGGCAAAACCCATCAGTCCCAACAAGAGAACCAGGAGAATGGACACACTTCGCACAGCATTGGATGAGGCCAAACAACAGCTGGCCTCCCAATATGACCACAAGGACCTGTGCATGAAGAAAGAACAAGAGATCAAGCTGCTGAAGGAGCAACTTGAGGCTCTCACGGTAGAGGGCAAGGAGGAAGGAAAGTACACCTTTGAAAACAAAATCGTACTTTCTGACTACCTGCCAAAGGAAATGTATCTGACCAAGGTGATCGATCGTGATCCTTGGTCCGATTATTTCAACCACAATGGCAAGAAAACCAGAAGACTGGACAAACTTCGTTCAGAGTTGGATATGGTAAACATCGAGTTGGCTTACCAACAGTACTACCATGACCTGTGCATTGAGAAAGATCAGGAGATTGAGATCCTAAAACAGCACATCCAGACCCTTGCTACACAAGACATGCTGCCTGAACAACTGGTTTTGGAGGATTCCAACAACTTTCAGCTCGAAGACGAGCAGATCGGAAGTGCCTGGGCACCGAATTTGACCCAAGAGCAGTTCATGATCGAGCTCCATGAGGTGAATGATACCTTTGTGAATCAAACTGAATTTTTCGACCTGAATGTCATGGAAGTGGATCCCCAGACCAAGTTCACCAGTAACAACAAGAAAACTAGGAGAATTGACAATCTCCGCACAGAGTTAGCCTACAACAAAAACCTGTGCATCGAGAAAGATCAAGAGATCTGGATGCTGAAACAGCAAATCGAGGTTCTCATGACAAATGGGGCGACATGCGAATGGAGCCAAGCACAATTCATGGCTGATCAGCAACAATCTGAAGTCCAGTACCAACAAAATCCAGATATTCTGAACTACGAATACCCAATGTACGTTCCTGAGGACCAACAGAATCAGGAAATTGTCAACCACGAATACCCAATGTACGTTCCTGAGTACGAGCAGTATCAGGAAATTGTCAACCACGAATACCCAATGTACGTTCCTGAGTACGAGCAGTATCAGGAAATTGTCAACCACGAATACCCAATGTACGTTCCTGAGGACCAACAGAATCAGGAAATTGTCAACCACGAATACCCAATGTACGTTCCTGAGTACGAGCAGTATCAGGAAATTGTCAACCACGAATACCCAATGTACATTCCTGAGGACCAACAGAATCAGGAAATTGTCATCCACGAATACCCAATGTACCAAGTTGGACATGAGGAGTTTGTGGTGGCAAATGAATTGACCCAAGTTCAATTCATTGCTGAGCAGCAACAACCTGGAGCTGAGTATGAACAAAACGTGGAAATTTTGAACTCCGAATATCCACAGGTATTGAGCCAGGATCAAATCATGGCTGAGCTCCAGGCAGAGAGAGACACCAACAAAGAACTCAGGGACAAGTTCCAGGAGTTACAAGTCGCACACGAGGAGTTAAAAGTTGCAAATAAATTGAGCCAGGAACAAGTTATGGCTGAGCAGAAACAAATTGGAGATGAGTTTCACAAACTTCTGGACTTTATGGAACACGAACACCAGAAGCTCCAAGTTAACCATGAGAATTATAAGGCGGCGCACAAATTGAGAAAGGAAATGTTGGTGGCTCAGCTCAAGAGAGAGAAAGAAAAAGGCAAAGAACAGAACAGCAAATTTCAGAATTTGCAACAGCTTCATGAGGAGTTAAAGGAGGAACATGCATTGAGCCAAAGAAAGAACCAAGCATGCCACAAAACACTCGAACTAGAAATGGTTTTACAGAGCAAGAAGCTTCAAGAGATTCAAAAGCTTCATGAGGACCTAAAGGTGGCACACAAAGTAAGCCAGGAAAAAGCCATGGCTGACCTTCAGACGGAGAAGGACACAATTGCCAGACAGCACTCTGAGTTTCAGAAGCTCCATGTTTTACATGAGGAGTTAAAAGTAGCACACAAATTGAGCCAAGACAAACTCACGGCTGACCTCCAGTCAGAGAAGCAGTCAAACGTCTTACAGAACGACAAACTCCAGAAGCTTGAACAGCTTCATGAGGACTTGAAGGAAAAATATAACGTGGGGCAGGACAAATACCTGTCTTACCTCCAGAAGGCAAAAAACACAATTGCCTTGCAGAGCAACAAATTTGACAAGCTTCAAGTTTCCCATCAGGAGTTAAAGATGAGCCAGAACAGACTAATGGCTGAGCTCCAGACGGAGAGAGACAGAAATACCTCACAGAACAACGAGATTCAGAAGCTTCAAGATTCAATTGAGGAGTTGAAACTGGCACACGAATTGAGCCAGCAGCAGCTAATGAGCGAGCTCCTGTTGGAGAAAGAAAAGAACCGTCAAGAAGAGCAGCAGCAAGACACAGACACAGAAAAAGAAGACATCGAGGACATTGAACATGCAAACCCTGAACTCCCACATGAAGATGAAGTGTCTGAGGACACAAACCCACACAAAAAGACTTCAAGCTGGAAAAGAGTCCGACATGCGTTGGGGCTGAAAAAACCACAACGCTGGAAGAAAAAAAGCGATCCCTAACTCAACACAAACCCCGAAGTCCCAGATGCTAATGAAGTGTCTGAGGACACAAAAAAAAAAAAAAAAAAAAAGTTTAAAACTGAAAGAAAATCCAACATGCGTTGGAGCTAAAAAAACAAAACAAAAAAAAAGCAAAAAAAAAAAAAAAAAAAAAAAAGAAAATCCAACATGCGTTGGAGCTAAAAAAAAAAAAAAAAAAACACAAAAAAAAAAAAACCCTTTACAAACTTACCTCTCCTTTTTCCCACTTTCCTCTTCCCCTAATCCAGGGATGAGCCATCCTAGTCCTTCAAGGCTCGCTTTTGGTTCAACCAAGCGTTTTACACCCAGTTTTACTAATCTAGCATTGGTGGAATTAGGGTGTGGAACTGCTTGGCACAAAAGCCTGCACCCACAGGACCAGGGTGGCCTACTCTTAACCTCCTCTTTTCTACTTTCCCCTACCAACTTTCTCTTTCCTACTTTCCTATCCCCTCTCCCTGTGCTGTGACCTTGTCGTGGTGGAGAGGCTTGAGTGCTTCTAGGATTCTGAGAGTGAAGCTGGGAGGAGCGTTCAGCTCCTGGCAGGTTTTCCCCAGACCAGACTGGTCTCAGATGAGGAGCATGACCAACGTCAGCACACTGGCCTCCAGGTTGGAGGTTTGGCGTGGCGCTAACAGCACCACCTGCAAAAACTGGTATTGTCAAAGAAACTACAATGAGCAAATGAATTGACATCAGGCCCATAGTAGACTGTGGCCACCCAGACAGAAAAATAATCAGCACCGTTCAGAAATCGCTGAACCGAAGTTCTCTTCAATAATAAAAAAAATTCTTCCTCACAATGTTAAAAATCTCCTGAGGCTGATACGTAATTCTGAGACATCATGGTGTTTAGTTTTCTTAATTTACTTGTTTCTAGCTGTTATTTTTATATTTATTTTATCTCTACTCAAAGGCAACAGCTGTATCTGCACTTTAACATCGAGGGACATATTAAAAAGATGCTGTTCAAACATCTATATATATACATATATAAAATGTTCAAATAGACAAAACAAGGATTCTCCTTTCACAATCTGGATGTTACAGAGCATAAACATATATATATATATATATATATATATATATATATATATTTTTTTTTTCAACATTTAGCATTTGACTCTTTTCCGTTTTTTGGATGAATTCTGAAATCAAATTCTTGTCATTTTTTTTTTTTTTTTTGCAAACACATGATGCTCAGTTTTCTATCATGTCAGCTATGTTTCCTTTATTGCATCTGTATATTATTATAGATGCTGAATTTATCATGTTTTTTAAATATTTTCACTACTCTTTAGAGAAGGTTTTGGACCCAATTGTGTTTCTATTCTTTTATTTTATGTTCTATTCAGATGATGATTGCAGGAATAATGCAAACACACACACACACACACACACACACACACACAGGGATAAAAGTAGTAACTTACCTGTGCTGCTGTTGCTCTGAATGTGCAGAATGAGGAGCAGACGTTTCCTGTGTGATTCTCCTTCCAGCGTCTGACGGCTGCTGTTTTACAGAGAGAGAGAGACACAGAGACACAGAGAGAGAGAACCAGGGGAGGTGACAGTGAACCAATGAGGCGCCAGAGTCCAAACAGGATTACTGATCTGGACTCGACGATGACATTTGATCCTGAGGTGATTAACTCGTTGGTGCTGATAAAACCTCTGGATTATTATTGATCTGGCAGCTGTTTGGTTGGTTATAGTGTAGAAAATAATCAGCATTGATCATTAAAAAACTGGAGCTGGTGGAAGTGAAAGCTTTTTTCCAGCTCAAAAAACAGACGTGATTGAGCCCAGAAATACACTGTGTGTTGGGTTGTATTTAAACCAACTGATTTGGTCAAATCTATTAAAACTGGCCTGACTTTAGTTCAACAAATTTGGTCCAAATTAAGTCAAACAATCAACATCACCATGAGTATTTAAGTTGGTGGTATTTATTTGGACCAAAAAAGCTAATTATCATTACTTAAAATCTTGTTTTTTGCCTAATTTTAGTAGTAAAAAATCAAAAAATCAAGTGGAAAATGTTATTGTGACGTCATTTTTTTAGGTTTAAAAGTGGGTTCAGTCTGATTTGGTCCAAATTAAGTCATAAAAAGACGTTAAAATTGGCATTAAACTGAGTTTAGTCTCAATTTAGCCCAAAAATAGACGTTGAATTTGTTTTTAGTCCTTCTGATTTGGTCTAAATTTGAGCCAATAAATAGATATTTTGGGCTGTGTTTAGTCCAAATCAATTAAAACTGGAACAGACTTTATTTCGTCTAATTTAGTCCAAAAAATAGACTTTAATTATTTAGCTGCTTTTAGTCCGTTTGATTTGGTCCAAATTTATTCAAACAGGCAACATGAACATGAGTATTTAGGTCGATGTTACTAAGCTAATTCATCATACTTAAAATCTTGTTTTTTTTTTACCTAATTTTAGTAGTAATCATGTCAGCAGTTGGCAAAAGATCAAGTGCAAAATGTAATAAACACCTAATTTTTTTTAGGTTGAGCCGATGCTTTAAAAGTGGGCTGAGTTCAGCCTGATTTGGTCCAAATTAAGTAAAAAAAGACGTTAAAATTGAGCCCAGAAATAGACTGTATATTGGGTTGTATTTAGTCAAACTAAAAACTAAAACTGGCCTGACTTTTATCTGTTGTCTGATTTTGCCCCAAAATATAAACACATTTACCTGGATATGCTCTGTCAATTCTTATGGAGACACAAAACCTAACTAAACCTAAAAACCATCCAAAGCCTGCTGATGCATTTTAGGTTCCTCATCGTTTCCATAGTTTTTATAACTTCTTCTCTTTTTTCCAAGGAGGCAACTGCATTTCCAGCTCAGCCAAAGACAAACTTCTTTATGTTTTCCCCACATGCCATTTGAATGTAATTGCGATAATTACTATACAGTATAGCTAAATAACTTGATGGTAGGTTGGATGCTGCACAGAGCTTCCTGCTTTAATAATAAAGGAACTTTGTGAAAGGTCTCTATTCAGAACATGCCGTCCTGAACTCACCTCCACATGCAAGTGTTTACCATCATTTCACTGTCCACAATCCTTCGCTGCATAAAAGCTTTTAAATTGCACTGTTATTAACACTTGCTTGTCTGCAAACGGCAAAGCGGCGTCTGCAGGTTTCATGCATTTCTGTTTACTGGATGGAGAAATGAGCTTTTTTTCGTTGTGCTGGAGGAGCCGTGGCTGCAGCTTCACAGCTTTTCTCCACCTTTTCCCGTCGCCTTCACCTCAACCTGGACTGTCAAACAGTCATTTGGCTTCTGCAAACACAGATATCACACTTGTTGGACACAGAAACCACTCAACTCAGCTGCTTCCAACGATAAAAACACAATAAAACACACATGATCAAAGCAGGAAAGAAAAAAAAAACCTCCTTCCAGCGTCTGAAGACAAAGATCAGAGCGACTTCAACCACCCGAACAATTTCAACGCATGGCGCAATAAATAGAAACACTACATATTCTTTTGAAACCCCGGGGGCTGGAAAATAAGCAAGACACCGGGAAACAAGGAAAAAAAGAACATCAATTTACTCCTCGAGGCGGAGGCAGAAATCTATGCCCGGCCACATCATTATCGTGGGTCTGAGGAACGGTAGCGACATGCCCGCCTGTCCAGAGACAAGCTCCTGTTTCTGCAGGGATCAAATAGACAGAATACAAAAAACACACCAGCTGCAAGGCCTCATGTGCATGAATGAGATTATTAACCCCCCACCGCCAAGCAATGTGCATCACTTCACCTTCGGTTTTATAAAAAAAAAATCAGTTTTTTACAGTTAGGCGTGAAAAGGAGGATTTTATTTTTTTTGAAGGACCTACAATTTATGAGGTCACATATTTGACATGTGAGCGTCACTATCTCACAGCTGGAGGTTTAACTTTTTTAAGAATTATGGAACATTTCCACCAAATAGAAAATTAAACTCACTGACTCTCTGAAGTTAATCATTAGAATATAGAGGAGCATAAGTAAAGTATGTATTTTACTTAAATAAAGTAAGTAAAAGTAAAACTACATTATAACAATTCTACAAGCAGAGAACACACCACTAACTAAAACATATTTATCATGTTTTTTTTTACATTTAATTAAATTTTTCTAATATGCTGAAATAGATTTGTTGGCAAAAATATACAAATATGGAAAGGTCCTATTGACGTACATAGCATAAAACTATATATAAAATACATAAAAACTAACATTTAAATATACAAAAAATTATATATATTCCTGATGCAATCAGGAGGCAGTTTTTTATGCAGGATTTTTTTTGTTTGAGATCAATTTTCCGAAATATAAGGAGGAGAATGTATATATAATTGCCACAGAGTGTAGAGGAGTATAAGTAAAATTATGCATTTTACTTAATTAAAGTAAGTAAAAGTAAAACTACATTATAACAATTCTACAAGCAGAGAACACACCACTAACTAATACATATTTATCATAGTTTTTTTTTTTTTTTTACATTTTTTTTGTGAATTTAAATAAATTTTTCTAATATGCTGAAATAGATTTGTTGGCATACGGCAAAAATGTGCAAATATGTAAAAGTCCTATTGACATACATAGTATACAACTATATATAAAATACATAAAAACTAAAATTTAAATGTCGGAAAAATTATATATATTCCTGACAAACACAATTAGGGGGCAGTTTTTTATGCAGGATTTTTTTTGTTTGAGATCAATTTCCGAAATATAAGGAAGAGAAAGTATAGATAATTGTGAGTATAAGTAAAAGTATGCTTTTTACTTAATTAAAGTAAGTAAAAGTAAAACAACATTATAACAATTCTACAAGCAGAGAACACACCACTAACTACAACATATTTATAATTTATGGAAAAGTCCTATTGACGTACATAGTATACAACTATATATAAAATACATAAAAACTAAAATTTAAATGTACAATTTTTTTTTTATATATTCCTGATTGGTCGGAAATTGCAAAAAAACACAATCAGGAGGCAGGATTTTTATGCAAGATTTTTTTTTTTGTTTGAGATCAATTTCCGAAATATAAGGAGGAGAATGTTTAGATAATTTACACAGAGTGTAGAGGAGTATGAGTAAAATTATGCATTTTACTTAATTAAAGAAAGTAAAACTACATTATGACAATTCTACAAGCAGAGAACACACCACCAACTAATACATATTTATCATAGTTTTTTTTTAATTATATAGTCATTTTGTATATATAACATTTTTTACCATGTTCTAGTAACATTTGCTGCAACAGAGGGTTAAATCTAATTGTATCAATGATAATGATAAGGTGAAAAGATGCAAACAAATATGTTGATGAGTCTGGATGCAAATCAGCGGTGAAGGAGACGTGCTGCTCGCGCCTGACTCCATTAGCAATATTGTGTTTATTCAGAACAACCTCTGATTTCGTGCAATTTCTCAAAGTGCTTTCACGCTAATGCGCCGGAACTTTCCGTTTGACGTGGAGCGAAGGAACGACGCGGGTGTCGGCGGGACGGGTTTGTTATTTTTGTGTTTCGGGGCTCTCTGTTGTAACTACTGGCATTTCTCAGTGGTTAATGATCATTATCGGTGATGAAAAATTAACGGGCTAATTAACCTTCTGGGTTTCCAGGCTGTGAGATATATCTCTGGCTGTCCTCCTCCAGCGTGACCCTTGCTTTGTCTCTTCAGGTCGTTAATTCATCCCGGTTAGGGATGGCCCATTTATTAAAGTGCCTCTAATCAATGTTTCTATGTGGAGCCGGCCCACGAACACATGGAGCCACACGGAGAACTGAGGATTTCAGCGAAATTCAGCACGTTTGTGGCTTTTTCTGGACTTAGATTTATCAAATGGCTGCAAACATGATCCCAATAGATGTTAATGTTGCTTTATATCCGCTGCACATTTCCATATGAACTTAAAAAATTATTAATATATACTAGTGTTGTGTTTTCTGCTTGTAGAATTTTTCTATTGTAATTTGTCGAATGTAAGTACGCAGTTTTAGTTTTTTTGTATATGTACTTTACTTAAGTAAATTTTAAGAAATTGATGTTGTTTCTCACACAAAAAATAATAAATATAGTTTATATAAAGTTTCATGCTATTTAAGTCAATGTGAGTCCATTTGGTTTTATGCGCTGGGAATTTTCCATATTTGCAGGAAAAATCTGAAAATTTTGCAAAAATCTTGTGCAAAAAAATGCATTTTTTGCAACTTCCGACCAATCAGGAAGGTTCCAACAACTTATATATAATTTATTTAAGGTCAAACACACCAAGAAAAAATTTTAAGAAAGAGGAGGCACAGAATTGCAGAGAACTCACACACTCACACATTATTGATAGTACTTGCAAAAATATAAGTAGTAAACCTCAGTACTTCCAGTCTGATATAGTTGCATTAAGAAAGGAAGAAAGGGCGGCATCTAGTGACTGGTTTGCAGATTACAACCAACTAAGTATTTAAATGTGTGTTAGAACCCACAGATTTACATCATAAAGGCTGGATTCTCAGCCATTAAATTATAAATGTAATACTCTGATATCGCTAAAAAATTAATGGATTTACCCACACTTTGGTTCCTTACAAATCTTATTAACACGGCTATAAATATATAATATACATATATAACTGTAAGTATACATGTGTCACAACTACATCTCTAAACACTTAGTTTTATCAGTGTATAACACAAATATAAAATAATGCCGCTTCCCTTCATAATCTGTACATATTAAATCCAATTTCCACTAATTCTGTTTCACTAGATGCTGCTAAATTTACCTTAAATAAATAAATAAATTACAAATTGTAGTTGTCACATGTACTTTTTATTTTATTTCCTGTTGCAAAAATGACGACTAGGACAGGGAATTTGGTCAAATTCTACTTCCTGTTCCGAGATGTGACGATGCATTAAATCTCAAAATAAAACCAGAGAATCTGTGAATTAATTAATGAATGAATTAATTTCTGATTCTGATGAGATACAGAAACATTCTAAAATTAACAATCAGATAAATAACTACAGAAAAATACATGTAATACAGGTTTTAACGTTTATCTACTTTCTATTCATCGCAGACATTTTTGTTAATTCCATTTAGTTTTTGTTTGTTTTGAGATGTAGCTCACAGTATTGTATAGAAAATTACATCAAAAAGAAATATGTAATATATAAAAAATTACTAGAAGGTTTATTTCTAAGGTGGAAATATATGTTAGTTCAGTTATGTCCTCACAATACTGTTATGTCCCCACAATACTGTTATGTCCTCACAACACTGTTATGTCCTCACAATACTGTTATGTCCTCACAAAACTGTTATGTCCTCACAATACTGTTATGTCCTCACAATACTGTTATGTCCCCACAATGCTGTTATGTCCTCACAAAACTGTTATGTCCTCACAATACTGTTATGTCCTCACAATACTGTTATGTCCTCACAATACTGTTATGTCCTCACAATACTGTTATGTCCTCACAATACTGTTATGTCCTCACAATACTGTTATGTCCTCACAACACTGTTATGTCCCCACAATACTGTGAAATTTCACATTGTGTGGTTTGTTCTTATAGTTGTGTTGGTTTTGAAAGATCCATTTTCTTGAGAGAAGACAGAGAAAACGTGTTTCAACACCGAAACAAAGGTGTTGATTGTGTTTACCTGCTCTTTGAATAAAAATGAAGACGCGTGCGGACGTTCTTCAGTATTTTATGCCTCTGTGTGTGTGTGTGTGTGTTGGCTTCACACTGACGGATTCATGGCTGTCAGGTGTCGTCTTTGAATATCTGTGACAAATCCCACTTTTATACCGATGCTGGCGGCAAACAGCTGCTGAAATATTCCACTTTTCTACTGGAGAATAGCACCAGCCGAGCTTGGGATTTTCGGTGGATTCAAATTCACGACAGAAGCTTCCGCGCGCGTGTGCGTGTGTGTGTGTGTGTGTGTGTGTGCGTTTCAAAAGCCTGTTCTATATGAATGTTGCATCAGTCAGTGAATTAAAGAAAAGAGCATTTCTCTCTTAAGGCCTTCACTCTGATAAAAACCTCTTTGTTAACGTTTTATTTCACTGAGCAAATGTATTGGGTTTTCCTGTACCTGTAATTTGGACCATTTACACAATGACTGACATCTTTAATTATGATAATAATGAAATAATGAAATGTCGCTACCGGGTCTGAATATGAGAAATAAAACAAAGTCCAATCAGTATCTACGAGGAAAGCTTCATGTGGTTATTGTTCTACAGAAAAAAGGCAAAGACTGAACAATTCAGAGCTGCAATTTTAAAGAAAAGACCATTTCAATGCTTCTAATAGACTGTTAAAAGAATCCCAGCTTGTTAAATTCACATCTTTCCTCTTTAATCTCTTCAACTCTTTGTTTAAATGACGAGCTTCTTTGCAGCTTTTCCCCCAGTTTGTGATTGTGATTGATATAATTAAAGCGGCAATGCATAAAAAGCGTGTGAATTTACAAACAAATGGGCTGAAGATTAGGGGAAGATGTCACCTTTAGCCCACGCGTCACATGATCAATCAATCAATATCCAGGGGGTACATATTAATTATAATGGAACACATGGGATGGATCACATTTGGAGATTCTATTCTTGTTTTAAATAAAGTTATTGTAATTAAACTCTTTACTCTTTTACTCTTTACTGAAACTAATGGCTATTTGGATTAATCTATGGATTCTTGAAATAACTGATAGATTGTAAAAAGCTGAAGATTCAACCTAAAATGTCCCTTTTTACGCCCAAAACCCCAAAAATCATCAGTTTATTATTACAGAAGACAAAAGAAACCAGATATAATCAGATTTAAAAAACTGAAACCAGAGAATTTGGACGTTTTCTTCCTAAAAATGACTAAAACTCATAAATGGATTAATCTAATGTGAGCGGCTCAGTCAAAACGACCTTACAGGATTCCACCCTGCAATACTTACAACAGCGTTATTTATATTCCACTTGTGGATTTATGTTTAAATTGACTTTTTCTGAGCATTTTCATCAGGTGGACGTGTCCCCTTGAAGGTGAAATATCAGCTTGCCTGAAAACTCCAGAAAAACCTAGTAAATTACCTAAAGTTGAAGTAGTTGGTTCAACAAGTTCTTCCAAAGTCAAAGATTTCAAGAAGCACAAGCTCAGAAAATTAGAAAAAAAACAACTGAGAAACAAAAGCTGAGACATAATAGTTCAGTAGTTATTGGTAGTAAATTATTAAAATGTCCACAAGCCAAAGATCATCAGTTTACTATTATAGAAGAATAAAGAAACCAGGAATGAACCAGAGAACAGAAGCTCAATCCTTGCACAACAGTACTTTATATTATTTTTTATATAAATCGTCTCCTCTTTTTCATGTTTAATTTTAAATAATTATTATTTTAAACATTAAAAACATAAAAAAAATTAAAAGATGTAAAAACATTTTTAAATTTTTAAATTTTTTAAATTTTCAAATTTTTTAAATTTTTAAATTTTTTAAATTTTTTAAATTTTTAAATTTCTTAAATTTTTTAAATATTTAAATTTTTAAATTTTTAAATTTTCAAATTTTTAAATTTTTAAATTTTTAAATTTTCAAATTTTCAAATTTTCAAATTTTCAAATTTTACTTTTTCTCCTGCCCCCCTGCATGATGTCTTGATAGATTTCATGTCATAGAACTTGCCTCATATTTAAAGTAAACTAAACTATTTAATTTGCCTTCAGTCCTTCTGCTTGTTTTATCTGCTCCTGCTCTGTATAGATAGATATATGAGAGAAAAAACAAGCTAATATTCTTGAAAGCTGCAAAGCATAACTCACAGGATTTGCTGTTAGAACATAGATGGTATGGGATGTAAGAAATGAGGCAGATAAACATCTGAGGAGTGAGAAGTATTTACATCTAACCAGTTTTCATACGTTGAAGGTGGAACTGATCGGGGCGTCACACACTGTCTTGTGTTCGGTGCAGTTGGGCCAACTTCTTGCACACGGTGTCGTGATCATTTTACTTATGAAATCATCCAAATTAGAAACAGACTCGATCGGGTTAGACTGACGCTGTGGGAAAATTAAATGAACTCCTTCTCACTCCGTCCAAACATGGGTTCTTGTTCTGAGATATTTGTCGACACCTTTTAAAAGTGTCGACTCAGAACAGAAATAAATATTATTAAATAACAGCAGTTGAGTTCCCGTATTATTTCATGCGTGGCTGAGTCTTTAAAAAATAAATCTATTTTAATGTTTAATAAAGAGCTGTTCTGATCGGATGCTATAAACTCAAATAAACTTAATTCTAATCAATAACAAACTCCAGCTGCTTGATAATGACAGATTTTTTTAAAGAAAACAAAAAATGGGGTAGTTTCAGTATTTTATGTATTATATATACTGGTACATGTATTTTAAGTTAATTTACTAATACTTTTATGGTTTTATTTTGGGGTTTAATGCATCATCAAAACTCTAGATGAGAAGTAGATTTTATCTAAATCACCTTTTATGATTTTTCCAACAGTACAGGTCCATAATAAGTCACTGATTCATTTATTTAAGGTTAATTAAACAGAACTTAAAGGTACAGTCTGTAAAATTTAGCAGCATTTAGTTTAACAGAATTTATTTTATGAGGGACTAAAAGGAAAAAGGGGATTTACAGTGTATTTATGCATATTATTTATTCATTGAATGTTATTAAAACTTAATTTAGTCTAAGTGGAGTACTCAAGGTGGTTCATGGTGTTTAGAATTGTGCAGATTTAACAAAGATCGATGGATGAAAGAAGGGAATAACTCCCTGGGGGGTCTAGGGGGGCATCGACCCAGTCGATGTCATTTCCTGTGTTCATTTGTATTTTAACACCATGTCAGCACCAGATAATGCAAGTTTTTTTTTCTTTTTCTGTGAGATGCAGTTTTGGTCGTAGTAGCTGCAGTAGAGCCGTCCTGAACCAGTGGATCATCAGTGGAATCTGGAGAATCTGTGTTTCACCACTCGACTAGATAGATAGATAGATAGATAGATAGATAGATAGATAGATAGATAGATAGATAGATAGATAGATATTATAGTAGATAGATAGATAGATAGATAGATAGATAGATAGATAGATAGATATTATAGTAGATAGATATTATAGTAGATAGATAGATAGATAGATAGATAGATAGATAGATAGATAGATAGATAGATAGATATTATAGTAGATAGATAGATAGATAGATAGATAGATAGATAGATAGATAGATAGATAGATAGATATTATAGTAGATAGATAGATAGATAGATAGATAGATAGATATTATAGTAGATAGATATTATAGTAGATAGATAGATAGATAGATAGATAGATAGATAGATAGATAGATAGATATTATAGTAGATAGATAGATAGATAGATAGATAGATAGATAGATAGATAGATATTATAGTAGATAGATAGATAGATAGATAGATAGATAGATAGATAGATAGATAGATGTTATAGTAGATAGATGTTATAGTAGATAGATGTTATAGTAGATAGATATTATAGTAGATAGATAGATAGATAGATAGATAGATAGATAGATAGATAGATAGAAAGTAAGCAGGGGAAATGAAAATAAGGATTTGATGAAATAAAACTCGTCATGTAGAGAATTGACTTCTTCTGCAGGCTGAGACCTACTCTAACTTTCGGGTCAGTAACACATGCGATCTAAGGTTAAAGGTCGCATGTCTCTGCTCTTTGCAGATTATTCTAATGACGCGCTCCGTCTCTACGGCTCGTTAAAAGTCTGCGGCTGCGTTCAGACCGCATGTGCCCTCACGTCGAGGACATCTCGTGAGTTACGGTCCTCCTCCTCCTTCAGTACATCAGCTCCCCAGCATTCATCAAGGACTTCCAGCAGGAACGATTTGTTGTTTTCTAATCAAAAGGGAGCGTACAGGACTTATTAAAATGATGCTGGCCGTGACGCTGCTTTCTCATTATCATTGAGGAAGGTTGATACAGGAAGTTTACCGTCATCAGGTTGTGTTTCAGGAGGCAAAGCTGCGATATTCCCTCTATAAGAGTCGAGAGTTCTGATAAATGAAGGCGCTGGAGGCTGTGACGGCGTTTTTCTTTTGTGTGATGGGAAAATAATATGATCTTGAATAGCGACAGATGTACCACTGAGGAAACAGCCAGCCTCCGGGGTGCTGATCAACTTCACAAAAAAAAAGTCCACCAGAGGAGGCTTTGAGCAGACGCTCACAGAGGGAGGAAACACACAAATGAGCCGATAAGGCCTGTTTCTACTTCCTGTTTTTGCAGGGCGAGGCCCCCAGGGAGGAGTCGGATACTTCTGTCTGTTCACAGCAACAAACGCGTCCGATAGCAGCAGCGGAACAAGGAATTAGATCCTTAAAGCCGCAATACTGAAGCCTGAAAATACGATTTATCAGTAGAAGCACAGACGTGATGAAGCGTTTACAGCCTGTTAATAGAATAATGGCTGATGCACGGTTATATAAAGTGTTAGAGAAAAGGTTTTAAAAAGTTAAAAACACATGCTATCGACTAGTTTTATATTCTAGATGGATCAAATATATAATATTTAAAAACTGCACAAAGATAATAATATAGATTATAAGATATAAACATGCATACAAATTCTTTTTTTTTAATTTATAATACTTAAATATATGATTTAGTGTAAAATCTCAATACCAGTGTAGTGGAACAGAAGAATAAATGGAAATACTGAAGTAAAAGGCCAGTGTTTTTTGTTATAAGTTTAAGTTATAATCCTGAAATATATCATTTCAAGTCAAATCTCGAATCTCAATTTAGTGGAAAAATCATATCTCAGAATTTCATAATGAAAACATGGTGATCTTGAGTCTAAAAGTGGATGCAATTTTTTTTCTTTTTAAGTTATAAGACTGAGATATATTATTTGATGTAAAATCTCAATACCAGTGTAGTGGAACAGAAGTATAAAGGTGCATAAAGTGGAAATATTTAAGTAAAATACCTGTACCTCAAAATTTTTATCAAAAACGAGCTGCAGACATATTTCAGAACCTGATGAAAAATATGATATTGACCTTTGTTTGAAATGTTATAACTTTTTATTAAGTTATAATAGTTAAATTATATATTATATTAAATTATTATTTTATGTCAGATCTTGAATCTCAATGTAGTGGAATAGAAATATAAAACACCTTTGCCCCAAACGTTTTTTTTTAATTATCAGAAACAAGATGTTGTCCTTGAATATAAAAGTGCATAATTTGCATTTGCACTTTTTTTAAGTTATTATACTAAATTAGCTCGATCTCAATGTAGTGGAATAGACGTATAAAATAAGTAAAACACTGCGGCCCCAGAATTAATTAAATTTTTTTTTTTTGCCAGAAAACGAGATGCAGATGCTTCATATTCCAGAACCCAATGAAAGATATGATATTGAAGTGCATAGTGAAGTTCTAATACTGAAATATATTATTTTATGTCAAATCTCAATCTCAATGTAGGGGAATAAAAGTAGAATATAACACCCAAACTTGCCCCAAACTTTTTTTTTATATTTAATAATTTCCCGATAAACAACACGACACTGAGCGCTGTGTTGATCCTGAATGTGAAAACCCGCTGATGGAGCATGGTCCTGGTTCCACCCTGTGGTCACCGTGGGAACCGCCTCTTTATTTCCCATGGAGGAGGGGGCAGCTTGATTAGAGAACACTTTACTGCCCCCCCCCCCCCCCCTAACAAATCAACATATTAGCATCCCGCTAATGTAATTGAGTCTAAACGACACAAACCAGCAATTACACAAATGCAGCGAACGGACGGTGATGGACACGCGCCTGTTGTTTAAAGATGCCACTAATATCACTGATTCACCTTTTAAACACACAGATCAATGAGAGGAAACACACACATGTGTAAAAGGCCGCTGGCCTTGGGTTTAATTGATATTAAAAAAAAAAAAAAAAACGGTAAAACAAGGCGCGGTGGTCAGTCGAGTCAGTGAAATGTAACGAGGAATGAGAAGGTGCAGGATACGAGGTGCGTATCCAGGAAGCTAATAACATGATTTAGCATGATAAAAGAGTGGGATGCTGGGATCTTTTCTTTTACTCTGCCCCACACAGCTCCAGCATGATGTTGCGGTAGTCGCCAGACGTGTCTCCCTGCAAGAAAAGAGAGAAAAATGTGTGAGACTTTAAATAAAAAACACAATGAACTACTGCTAGAAATAAGGAAAATGCATGTGTATAAACCTATACACATTCAGCTTGCATATTACATAAAGGAGATAAAAGCTTATCAGGTAATTAGTTTGCAGAAAACCAACCAGGCTTGTGCATAAAAATGCAAACATTAAAATATCATATTTTGTTAATTATAGAGATGCAGAATAAATAAATAACTTTATACATCTAAGAAAAGGATATATATTTATATTCCATTAAAAGGGTGAATTTAAAGCCAAAATACATGCAGTACTATTACTACTACTACTAAAATTAGGGTGATTCATGATTTTCTTATGTGTGAAACAAATCAATTATAAACAGGAATTTAATTCATTAAAGTAATGTCAACTCTGTGACTCAGTGATTTTTCATTTACATCTGTTAAACCTTAAGAACCAACAGTTTGGAGTCTCTTCAATCATCCTAATATAGAATATGTTTACCACTAATGTCACATAGATATTATGGGTTAAGTATAAACTCAATGCATCTTTAACCATTTTTCTGTGGCTTTATTTATTTTAACTTACAGAAATTTTGTAAAACGTTGTCTCTCCTGTTTAAATGTAAGAGGGGCTCTGAACGGAAATCAGCATTCCTGCTAAATCAGTAAATGCATTTACCACTAATATTGGAAGTTGAGATGCATTTACAACAGTTTCGCTGTTCGTGGAATAAAAAGGGAAAACCGGACATGAAGCCGTCACCTTGATGAAGGAGTGCAGGGTCTTGCCGTACATCTTCAGGAACTCGGCCTTGATGTCCAGCATGTCCACCTCAGCCCTGGCCACCATGATCCTGATGAGGACGCTGTCCGTGGTTCCCAGACCCTGAAGGAGACGCATAAATCCATAAATGTCCCGTAGCGACACATATAATATATACACTCACCGGCCACTTTATTAGGTACACCTGTCCAACTGCTCGTTAACACTTAATTTATAATCAGCCAATCACATGGTGGCAACTCAGTGCATTTAGGCATGTAGACATGGTGAAGACAATCTCCTGCAGTTCAAACCCAGCATCAGTTTGGGGAAGAAAGGTGATTTGAGTGACTTTGAACGTGGCATGGTTGTTGCTGGTCTGAGTATTTCAGAAACTGCTGATCTACTGGGATTTTCATGCACAACCATCTCTAGGGTTTACAGAGAATGGTCCGAAAAAGAAAAAATATCGCTGCAGTTCTATTGACGGAAATGCCTTGTTGATGCCAGAGGTCAGAGGAGAATGGCCAGACTAACAGTGACTGAAATAACCGTCCGTTACTACCAAGGTAGGCAGAAGAGCATCTCTGAACACACAGTACGTCAGACTTTGAGGCAGATGGGCTACAGCAGCAGAAGACCACGCTGGGGGCCACTCCTTTCAGCTAAGAACAGGAAACCGAGGCTACAATTTGCACAAGCTCATCGAAATTGGACAATAGAAGATTGGAAAAACGTCGTCTGGTCTGATGAGTCTCGATTTCTGCTGCGACATTCGGATGGTAGGGTCAGAATTTGGCGTCAACAACATGAAAGCATGGATCCATCCTGCCTTGTATCAACGGTTCAGGCTGCTGGTGGTGGTGTAATGGTGTGGGGAATATTTTCTTGGCACTCTTTGGGCCCCTTGGTACCAATTGAGCATCGTTGCAACGCCACAGCCTACCTGAGTATTGTTGCTGACCATGTCCATCCCTTTATGACCACAATGTACCCAACTTCTGATGGCTACTTTCAGCAGGATAATGCACCATGTCATAAAGCTGGAATCATCTCAGACTGGTTCCTTGAACATGACAATGAGTTCACTGTACTCAAATGGCCTCCACAGTCACCAGATCTCAATCCAATAGAGCATTATGGGATGTGGTGGAACGGGAGATTCACATCATGGATGTGCAGCCGACAAATCTCCACCAACTGTGTGATGCCATCATGTCAACATGGACCAAACTCTCTGAGGAATGCTTCCAGCACCTTGTTGAATCTATGCCACGAAGACGTTACTAGCATGGTGTAGCTAATAAAGTGGCCATGAGTGTATATAAGCAGCACGCTGGCACAGGCTGGTCGTGTCACACGCACATATTGATCTCAGGTGTTAAGGTCACATGGGGACGCGCCGCGTGTCACATGTGACGAATAAAAGTTTGATTGAGTGATTGATTTACGGAACGGCGAGACTGATTTAGCGTCATAAAATAAAGAAAATGTGTGGAATGCGTGGCGGGTACACGCTACACCACGGTCATTCACCTTCATCGATTTGTATAATCGCTCCGCGAAGAACGCCGGCTTGCTTCTCAGGCATTTCACTGTGGAGAGAGAGAAAAAGGAGAGAAAGGAGAGAAAGGAGATCCCTTCAGAGGTCACGTATCGCTCACATTTCCTGGGTTTTTACACAAAACTCTCGGTATAATTTTACATCTTCTCCCTTAAGATTCTCTGTTTCTGAAAAGTGAACCTAGACCTTCTCTAATTATAGTATTCAGCAATTAAAATATCACCTTATATATATATATATATAACATGGGACCTTTAGACCGTGAATACATTTAACTGTATAATGGACAAAGTGTTCAGGCTCAAACATGTGATTATTAATATAACAGCAGATAATTGATATAAAGGGACAATTCAGAAATGTATTAATAAGATAATTCTACTTAATATTGGACTAATTTTAGTTTTTTGCTTTGCAGCTGCTTAAAACAGAAGCATTTTTGGGATAATGGTAATGAGATACTGTCCCTCACAGATTAATTCTCTTATAAAAAAAGGTATAAAAATAATGATAATAATAATAAAACACATGCTATTACCTGCTATTCTACGCAGATTAAATATTACATTGATCATTCATTATTTGGTTGCAGCATTTGGACTTTTCTGGCTTTTTACAACTATAATTTATCTTTTTTTTACTTCTTCATCTCGACACTGATTCATAACCTGCATCGTTCTTATTATTTATCTTTAATTACCGGATGTAAAACTGAAAATATGTCCTGGAGACTAAATGGTGAATGGGCTGCACTTATTTAGAACTTTTATTCCCTGAGTGTTGTCAGACCAAACTATGACTCAGGAAGGTTTGACTCCCTGCGAACGCGCAGCATAAGACCTGACCTATGGCCAGGAAGACGTCCTCCAGAGAGCCCGACATCTCCCTCTTGATGCTCTCCTCGATGTCTCGGCCAGAAATCTTCTGGTACACGTCGAACACTGGGGGAAGGAGGAGGGAAGATCACGTCATTGTCACAGCGAGACAGGAAGTAGATGCACATGACGATGATAAGTGATGAAACCTCTCAGCAGATGCTTTCTGTTCCTCACGCAGAGCACGGTGAGGAATTTGACCTCGTCCGTGCCCCATCGGGCCTCGCCGGCCTCGTAGATTTCCTGAAATGACAAAAATAAAGCAGAGTGAATAAAAAAAACTAAATTCTAACAACACTGTGGGTAAAAAGTGACGTCCTGAACACTCGCCTTGGCGTCCTGTGCAGCCAGAGCCTCGTCCAGGTTGTCGCTCTCATCGCGTCCAGCCTGCAGGAAAACAGGCGTGTGAATGCATTAGGATGGAAAAAAGAAGAAGAAGAAGAAGAAGAAGCAGTGTGTGCAAGTCACTTTTTTTTTTTTTTCCGTGAGAAAGAAAATCAATCTCACGCAGCGTTTTTTTTTTTTAAAGGGACTGAAAGTATCTGCAGCGTCAGCAGCAGGATTCAATTTTCAACATTACAGCTTCATATGATCTGTGAGAATCCGTTTTTAGCGGCATCTTATGGGATTAAGGAGACATCCGTGATGCATGCGCTGGGTGTGGAAACATCCTGAAATTCCTCCTCAACGACAATAAACATGTGGTAAAAAAATAAGTTACCAAGTTTTTAGGGTTACACCGTGTGACATTTATTGAAAAAACGCTTCTATTTTAAGCAGCTGCACTGAAAAAACTGGAAACTTAGTCCAATGTTAAGTAGAAATATCTTATTCTGCTGGAAGATAATTTGGCTTATTTCAAGTGAATTCAAGTTTAAGGAGAATAAGAGCAGCATAATTAAACGCCATTTTTCCTGATTCCAGAAGGAATAAATCCCAATAGTTTGCAAAAAGTTAATGGATATTAGATGTATTAAAGGCATACCAATAATTTCTTATAAAGCTTATAAATAAGGACAAGTGAAAATATAGAATATAAAGCACAAGTATGAGTTAGTGACATTACTCTGTAGAAATCTGTTTTCACTTTGACATTAAAGAGGTTAAAGTCAAACAATTGAAATAAGCAAAACGATCAGTGAGCAGAATAAGAGAATTCTTCTCAATAGCAGCAATTGCTGATATAGTATAAACAGTTTTCTACAAAATGATAAATTTCTCTTTTTTGCATCATGCACAGGGTTAATACCTATGATAGGCAGTGTACAGCACGTAGTTTATTAACCACATAATTAAGCCACAATTTAAACCAACATTCTTACCTTGAAATAAGAGAAATTCTGACTAATTTTACCAAAAAAAAAGATATTTTCACATGCTAAGATTTTGTCTTATTTTTTAGTCAATATATTATTATTTAGTTTTAAGAAAAACGTCTTAATTCCCTGAAACAAGATCAAATTGACCCAAATTAGGACAAAAAAACTGGAAATCAAATAAATAATCTGCCAGAAGAATAAGATCATTCTACTCAGTTTCCTACAGGAGGATTTATTTAATTTTCTCTCTTTTTTTCTTAGTTTTTGGTCAATTTATTTATTTATTAAGTAAAAGTCAGAAAAAATGATCAGTCAGAAAAATAAATTCTACTCGATATTGAACCCATTGCACCAAAAAGGAGATATTTTCACCTGTTAGGATTTCAGTGTTCTACCCAAAACCTGAATATCTCCACCTGTTAATATCCCGTTTTTGTGAGTGTGAGGCGGCGTTCTCACCGTGAGCAGGGAGACCAGAACCCTCTGGAACATTCCAGACGTGTCTCCACACACGTCCTCCTCCAGGTTCCTGTCGTGTTCTGTGCCGTGAAACCAGACGATAGAGACGTGAATAAAAAAACACACGCGGTATTCGCCGCGTTTTACGCGTTCGATGAATAATGCACGTGGTGCTCTGCTGCCACGTACATTAGGCCTGATGTCAGAAACCCTATACCTGGGTGGGGGGAGGGGGGGGGTTACCTTTCTTATAGGCGGCGATGATGTCTTTAATCTCGCTGTTCGACCTTGAGGCCAGGATATCGATGAGGCAGGCCTCCTCCGTGCCGGCGCCCTGAGATCAGTGGATAAACGGACACGTGTTCACGCCAGATATGACGACAGTGTCAGTGTAAAAAAGGACCCCATCAAAATCAATGTCATTTGGGTTAAAGATGATCTAACTCTAAATCATCTGTAACTGAAATAAAAGAAATTTTACTCACTGTCATTGATAATAGTAATGATATGATGATATCTACACACACACACACACACACATCCTGCACCTTAAGTGTGCATTAGCTGTGTATGTGTACATGTGTGTATGTGCATATATATATGTAAATATGTAAATATGTATGTACGTGCATGTATGTATGTATATATGCTTTGCTTATGCATACTTTTTTTCTTGCTATTTATTAGTATTTTTTTCTCCATTCTTATGTCCATAATGCATACTGTGTATGCTGATCAACAAATTCTACGTATTTTGTACATAGTGTTGTGTATTTTTATTTTTTCTGGCTTTTATTTTCTTTTTCTTTACTCTGTACGCTGCAGTAACAAGCAATAAAATCCTATCTCATCTTATCTTATCTTATAATAGGCTGCATTAACACCAATGATGACTAGAATATGATGTGACAAATCATGGGTGGCAACATAAGAAAGCCATTTTTTTTATTTTTAAATCATGATTTTCTTGACAAATTTAGTTTTTTGGGGATTACACCAAATGTCCCAATGATAAATTTAAACATGTCATTCACCTGGGATGTAAAACTACTTTTTTCATTTCTTAAAAAACTTTTAGGAGAGTTAAACTTCCTGGTACTTATTCTTTAGGGTTGCACCACGTCACATTTACGGCATTGCCCGTTAAATGCATTGATTTTAATGGGGGTCAACATTATGGAGGAAGTGGAGCAATGAGACAAAAACTGTCATTTGTTAGAATTAATGACATGATAATCCTGTCACAGTTTTACGAGGATTTTTTAGACCCCGCCCCCGTGCATCCACGCCGCGTTACACGGTCCAAGCTCTGACCTTGATGGCGTCCCTCAGCTCGTGGGCGTCGTACACGGGCGCCGGCATCATCAGGCCCAGCACCACGCTCCTGAAGTTGGCGCTCAGCTCCGAGGACAGGTCGTCAGCCAGGTCCTGCGGAGAGAGGGGGGGGGCGGGAAGGGAAGGATTCAGAAGGCGGTGGGAGACGGGGGGGCGGGGGGAAACCCCGGGAAAGGAGCGGTTCACGCGACGTGGACACATGACTTCACACATTCCAGGATCCACTACTGCTGCCTGGTTCGCAACCACACGCGGGCGTCGCCCCGCGCAACATGACTCACTGTTTCTGGATCTCTCACACACACACACACACACACACACACACACACACACACACACACACACACACACACACACACACACACAACATTCCCTTTTCTTCAACATCCCCCTCCCGTAGCTTTCCCCATGGAAATGTTCAGATAACTTTATGACACACTTCCCCTTTTTGCTTCTTCTTTTTTACATGATATATTGATCTATGTTCGAGTTAAACAAAGTTCCTGTTTGGACGTTTCTGCTTCCTGCACATCACAAAGTCTCTGTGTGTTGACAGATGCTTCTACGGGTTAATGCTTAACTTGGACATTATCAGCACAGAAAAAATCCCCTAAAGAGAGAGACAGGGATGACACAACAGCCTCCCATCATTCCCAAAGTCTTCTGCTTCCTGCAGTTTTCCTTTCCTTCAGCTCTCACCTTGCCCACGGCGACTTTATAGGCCTCCTTGATGCGCTGCCTCTGGGCGACGGTGCGGTGCGCGATCACCTCGATGATCGCCGCCTCGTCGGTGCCTGCGAGGAAACACAAAAAGTCCTCGCAAATTCACGCATCGCTACTGAACGCAGCTTTCAAAAAAATGCAGAACGAGGGTTCTGCAGGTTTGATGATCCTGAACGGTTTATCGGTGTCCACGTGCGTGCAATCGAGCTGGAACTGGAGTCAGGAGGAGATGATTATGGCGGAAAACTGAATCAACATTCCGTGATGAGATTCCGATGAGAGAGAGAGAGAAACTGGGATTGTGTCAGACTCTGGGTGTTTGTAGGGATGTGTCAACTGTTCCTCTGTTTTCCTGCTGTAAATGATAATAAATGTGCTTATTGGACTTAAACCTGGAAATAAAATAAATCTACAACATGTGAGGTGTCTACAGAAGAGAATTAATTTATGTTGATGTTATAGAGCAAATAGAGGTAGAGTATTGAACTTTATACTTTAATATAAAACAAGAAAAAAACGACTCAAATCAGGGAGAAAAAGTTCAAATAAGCTAAATTATCTGCAATGGAAAATTCAATGATTTTTAAAATAAGAATTCAAACATAAATTAATCCTCTTCTGTAGTCACCTCACATGTTGTAGATTTATTTTAAATCCAGGTTTATGTCCAATTATAAATTATAATCTATTATATTTAACAGCTCCAATCTAAATAAATCTCTAAATAGTGGTTAGCTGCAGCTACTACTGATATTATATTAAACTATTTTATTATTGTATTGATGATGTGGATATTGATGATATATATTGATGCTGTAACAGGAACATTGGGTTTTACTGCAGATAAAAAACTTTATTTAGTGATGTGATTTATGGATAAAACTCAACGCTGGTTAAAACGTATCAGTAGATTGTATCAGGTTAAGAACAATGCAACGCATAATGAGATTCATTTGCTTCTATCTCAGGTTTACGACACGATGTGTAAAGATGAGGCAAAGCACAAGGACCCAGAATGAATGCAGCGGTTCAGTTTTCAGACTTTCCTGGAGAGACACAGGAGAGGACGTGACTTGTTTTTTCCGCGGGGCCCTAGTTTTAATGACACCCTGCGCCGTGCGTTTGGACGCCAAGCTCACCAGCTCCTTTCATGGCTTCTCGCAGCTTCTGGACGTCGGCGTCGGCGTTGAAGCCAGCCGCCTCGGTCACTGTTCCGCGGTTTCCAATCTGCACGGGAAGAGGAAAAAAAAACATGTTTTATGACATCACAACCGTCCATTATCTCTGCATCTTTAGATAGATTTCAGGGCAGATGCACTTATTGCACGAATTTGTAAGAATTTTGTCTTTGTCCGAAAAATGTCTTAAACGTGTCTGGAGAGGATGTTTTAATAATAAATGACGTTATAATTAACAGCATATTTATTTACCATTAATGTTTTACTTCCTGTAAAAAAAATAATAATCAACCATTACGAGATTGATTTCTACCACTATGGTTAAATTTTAGTTGAAATAAAAATCTCCACAAAAATCAATAAAATGCATTTTAACTTAAAATTGTTAGTTACATTAATTAAATAAAATGCTGACAACTTAACCAACAGGTTTCAAGTGATAAAAACAGATTTTGCATTTAAAAAGACAGAATTATTGAACATTTATCCCTGATTACAGAAGTAAATGTGCACCACAGCAGTTCCATGACTTTACATTATAATACTAATAAATATGATTTAAAACACAGCTAGCACAGTGTGTTAGCACGGTGCAGAAGGATGCAAATAAAATGCAAATGTTGAGAAACGGGGGAAGTTGCTGCGGCTGTGAAGACACTCACGGCTGCCATTGTAGAAGAGCGAGTGGTTTCCGAAGTGGAGTGGAGGAAAGCTGCAAGAGGAACACACAAAAAAAGCAGTGTTACACGTGCTGAAGAACGAACAAAGGCCTGTTTATAGGACCTGGAGTTGGCCATCCAGTCCCCTTTTTGAAAGTGAGTCTCATTAACCTCTGATCAATATTGTATATGCACCTCATTGTGTCACAGAGGGCTTTCCGTCACACACTCGTTCACCGGCTCTCTAGTGTCAGACAGCTGCACAGTTAATCCCATTAATCCTGTTTTTTTTGGTGGATGCACCTGTAATTAATCTGCTGAGGAGCAGCCGTGTGTTCTCATACCTTTCCTGCATGGATCAATTCACCCACTGAAAATGTCATATAAATATAAATCAGCTAGTTAGGATGAGAAAGGTGGAGTGTGTTTAGAAGTAAGAGCTGGAACTCTATAACGTGTCAGTGGACGTGAATTTACATTCAAACCTATGGAAAGTTCGTATTAGAAATCAGAAAAAATAGCAAATCTACCCTGATGTCATTCTTTTTTATAACTCTTATCATTCTTATTCACGTCTCTTTTTGGAGCTGCAATGATTAACATATTAGTTACCAACTTTTACATTAATCAACAGCTATTTTGATAATTTGTCAAGTGGTTTAAGTCATTTTTTAGAAGAAACTGTCCAAAATCTCTCAAATCTGATTATTTCATTTCCTTGATTAATAGATTAATCAACTATCAAAATAGCTAATAGACACTAATCCGAATTTATTAAGCAGTAAATAGCAAATATTTCTAATTGTAGTATGATAATAATAGATGGTATACGGCCATCTGAATTGTGAACAAAAAAATACATTTCAAGTCAATTCTTCTTCTTTCTTTGAGCAACAGTGATCAACATTTTACATCATGTTTTAAGAACCAAACATGATCATTGTAACCCTATCCCTATGTGTTCTGTCTTTTTACTGTGTATATATATACATACACACATACAGACACACACTGTGGTGTGTTAATGTTCTGTAAATACAAAACAGCTGATGTTATACTTAGTTTGAGCTCCACTGACTGTCATTTAACACAAAGTGGATCCTGTTGCTGAGGCACAAACAGCAATAGAAGCTTTTTTTCTGCTCAATCACAACAGCAGAAGTTAATCCTCAGGTAAAAAGCAGCAAAAACACCTGAATAACTGCAGCTGTTCATTCTACTTCACTTTTTTCTTTTTTTTTTTGGTTTTTGACAGTGACGTCACGTCGGAATTGAGCAATAAAAAGGGCTCGTGCCCTTCACGAGGTCACTGAAATAAAACACTTTGATGTTAAACTTTCCATCAAAAATGAAGCCTTTAATATCCAGGGTGTGTTTATTAAGCAAATACGGTAAAAACACGCAGGAGCAAACAAGTGAATGAGGAAGCAGGAAGACTCAATGAAGTTAGCGCTGACACACCCTGAGGCTGCGGGGCGCAGGCTGCGGGGCGCAGCCGCACGCAGCCGCACGCAGCCGCACACACCCGCACACACCCGCACACAGCCGCACACACCACGCGAAACAGGCGCACAACTCACCTGAACCCGGAGAGGATTTTCTGTCTCGTCTGTGGATCCGACAAGTGGACAAAGTGTCAGCGAAGCTTTATAACAGCGTCCTGCTCAGGCCCCGCCCACTTCAGCGGCTTTTATGTTTTATTTTTTTTATTTTTCCTGGATCCTCCTTTCGCGCGTGCACGGTCCGAGAACGGGAACGAGCAGGGCCCAGTGCTGCGTTCACGTACCGTCGGTAGAACGGAACTCTGGATAATACACCCAGAATCCCTCTTCCATGACTTCTATGGAAATTTTTGGATTACATTTATGATGCTTTTGTGCATCACTTGGATGCATTTTCTAAATAGTTTTACAAAATATAAGTCTCATATGTCTGTAGTGTACAAATTACAATATTTCCCTCTGGAATGTTGTGGAGAGGAGTAGTAAAGTAAAGTAGCATCACATGGAAATACTCAAGTAAAGTGCATTCCAGTTTAAATGACCCAATGTTTCACCTTGGGTCAAAGATTAGGGAAAATTCATCTCAGGACCCCTCAGAGGTAACTAGTGACCCTTTGGAGGGGCCCGACCCCTAGGTTTGGAACTACAGTAATGACACAGTAACAAGCTGCTTGACTTTCAATGCATTAATATATCATCATGTATTTAGGTCAGTGGTAAATCATGGATTTAAAGTCATTTTTTTAAGTGAAACTTAAATGGTGTAACCGAAATAATGATACATTTTAAACATTTAATCCACCTAGAATATGAAAATAATTAGACCTTTTTAACAGGGTTCAACTATGAAGTTTTAAGGCATTAAAGGACAAAAGTAGTACTTTTACTCTAATACTAATATAAAAGTATATTTTGCTGCTAATAATTGTGTACTTATTAAGTATGCAGCACTTTCACCTGTAATAGAGTCTTTCTTTTTACATTTTTGTATTGGTACTTTTATTAAAGTTAATGAACTGAATACTTCTTGCACCACACTACTAGTATTTTTGAATGTGCTCGGTTACCATTGATCTAATGTAATGAAGTAATAATACGTTTTGGGAATGTCTGTACCTTGCTTGATTTTTTATATTTCTTTCAACTTTCATTTCCCCAAAGCTTTTTGTGATGCACAAACACTGAATAAAACTTCATCAAGCACAAAATTCTCACATTTACTCACACTGCTTCTTTTAATACTAAATATCAGGTACTTCCGTAATATTACTCAACTAATATACTCACTAGTGACTTTAACTTTTAGCAAAGTCATTTTCTGATAAGATATCTCAAATGTGACTTTCAGGTACTTCATACAAAACCGTGTAAATCAGTGGTTCTCAAAGTAGGATCCATTGACCCCCAAGGGTCCTTAAGGAGGCACCTGATTCTCCCCAGAAAAAAAGAAATAATAATTGCACAATGACTGTGTAAGAGTCATATAGAGGACCGCCACAATTTAAAATAAATATATTTATTCATTATAATAATATTTATTTCCTATTATGTGCGTTTTATTTTCCCTTTGCACATGATTTATTCAATTTTAATTTTTTTTATTGAGGTGAAAATAAATGAGGGTAATAGATAGACAGACAGACAGATATATACATACATACATTTTAAATTAATACATTAATACATACAATGGAAAATCAAATATATTTGAAAATAATACACAAAAATAATTTTATGAATTAATTGAATGGAAAATTAAATATATATGGACATTTACTTGTATATTTCTTTATGTACAGAGTCATTATTTATTTATTTATTCTTGGTCATGATCCTTGATGTGAAAAAGTTGCAGAACCACAGTACTTGTGTAAAAATACCTAATTACTATGAGGCATTGAGTACTTATATATATATGTACTTAGTTACTTTCCACCGCTGCAGAAATGCCAGGTGGATTTTTGGGAATCTTTTTTTACGGCACAACCTGAACGCTGCAAACGACGACACAGGGAAGGGGGCGGGGCGGCGGAGGGGGTCGCGCTCCGGACTCCATTACCCACAATCCCTCCCGCGCCATCATCAACAGCAACAGCTCGGATGTTGCGATATCGCTGGCAGCCAGAGAGCTTGCTGTGGCCGCGGAGGAGACTCGGCTGCTGGCCCCGAGACTCCGTCTAACGGGTTTTATTTTTTTTACGGATAGATGTCAAATCTTCGCGGTTTCACGTTCGCGGCCGCGGACACGAACCGAGCGAGGCTCCGCGTTCCCGCTGACTCCGCGCCGCTGTTTTTTTTTTTGCTTGTAACGGCTGCCTCGCGCTAATGCGTTAGCTAACTAAAAAAAACAGTTATATTGTGAATTGGAGCAATTAAATAGCTCGACGAGGGGGGCAGATATGCGGCGTCAGACGGCCGCTCCACTTGACTGAGGATGGGAAAATTGGTCGGTTGTCGTACGGGTTACACGTACACGGAGACCCCGCACCCGGAGACGAATATCTGGTGAGGATAACCTGGATAACCTTACGAGAAATGTCATAGCGCGTAAGTAGCTAGCATCGAGCTAGCTTGGCAACGGCTGGACGGGATGGAGAAGGACCTCGCAGCAGCAGCAGCAGCCGCCGACCACGAACAGCTGGACGGGTAGCTACAAGAGAGACTTTATCCGGGGATGCTATAGCCTCCTGGGTGGTGTGTTTCACTTACATAACAGCTAGTCGCAGCAGCTCCGGCTATAACCGACTGGCTCGTCTCGCAAATGGGAGATTTGCCACCAAAAATCTGGACTGTCTCCACATCATCATCATCATTATAAGTGATAAAAGCATCGCAGCATATAGACTTTTCATTGGATTCTATAGGTCTGCGATCTGACCTGCGTTGTGTATTAAAGTGCACAGGAGACAGTAGCTTCATCTGTGTGTGTGTGTGTGTGTGTGTGTGTGTGTGTGTGTGTGTGTGTGTATATTTGAGTGTGTGTGTGTGTGTTTTTGTGGAAGCGACAAAAAAAAAACGCTCCTTCCTGTCACATCGACACCATGAGGAAGTTCTTCGATTCCCGTCGGGAGTTGGTCAGCTCCGGGCCCGGTTCTGGAGGCGGTGGCGGCAGCTCCGGGTCCGGTCACGCAGGCGGAAATTTCATTGGTCGAGCCTTCACGATTGGGCGGCACCAAGTCACCGTGGAGGAGATAATTGCTGAAGGTGAGAGGAGGTTGCACACACGACCAGATGATGCCATTTGTTTTTATTTCTATTTTTTTATTTATTTATTTTTCACGCATGTTGTTGTGATGTTCGCCCAAGTGCATGAATCACATGGCTGTGCAGACATGTACACATGCACCATATGATGGAGCTTTGCATCTGTGCATCCTGGATATGATAATACTCCTATAACCTTAACGTATACAGTTTAGTCTTATTGGGGGGATAAACATCTTTCAGGAGATATCTGATTGACATGCATCACAATTAAACAAATGAAGGATATATAATACAATAATGTAGTTAAATATATAAAATAAACAATTTAAAGTACTGCAATTTAAATGCCATTTTGGAAATAAAAATAGCATAAAAAAACATAAGATCTAAATAAAAAAAAATAATATAAATGTATACAGGAGCCTCTCGACTAACAAACAACCTGGTGGTTCCTTTATGATTCAGACGTGTGATTCAAAAGGCCGGATACCTACCTGGCACCTTGCTGTCATTTGATCCCTTTGTTGAAGTGAATGAATGAAGCGCTAGTGATTCAGGGATTTATTTATAGAAACCAGTGGTAGGCAATTTCTGAGACTGGAAATTACCAGTGCTGGGGTAGAGGCCTGTGAGTTGCAGATCAAGCCTTTACTTGTTTTAAAACCTGGCAATAAGTAATGGATTTTGTAGGTAATACTTATTTATAGATCGAATGTCTCAAATAAGGATATCTATTTACTGTAAACATAATGTGAGTCAACGGTATCTACTCATTTTGTGCAGAATGCTGCATTCTAATACAAATTAAGCACTATTTTAAAGGTTTACTCTATCATTTATTGTATATCTGACAACAGACTTCATCGTTACACTTTAGTTTTGGATCTGAACCCTCAAATGTTCGCAGGTAGCTCGCAGGGTGCAGCACAAGCTGCGTTGTTGGGCTGAAAGTGATGACTGTCACACAATTAAACTCTGCAAAGTGAATTTGTGGTCTGAGCTATAGCAGATGGTCAGGCCTGGATGTAGGCCTCTACGTAAACCCTGCAGCACTGACATGACTAATGCATCACACTATTAGGCTGCACCATTTGGTGTCAGTACTGGTCATATGTATATGAAGCTGCACACACACACGTTGCAGCAGTTTTAAAGTGAATAAGCAAATGACTGATCGTCTACTGACAAAAGTTAAATCTGGCAACAAGATTATAATGTGCGTCAGGTTTTATCCATTTTTTTGGTCCAGCTGTTTACTGTCATATTCAAACATTTCCTGACCAGACAGTTTAATTTGCTCTCTTTCTCAATCCCGTAGGTGGTTTCGCAATCGTGTTCCTCGTGCGAACGAATCAGGGAGTGCGATGTGCCCTGAAGCGGATGTATGTCAACAATGAGCACGATCTGCAGGTGTGCAAATGCGAGATTCAAATAATGGTGAGTCCCTGAGTCTTAACATTTCTGCACTCATGCTGAGCTGTCTGTGTGTGTGTCGGTGTGTGTGTGTTTTCTTTTCCTAACTATGGGAGTCAAAACCACAATCAAATTTATTTTTTTGGAATAAATGTGCACAAACTTCCAAGAAATCTACAGATGCTTTATTCTGTCCAGAGAAGCTAAGAACAAGCAGTGAATTCAGTCACACACAGCCTGCAGCACCCTTGTTTGTTCTGTATTTATTCATCTGGTTCATGGTGTGCTGTGTTTTTGTTTTCATAGTATTGCCTTGCATGTCCTGCGCTCCTCCCATGTGCTGGATTGTAGTATGAGTTGTGAGGGTAATTTGCATGAGCACACGTTCTTAAAGGACTATCTGGTTATTGATGGGATGTCATTTTTTCAGTGTTGGCAAAAGAATTGTTCTAGCTTTTAAAATATCGTTCCCCTGTGGGCATCTGACAAAAGTATGGGCTTGTGCATTCATTGAGTTCAGGGTTTGAATAGGTTGGTTTCTGTCTGAAAGAATACTCAGAAAGGAAGCAAAGGATGTTTAAATTACTGAAATGTGGGTGATTGTATAAACAAACAGCCTAATTACAGCCGGTAGACTGTAACAACACAGAACGTGGTTTCACTCACTGACCCGAACATTTCTTCTGGTGACATTTGTTTTTCATCACACAATGTTTTCTTTACCTCTCTGTCTTTCTCTTACTCTCAGGGACACACACACACACACACACACACACACACACACACACATACATAGACAGACAGTGCTTCACCTCAGCTGAAGCACTTGACATTTTTTCATTATCTAATAGATTTCTGATTCCAGCTCCTTTTACAGCGCCCTCTGCAGGCAGTGGCCTCACACTGCATCTCAGAACCCTGATTAGATGTTGACGAACTGCAGGCATTCTGTTATTTTGTAGATTATGACATTCACATTATTTCTCAAATGTTTAAATATCTTCTTCATGTCCAATTTCCTCTTTTTGTGACATTTTTCTGAACTTCTGTGGCTCCAGAGTCACATAAAATGTGATGTGGTTGTGCAGCCGCTCGTTTTTGGGGCAAAGTTCGTGCATGGTGGTGTGTTCATGCTCTCGATTTGTGTGTCTGGTTTTGCAGAAGGACCTTGTCGGTCACAAGAATATTGTGGGTTACCTGGACTCCAGCATCACAGCCATGGGATCAAGGGATGTATGGGAGGTTCTCATACTTATGGACTACTGCAAGGGTGAGTGCTGACAGGGAAACTGGTGTGGTACAAATCTTTATTGCAAAATTATTTAGAACTAACTAACTATAAATTATAACATATTTTTGAAATAACCTAATTCGGTATAAATGATGAACTATCTTTGCTTATAACACAGATATTCTGTTATAAGCAAAGAAATATCTTATTATTTAAGAGCCAAAACCGCACTGTTCATAGAGCAACAGATGCAGTACAGTCTAAGACAAGAGAGGTTCATGTGTCCTGTTGTTCATTTGTGCTGCTGTGTATTTAATTTGCAGGAGGCCAGGTGGTGAATTTGATGAATCAAAGGCTGCAGACCGGCTTCACTGAGGCTGAGGTGCTACAGATCTTCTGTGACACCTGTGATGCTGTCTCTCGCCTGCACCAGCGCAAGACGCCCATCATCCACAGAGACCTTAAGGTGACGCGTTTCTCCACTTTGTTGTACTGTGTACAGTATGTGGGCGAGGACACCCTGGGTCTAAATCACCAGGCTGTGGCATCACATCTTTGAAGTCATATGATTGGAAAGTTCGTTTGAGTTCGAGCTGTTATTTATTTTGTATTGGACTAATGAGATGGGGAGAGGAGACTGTCAGTGGGCTTTTGCATTAATTTGAAGTCACTAAGTAGTTTTGATCCATGTGAAAACAGCTTTTCATTGCAGTGCATAATTTATGGCTTTCATGAAAGGAAAAAAAAACAGAGTGAGGGGAGTGTGCTGGATTATAATGACAGCAACATGCCAGTTTTGATTCAGATTTAAATCTGCATTCCATAATGTGAAGGTGGCTGCACATTGACTTTTTGTATTTGTTATCTCAAGTGTGCATCTCGCAGGAGGCAAGAAATGTCAGTGTTTGATATAGCAGAGAGGGTCAATTACTGCACCCTGAAACGTGAAGTCCAGATTTGATCCTTTCATGTATAACACAGCATTGTTCTCTACCCGTCTCTCACCTATCTACAGGTGGAGAACATCCTCCTGCACGACAAAGGTCATTATGTGCTGTGCGACTTCGGCAGCGCCACTAACAAGTTCCAGAGTCCACAGACTGAAGGAGCGGCGGCCGTGGAGGAAGAGATAAAAAAGTTGGTGCCACTTTCCCTCTGCGTTGGTCGATATATGCAGCTTTCGTTCGTTAGCACTTTTTTTAGGTCACGCGGCACACAAACTGTCAGCAGTCCTGCATTCATGAACAGCTTTATTGAATTTTCTAAGTTTAAAATCGGCTGTAGAGCTGTGCACAGCACTGTTTTAAAACATTTTCATGCACGCTAAGACAATTTTCTTGCAAAATTAAATTGGATATTGCTAAAGTCACTCCTTTTTCATGAGCACAAACTAATATGTAGACGTCCTTGTTTCCTTCTTACTCGTTCATTCCTGTCTTCCTCCAGGTACACCACTTTATCATACCGAGCCCCAGAGATGGTGAATCTCTACAATAACAAGATTATCACCACAAAAGCAGATGTCTGGGTGAGTGGAGATGACAGCCGCCTCTGATAATTCTAATGGGAGTCCCCGTCCTTCCTGCAACACACAGTGTGTGTACAATGTTGTAAAACTGAAGAAACCTAAGGCTTTATTTGAACATCTTAAAAGCAAAATATTCAACTTGAGTACATGTTTTTTTTATTACTCAAATCCAGCTGGTGTTTGTGTAACTCGTGTATTTAATTTTCCTCCTCTCTTCTTTTCTCCTCTCCTCTCTCCTCCTCTCTTCTCTCCCCTCTTTCTTTTGTGTTTGGGGATGACGGGGCATGCCTCTGATTGTCTTCTCCAGGCGCTGGGCTGCTTGCTGTACAAGTTGTGCTTCTTCACTCTGCCCTTTGGTGAAAGCCAGGTGGCCATCTGTGATGGCAGTTTCACCATCCCAGATAACTCCCGCTACTCTTACGATCTCCACTGCCTCATTCGTTAGTCCTTCTTAAACATTGAGTCATGTTTTCAACACACCATCAAATTCTGTTTTTAAATGAAGCATGAACTAGTGGTTAACATATGTCTGCCTTCTTTCGTAATGCTCCACTTTATTTTTTTATCTCATTGTCTTTGTTTTATTTTTCTTTCTCAGGGTACATGCTGGAGCCAGACCCAGACAAAAGACCAGATATCTACCAGGTGTCCTTCTTTGCATTTAAACTAGCTCAGCGGACTTGCCCCGTTCAGAATGTGAAGGTCAGTCTGTCTCAGCACCAGGGTCAGCAGAAATATGTGATTTGCTTTGCTTTCTTTCATCAGCAAGTGATTTTCTCATCTTACATGACTGAATCTGCTCTGAGTTCTTCGCCTGACCCACATAAACAGGCATCTCAGCTATCGCGCTGTGGGAGGAAAATCTGCACTGATTCATCAGATGAATGCAGCAGAAAATGCTTATTAGCCAAGTTGATACTCGTCAATAGAGCTGCCAGCTGCAGGAATTCAGTTCTAATTGAGTTTTTATAGCGCCATCTCGTTAAAGTTTAATGTCTATTTTTCTAAAGATGTTGCATTTTTTTTTTCAATCATCCAGAATTCTCCAATTCCTTCTAAACTTCCCGAGCCAATCAAAGCCAGCGAGGCTGCGGCAGCAAAGAAGAGCCAGGCCAAACCCAGGTGAACACGAGCTGCTGACGCTGTGTTAATACCAGAGAAATGATCAGTGTCCCATGTTTATTAAATAATTGTGTAGACGTGTTTGCTGCGACTAACGTCATCCCGTTGTTGCCAGACTGACAGATCCGATCCCCACCACTGAAACCTCCATCACCCCTCGTCAGAGACCAAAAGCGGCCCACACCCAGCCTGCTGGGGGCATCCTCCCCATCCAGCCTGCTGCCCTCACCCCGCGCAAGCGGGCCAACCTCCCTGGGGTTGTAGCTCAGCCTGTGGGTACGTACAGCGCCCGTCAGGATTCTCCTGTCCCAAACTAAAAGTAACCAAGCTTCTGAACAAAGATTTGCACAAAGATAGGAATCCACTTATTAAAATCTGCAGTTCACAATGAGAACAGATCACCTTCAGACTCATAGGGAGTGATCACCGATTGATTTTTTTTTTTTTTTTTTTCTCCTCCCAGACTGCTCCTCTGAAAAACGCCCATTCGGTTGGTGTCAGTTTTTGTACCAGTTATAAATCACTCCTGATTGTTCCTGTGTTCTCTCTGACATCCTGCAGGAGTCAGCTTAGACCTCTCCCAGCCGGCGGCGGCTCTCCAGTCTCAGAAGGCACAGACGTCGGCGCTGCCACTCGTCCAGTCACAAAACAATTCAGTCACTCAGCCTGCAGCTGCACAGAAGCAGGTACATGTTCATACACGATCTGCATCTGCTTTCAATGTACATATGTTGCAGTAATTAATGAGAACGTCCAAGGCAAAGTACATGCACTGCAAAAACTGAGATTTTAACAGGTAAAATATCTTGTTTTTGATATCTCAGATCTCACCCCTCTGACAGCTGTTTTTTTTCTGTATTTGCAGCCTGCAGCAGCAGAGATCTCAGCAGCGCCGGCGGTTTCCCCGGTGACCAAGGCTGACGTCCCGCCACAAGCACAGCCGGCGGCTCAGCAGCAGGCCACGCCCCCCTCCGTGGTAACCGCCGCCTCCCAGCAGGCTCCGCCCAGCCCCGCCCCACCCCAGCGCCCGGCCCGGCGCAAGCAGCCCGGCCAGACCCAGCAGCCGGCGGCCCAGCCGTCGCCCAGCAAACCGGCCGCGGCCCAGCCGCCGGTACCGGAACAGCCGGTAACTCAGCCCAGCTCCACCGACGTCAGCCGGAAAACAGCTGAGACGGTAGGTGGCAGATTTACAGTCTGTGCTCCTGCTCCTACATTCTGTCCTCATTTGCCTGCCAGTCCTTTTATGAACATGCCATAATATTTGTTTATCTTGTTTTTTCCACGTCTCTTTTTGGATCAGACTCCTCCTACTTCTCCAAAGACAACAGAGGAACCGGCCCACCAACGCGTCCCCGGTGACGCCACAGTGAGCGGCGGACCCCCAGCGACTGATTCCTCACAGCAGGAGCAAGGAGCAGATGGAGACGCCGCCCTAAACCAGTGAGTGAATGTTTGCTGCCTTAAAAATGTTGTTTCATGTTTTAACTAGGGCTGATTTTCATAATCAAATCTGATTAGTCAGATTTTACCGTAGCTGACTGATGGTCAAACCTTTACCCGCTAGATCTTATTTGTGACTGGGGCATATTAAACATCAGGAAAGTTCACATAAAATAGGAACAAAATGGCCAAAATATGCTTGATGCAAAACTCGGGCAAAAAAATAAATAAATATATATTTTTCCAAAAAAACAAAAAGTCTACCTGAATAAAAAAATGCAACTATACAACAACAGAAAAATAAAAAAGAGAGACACACTTCAGCTTGAGTTTCCCACACCACAAAAGAAAACAAAATCACTTCTACACATATGAAAAGCTATGACATTCATAGTTAAATCAGACCTCATCCAATTTAACTGTGAAATAGTTGACTATTTTTGTTTTCCTCTCTAGATCAGTTCCATCTGAATCCGCTGCCACCCAGCCGGTTCAGGCTGGAGACGGCGATGCAGTCCAGGACCAGAGCAAAACCCGTCCAGCTGTTCCTGCCTCTGGCAGCGCAGCCAACGCCGCGACGCAGCCGGCGTGGAACCCGTTCGACGACGACGGCTTCTCCAGCCTCGCGGCTGAGGAATTCAAAGCTGACGACAAAAAGACTAACGGTAAAGTTCGTACATGCATGACACTTTTCATGTTAAGTCATGTTAACAGGAAGTAACTTCATTTTTAGCTGATGTACCTTCAGAGACTGCGGCAGCATCCTGTGAGGAGCTAATACCAGGCCTGCAGGCCTTAGCTGGGGAGAATGCACAGCAAGAACCTGGTATGTAGAGCTACCCGATTATGGTAAAAAAAACATTATCATGTCAATATTAAGATCATGATTTATTTTCAATTTCACAATGCATCTATTCAGCATGAAGTTATTTCTGACTGGATCAGCCCCTGATTGGTTCTGAATTCTTGCAAAGCTTTATGAGAAACAAGTCTGTCCATTGGTGTCAATACTAGCTGCAATATATGATCAATAATTGATAAAATATGGACATTGAAATAGTCAATATTGGATCTACCTGTAAGGATTTTTTTTGGTTTGGTAGCATGTCCAGTGTAAAGGGCAGCAGGGCCAGGTGGAGGGGAATGTATTGCACATGCACATAAATCCATTCAACTCCATTATATGAGTTTAGGGGTCATTTGACATGCAAATTTAAAAAAAAGACCAAAATTTGAATAACTGCACAGACTTATTGGTACCAGACTGTTAACAGCTTCAGTTTTTCTTCCTCCTGCATGCGACTGGACCCACAAAACACATCCTTCCAACGTCATGCTTTCTTAGACACACTTTGACCGATTAACTTTCTTATTGCACAATTTTAATACAACCAAACACATGTATTCACATTTTCAGGGTTTTATTTGAAGTTGTGAATATCAAGAACAGTAAATATATGTGGTTTTAACTGTCAGGATATTACAGTTTCTGTACATCAAGACAAAGCAGTTATAAAAATAGATTCTTGGGGTGTAGCTATTTTTATTCCTTCTTATTCCTCTTATTTTCTATTGTAGTCCAGCGCTTTATCCTGTTGGGGCTCGTACTGCTACACCATCAGCTTTGCATTGCATTAGGCTGATTTTATAGTCTATTGTAGAGCATGTTGTTGGTAATTATTTGTGGTGCTGAAGATGCGCTGGAGGAGTTGTGATGTTATTGACAATATATTTATAGTTTTGTCCAATGGAAATAATCACGTGATGTAGACATAAGCTCATCCCTATGAGTCTGAAGGAATGTAATGAAACGTCAAACGAAGGAGTTAAACCCCTTAATGCACCCGATCCATTACTCTGATAGCTTTAAGCAGTCTGGAGAAGCACGGCCATTAATGAAATAAGGAGGTTTGGTCAGAGCGAAATCAATGCCAACATTTAGGTGATGCTTTCTGCAAAGTGCCCTGGCAAATGAAGCCACTGATGGTTTATGTGCTGCCTTAAGCAAAAAAAAAAAAAAAAGGAAAGTCTGAAGCTTAGTTGCAGTCTTAATGATGACGTGAATAATTTGGATATTGTTATATTGACTGGATTTAAATTGCTTTTTTTTTAAGAGAGAGATACCAGATATATTTGAAACATTTGTCCCCAAAAAAGACATATTTAGGCTGCATAAAACGGACTATGAATCTTTTTTCCTCCCGTTGTCCCTGTGTCCCAGTGGAAAGGCCGTCGGCCCTCGTGGATTTGGATTCAGCAGCGTCACTGCTGGTCGTCCCAGATCCGTTCGCTAACCTGGAACTGTCAGACACTCCAGGTAAAGATGTTTGTGCTCCACACCGCGCACAAACCCACTTTTGTGTGGTCATTTTTTAAGTTGTGGTAAAATGCACGACTGTTCAAAAGTTTGGGGTCCCTAAGAAATATTTTTAAAGAAAGCACTGTTTGATTCGAAGAATCCTTGTGTTTATTTCCCTAATGTTTCCGTTATAACGTGGAATGACCTAAACATTCAGTACGTGTCTGGCTTTAAACCAAATAACATTTCAATCTAAGTAGTTCTATTTTCTCTTCTGTTGATGCGGGAAATCAATTAATTAAATTAATTTTGAGCTCATCGGAAAACAAGAACAGAGAGATTCCAAGAAAGTACCTGAACTTGAAAATTTCTCTTTTAGATTAAATCTTTAATAGAGAAAAGTTATTGACTTGTAAAATGTAAAACCATAATTTTAATGGTATACATTTTTTTCATTCTACCTGTTAGAAGTAAATTAGAATTCTTGTTTTACATTTTTCTTTGAGCCCTTTAAATTCTCTCCTGCAGCTGATCTTGTTGTTGTCCTTTACTCAAGTTTGTGTCCTTTCTTTTTTTTTTTTTACTTCTTTGAATTCTTCACCGGCCTTTAGAGAAGCTGATTGAAGGACTCAAATCTCCCGACACGTCCTCACTCATGCTACCCGACCTGTTGTCTTTGTCTGACCCCTTCGGTGGCTCTGTGGAACAGTCTGCAAAAGGTGTGTGTGTGCGTGTGTATGTGTGACGGTGTGTGTGTGTGAGATCTCATCCACTTCTGGATGCCCACAGGAGGAGTTATACTTATTGACGAATACATCAACACATTGTTTGTCTTGAAAATGTTCCATCAAGACGACCATGAAGTAGCCTTCAGGGTAAAGTCTCTCAAAGGCTACTGATAAATCCTAAAGTGTGTCTGACGTCTCCCTGCTCTTCTGATTCTCCCGACCTGACATCCAGACCCTCTGGCTGCAGAGGAGGATCTCCTGGGCTGCTCCCTGATCTCCGGTCCATCCGCGCCTCCTGCAGGAAGCAGCGCCGCCTCCTCCGTCTCCTCAGCGCCCCCCGGCTCGGCCTCCTCCGCCGTGGATGACTTCAGCCTGTTGTCTGGAGATTATGCTCAGCCCACAGCAGGTGGGTTCTCGCTGAGCTCAAGAATTTGCATTTTATGGATGTTTGATAACATCTTGTCCCACTTAAAGCCGAGGCAGGTGCATTTATATGTCGCTCTTTAACAACAACACAAAGTGGTTTTGCATGAGTTGCAACAAAAAGTGCAAAAGAAAAAATTATTATGAAACGGAAATTTACTCTAAATTACCAAATAATAATCCAGGGTGTTTTATTTGTTTCAGTCACTTATTTATGACAAGTGGTAATTTGGGACAAGAGATGAATTCCTATCTGACAAAAATCTTGCTGCACAAAACAGAAAAGTTTAAATCTCCTGCTGTAATAATTTTTTGCTGCACCAGAGCCATGACAATTAAATGAATTTGACTAGTAAACTATTTTTTGCAGCACTAGAGGGCAGTGTTCCTCCAGAAGAAATTCATAAAAACGAGCTTTGAGAAATGACATCAACTCACTTTATGATCAATTCAATTCAATTTATTGGAATAGCCCAGAATCACAAATCACAGATTTGCCCCACAGGGCTTTGCAGTTTGTACAAAAACAACACAACATCCCCTGTTCTTAGACCCTCACATCGTACAAGGTAAAACTCCCTAAAAAAAAAACCTTTAATGAGATTGGCGTAATACGCTCACCGTATGTAGGCAGAGGACCACATTGCATCTGTTATGTGTTTCCCTTCAGATTAAAAAAGCTAAATTAAAAATAGTGGAGCGTGTCTCTGGAGGAGAATAATGTATAAAATGTTGGTGTGTAGCAGCACAGCTGCGACAACACTAACACTAACACCAGCTGCATCATTCTAATTGCTGCATCACAATATCTTATCAAGCAGCCTTTGTGCCACAGGAGAGCAGCGGATGTGCTTTTTTTTTCCTGTAAGTGATCAGTTAAAGATTTTGAAGGGGGAAAAAAGCGTTCCCAATCACTTTTAATAGAAAGTCGCCCTTTTAATTGGCTAAAAGCTCCTTTTATCTTCTCTTTTTTTCTCCTTTACACTCAGCATTCCTTCTCTTCCCCACAGACTCGTCTCTCCTCATCTCAGACTTCGAGACCCAACAGGCCAGCGTGGAGGCAGCCACGGAGGACGAGTTTGATCCCATTCCTGTCACAGGAAGGAAGAACTCCCAAGGTAAGCCTCTGTCTGAGGATACATCATGTTCATTAGGCTCTTCTCTTGCATGCTGATGTGCTAAATGAATGACAGTCAAACTTACCGATAACAGGATCAGGTGCTTACACTGTTCCAGTCTCAGTTTAAGGGATAGTTCAACATTTTTAAAAAATTCACCCGTTACGTCATTATCTCATATCGTGGTGGGTGTGCAGGTCACAACTCTGTATTTGCTGAGTTTTAATGAGGGGAAACCAACAAATACCATTAGCTTCATAGTAGTAGCTGAGCATCTCCTGCAAACAGCTGGTGTTGACAAAATATGGTAAAGTACCTATTGGTGGCTATAGGAGTCAGGACAATGGGTGAATTTCAAAAATGTTGACATTTCCCTTTTATATCTGGTTGTTTTAGCCAAGATTTTGCTATAAAATATTTTTCCCAAGTCCCTGTTAACGGCCAACCTTCAGTTTTTATTGAACACTAGTAAAATGACGTAGAGGTAAACTCTTTCTCTTTCTCTCTGTCGTTGTTGACCTCTGACCCCTCCTCCTCCTCCTCGACTGCTGTGTGTGCTGGTTGTGACTCCTGCTTCTCCTCCTCCTCCTCCTCCTCCTCCTCCTCCTCCTGTCTGCCTTTATCCGCCCCCCCCCCTTCCTTTTCCTGTCTCTCCGGCCAGTTTCAGGTGGCCACTCGCGCAGTAACAGTGGCGGCTCTGAATCCAGCTTGCCCAGCTTGGCCCGCTCCCTGCTGCTGGTGGACCAGCTCATCGACTTGTAGGCCCCCCCCCTGCCCCCCCCTCCTCGCTCCTAGAAGCTGTAACACATGGATTATAGACTGGCATAGCATAACAGCAACCAACACTGTTGTCATAGCTAGCTTCCTGCCCCCCCGGCTGTCATCTTCATGCTAGCCCCTCCTTCCTCACCCCCCCTCTCTCGCCGTTACTTCTCTTCACCTCTCGCCCTGTCGCTCACGTTTTTTCTCTTCGCGTCACCTGTCCTCCATTAACATCTCCACTAACTTCACCCGTTCTAAAGATGAACATCTTTCTGTCCATCGGGATATTAAATATATCGCTATCCAGTTTGTTAGAACAATACTGCATTATGTCTAATAGCAAACAATAGAAGATCATTGTTGTAATGTACAATAGGCATAGGTATAAGTGATCGTAGTTTTTATTGTGCACAAGTGAATTTGTCGTCGTTTGCCTTTTTGTTTTTTGGAAATTCTCCCCCCCCCTCCCCGCTGATTTATTTGCACAAGTTAAACCATCGAAAGACTAAATTACCATTTAGTTTATTTCTATTATAAAAAAGGGAAACTTCTTGGAAGCTTTTTTTTTTTTTAGCCTGATTTTGCACAGTAGCATACATGTTACATCTGTCAGGGAATATCCTAAACAGTTTAAAGCTGCTATAGACTAGAAAAATTAAATAAAAGTTGAGTTTTAATCTGAAAAGAAAACGGCCAGAACTGCACCTACAGTACTACTGACCTTACTGCTTCTGCTGCTCCCTCCTATCATCATCATCATCATCATCATAATACTAAAAAAATGCTCCTTTCATATCAAAACATGCAAATACATAAATATCCTTTAACAAAAAGACACATCTAAAAATTAACAAAATATTAAAATAATAATATCCATGTTATATCCAGGAGGTTGATTTATTAAAAAAAAAAATAATAATAAAAAGCCATAAAATATCTTTGTGTATATATATTTTCCTGAGCAGACGGAACAGTGAATGTGCCATAAAATAATCTGTGAAGCCGAGGTGTATCTGCTATAATTTAAATTACTACAAAACCAATAATGTCCATTATTACATCAATAAAGGAGCCAGTTTGTTTCTTATAATAAACTAATTAACAAGTCAAGGAGAATGAAACTGTCCTTTTTAAAATCAGTACTTTTTTATCTTTATTTGCTGGTTATTTCAGATTTATTTTAAATTTCTTCCCTGAGGCAAGCAATAGGTTGTTTTATAGTTAAGAGATGCCTCGGGGTCATCTGGCTGTGTTCATAGCAGTGTGCCGTGTCAATAGAAAATGCATGAAATCATTAAAACAATTTGAATAATAAACTAGCAGAGATAATAGAAACACAGGAGCTATTATATAGAGAGCAACCATGACTCTTCACGTGATTCTTTTGGCTCTAATTTAAAAGAAATTGATTTGAACTCACTCACATTTCTTCATTTCGTTTTTCCTCTTTAAACCCGACACAAACATTCACCCGCATTGTGCAATCCCTGCCTACATTCCTGTCATCTGTTTACTCCTCATTTCTGTAAATAGAAATCTGCAAAACCCTGCAGCCTCTAATCCAGACCAGAGTTGGTTTCTCTTCCCATGTATATATGAAGTCATCGTCATGGAGCTTTACTTGTGGAAAACATATTGCTTTATTTGTGAATGTCTATATAAATATATAAGATATTATATATATGTATATATATAGATATACATATATACATATATATTAATATAGACATTGTTCTCCTGTTAATAAATGTTAATATGAATAGAGTGTTAGAGAATGAATGTAAGAAATAAATATTAGTCTACTATAATAAAATATCTATGATTCTTAACACCATAATCACTGAATAATATTGAAGAATATATAAATATTTCATTCCTCTTTGTGGAATCGTGTGTTGAGGACGTTATTTTTTTTCTCCTCCCCTTGGTTATATCTATCAGTAATAACTGTCCGTACATTCTGATGTATAGATGATGGTCCTAGTCTTGACCAATGTCTTACTGCAGCTCCTCTGTGAAAAAAGAAAGTGTTGACGTGTGTTTACATGGACTGACGAAGGATTATATTTTTATTCAACAAACACTCGACGGTTTTTCTGAGACGTGGGAGCTTTTATTGACCTGTTTTAGTTTCATGTCATCGCTTCACCGCAGGACTAGGAACCTTTTTCTGACCTTGTGCTTCGTTTTCTCTCTCTCTCTCTCTCTCTCTCTCGCTTTCTGAGTTTTAGTGATCACTGACTTCATATCAAAAAGCATGGCAGTGTTGTTGAATGTTATGTTCATGTGTGTTGGTATACAGTGTTCCGATGCGTGCGTGCGTGCGCGTGCGTGTGTGTGCGTGTGTGTGTGTGTGTGTGGAGTCGGATTTGTTGGATGTGTTTTTTCCAGTAGCCTACTTACTTGTGTTTGTTCGTTGTTTGCTGCAAAACGTGGCGACGTCGCCATTTAAAAACTCTACTGAAAGCACAGGCCCCTTCTGAATTCTCTCAGGTGGTAAGACGTATGGTCTCACTGCTCCCCCCCCCCAAACCCCCAACACCCCCCCCTTCTTATCACAATAAAGTGACCAACAGCAGTCGTCTATGTGTACCGTGAGGGGCTCTGAAAGAAGGTTCAACACTGCTGCTGCAGCCGCTCATTACAGTAGCATGGCCAGGGTCCACGCTTCTATAGGGTCCAACCAAGTCACGTTGCCTCCCATGATGCATGCTCACAATGGGAAGATTAACTCCACCCCCCCAGTATATCATTTATAGTGTAGTACATCATGGTTTTAGTGCGTTCTACTTGAAATACTCTATAATAATAATTCAGAAATGGCTTTGACTATTCAGGATTGATTCTTTTAATCGGTTTATTTGTTGCTTTAGTGTGTTTCACTGCTAAATCAGGCCTTGTGAAATGAAAAATACACTTTTTCAGTCTTAACCTTCAATCAAAATGTGTTTTCTTTGTCTTCTTTTAAAACTTTGATGCTTTTTTCTGGACACAAGTTCAACCAATCAAATATGTTGTTGTTCTTTTTTAAAAACACTAAACTCACTTACATTTGAAAAACCATGAATATGTTCATTCATATTAAATTGATAAGTTGGAGTTACTCCCACTAATTTAACTTATATTCAATGAAAGAGAAATAATAAGTTGCAGGTAATATTAATTTAATGACAATGAACCTATTTAATTAGATTTCACCAGTTGAAACAATTCAATCAAGTTTGTTAACTACTTAAAACAATTCAATTAAGTTAATAAATGACGATAATTGGTTTAAACATCTCGGACAAACTGTGTCCGTGCTGTTTCAGTTTTAGTGAACGTCCCTGAAAGTAAAAGACAAGTATTTTGAGTAGAACTTGTGCACAGACCTGAACCTTACAAAACGTCCAGAAACGGGGGAAGCTGTTTCAGTAGCAACGGCCTCTTAAGCGTATCTGTAGATACTGCATGTGCAACTCGAGGCTTTTGTTTTTTTTAATATAATTTTTAAATTAAAATCTGCGTCTTCTGACCGGCTGGGCCCTCTGCAGTCACTGTTTGAACCTGTGCACCTCCTCAGCTCCTCCCTGCAGCCGGCAGCTGCTGCTGTGATCGGCTGCTGGGTCGACACCAAACAGAAGCCCCTCATATTCCCTCTCTGTTGTTTTTTTTTTTGGGTTATTTTGCGAAGTGGATGCTATCTGATACTATTGCGTGTTTTCGAGAAGCCTCTTCTTGTCTTTATGGCCCAAACCTGCGTCAGAGCTGTGGTATCGTGTGCTCCTTCTATTTTTGTGAGATAATTGAAGAATTATAAAGGGATGGCAAATAAAATACAAATGTGAATGTCAATGTGTGGAGTATTGATTAAAGTTTATGTTCTGTTATTTGTTGTTAATCACACCAACATACACACAGATATAACGTAAAGTATTTGCATATTCAGAGATTCTGGATTTGTTAGTGCTGGAGAAAAAATATGTTTGTTCTTTTAGAATTTTTTTTTTTTATACGTTTCCTTTAATGGATAAAATGTAAGACTCAATTCAGAGTATTTCTTTATGTCTTAAGATTGATTCTGAGTCTTTCTGCATGTCGACCTATCAGCATGAACTGCTTTGGGTGGGAGATTAAACTTAAATTATCCAGTAAATGCTTTGTCCATGATGAAAAAGGTAGTTTATTATATTGTGTAATGCACTAATGAAAGTTCTACTTTGCTTGAATAGCAGGTTAATTCTACTCAGGTAAGAAAACATCGGCTCCATGCTGCCTTCAACTCTCAATCCATTTTTTTTTATTTACTTTTTTCATGACACTAACTTCCATCTGTTTTTTTTTTGTTTTAAGGTTTCATATTGTACATGTTTCATTATATTTAACATAATATATATTATAGTAATAAAAGGCAGAAAACTCTAGAAAAAAAACAGGTCTGTCTCATTAATATTAACGAGCCTCTCCTCTGATTGGCTGATTTAAAACTTTGGTTATGACATCACAACTTTTCACTCAAGTCCTGCCTTTTTTTTTTTAATACAGTTTAGTGTTTTCACAGTGTTCTTGAATACAGGCTGTATGCATTTCTATGGTTTAAACGTTTGGCAACAAGGAAGGGTTTTACTAAAACACTTAGACCTGTAATCCTGTTATTATAATTATTATCTATGGGATCTCAGGAGTCACAAATGCACCAGCACCAAACTACATGTCATGACGTTGGTTCTTTCATCCACCAGATGGCGCTGACGAGTTGAGTTTTCAGTTTTAAAGCATCAAACTCTGCACATATCATGGTTTTAAAAAAAACTAATTTACAAGGTGCAAGAAATGATTCAGGTGGTTAAGTTAAGGTAAAGTAAAGTGAAACCAACCAGTTAATATGACATATATGGTCTTGTTTTGTTATTTATAAGGAATATATACAGCACCTTTTATATTTGTTCACTTTATCTTTGTTATTGTTTTTCCAATAATAGTATTATCTATTGGAATTTTATTAAAAATAATACCCTCTCAGGTCAGTTCACACAGCATCTGCCTGATAATAATTTTAGTCCTATGGAACACAGACATTTAAAAAAAAATTAGTAATTAGCATCATTTTCCTAAGCGAAATACTCAAAAATGTGTCCCACCAAAGACTTTATGAGGGATAAATAGATCATCATCACAGAAAAATTTTGTCTAGACAAATATTCCGTTTCATGACATTTCCTAATAGATCTGATGGAAAATGGAAGGAAATCATAAATTCCTTTTTTAATAAAAAAAACCAAGACTGAAATGTGGTGTACTCCTAAAAACTTGGTAGCAGATAGTTTATATTTTAAAAATGCATGTTTTCAACTAGTTTTATATTCTAGGTGGATTATATTATATATATATATATATATATATATATATATATATATATATATATATATAGTGTAATATAATGATTAAAAATGACTTTTAAATGACATTTTGACCTGATGAATGCTTCCTAAAACTGTAAAATCTTTCTCGTCCTTCACAGACCTGCAGGAGCTCTCTGAGGAGACGCAGGGGGCGGCGTTGGCATCAGACGCCCCCCTCCACCCCCCACCAGAACCGGCTGTCCTACCCGCCGACCCGGAGTCTCGACCCGACGACCCGGCGGCCTTCGACGTGTTCCAGCTGGCCCCGTTCAAGGTGGCGTCCCATAAACCCGCCGAGGCACCGGACGTTTTCCTGCAGGCGCCGTTCGGAAAGAGGCTCGTGTGTAAGACGCCACAGAACCAGAACCAGGTCCAGACCCGGGGGCCGCGCCTGGAGACGCCCCTGCTCCAGCGGCCGGTGGCGGTGCACCGGGTCGTGTCGCGGGTCGGCCAGCAGGCCGCCGTGGGCTCGGTGGCGGTGGGGCCCCTGCACTCCTGGACCATAGGGGGCCGGGCCCTGGAAGACCCGTTCACCGCGGCGCCGTTCCAGCCCAGATGCACTCAGGGGAAACGTTGATTATGAAGTACACACCTCGTTTAGAAGAAGAGTTACTCGTCTTTTTTAGTTTTCTCAACCTAAGACGGAGCCAAAGTGAAGTTCAGTGTTAGTTAAACCGCAGATTTAAAACGTCCCCATCATCCTTTTATTTGAACCTTTACCTGCTCGTTCTCTACCTCAGTCATGTGATCCGCGTTCAGACTCAGCACTTTAACAACCAGCGTGTGAAGGTCCTGGACTCCCAATCTGACCGATGAAGCTCATTGAAGGATCAAAAAGGGTTTTTGTTAAAAACTGTAATTTTTTAATTAACTGTTTCTTCAGATAATGCATAAAAAGGATTTAGTGTGTTTCTATTAACAGGCTCATAAGTGGAAATATGAGCTTGTGACAACATGATGACGCATATTTGCAGCTTTAATAAGCCTGAAACTAACAGCAGTGGCCTCAGGCCGATTAAACTACTTAAATATTGCAAAACTGTCCAGTCTAAATATCGCAATATATGATATTTAAGCAAACAAAGCGTGTATTACTTTAGGTTTTTTAGTTGTTTTCTATGCAGACGTGATTTTTAAAGGAACTGAGAGCTGCAGCAGACCTGCAGATTTCTGGGAATTTGACCCAGATACATGGAGCGTAAAAGCTGAGCCCTGCGTCTCCATAAAGGTTTTTTATTTCCACAGACCAGGGCGTGTTGTGGATAAGACTGTCCAAAGCCTAAAACAATAATAATAATAGTTCAAATAAAAAGAACGATACTTCAGTATTATGACAAATATTGCAATAGATCAGGAAATCGTCCTGATTCTAACAACGAATGCAGCTTCCAACTGTATGTTTTAAATGTCTGAAAGAAGGGTTTTTATGTTTATTTTTGCATTCAGATAACAGCTTGTGCCTTTTATTATGTAGAAGTGGTTGCAGATTCAGTTTCATTGCTGCAAAAGACACTAAACATGAGCTGAGATGCAAAACCAAAGAAACACGTGGAAATTCAACGTTTTTTCACACCATCGAAGGAGGAAAAACACGTTTTCACTCACTCTAATATACAGCGGTGTGAACGTTTTTATGAATATATTCTCAAATTGCTGGAACACACAAGTGCTGTAGGTTATGAACTGATAATAATAACTAATAATTACAGGTTTAAAGCCTCCAGTTTCTCACAAACTGCACCAGTGTTACAGTTTTATATTATTATACATGCAGGACGACACGTCTTTTCTTTTTTTTACCAGTGACTGTATTAATGTTATTTGTCTTGGTACTTTTAAACAAAACATATCATGTCTGTGGTTCAACGTCTCTACAAAGTGTTAATTTGTATTTTAATCCTAAAAAATGCTGAGTTGATTTGTTTTTTTTTGCTTTCTAACCACATGTTAAACCATGCTGCCTTCACTAACTCCACCTTCATGATGAATATACGTCACACATGTAGTATCTGGCTATTGAAATAACGATTAAGTTTGAATGTGAAAAAAAATCATTGTGTTTTTTTTAATAAAGGTTTTGAATCTGACGCCGTCCGACGTGTAAATATGCAGCAGCGCTTGAATCTGATCTGTGGTTTCTGTCGGGTAATCTTCCTCGTTTGCTTTGGCCTGCGTCCGCGTGGAGTTGGCTAATAAAGGCGATGATTAAGCGGTGAAGGAGACATAGCAGCGCTAAGCGCCGTGAAAACCTCCAGCTTTTCATGCCAGTTTCCAGCTGGCAGAGTTCCCTCGCTTCGTATTAGGAGATCCAGGCTTCCATGGATCTACCTGAGACGGAGGAGAAAACAACTGCAGAACCGCAGGGTTTGTTTTTTTTGTTGTTTATGACGCACTGGACGACCACTGTGTTGGTGGAGGAGTTTACGACAGGATGCTGCTGCTCCGCTGGAGCTTTCTGGTCACAATCGCCTCCTTTTATAACGAACAGAAACTCAAAGGCCTGAAAGTCTCCTCAGGAATGTTATCGCTTTATCTCCCCTTTTATCAATACCAGACGTTGGGGATTAAACTAAATGTAGAGGCACAAAAAAAAAAGCTGTGCTGTTTCATGAGCTGTTTTCCGGTCATTCCGAGCACAGAAACATGAGTTACCGCTCGACAGAAAGGTAAGGTGAGCTTTTTGCGAAAGATGAGACACTTGTTTTTTTTTATTTTATTCGAAACCGTCCGGGAAAATGTCATGTGAGGCCTGGGTTGAGGAAGAATGTGATTTTTCTTTTTTTTCCTGAGCTGCAGACGAGGAGAGTGCACGGGGAAAAAAAAGGTGCACGTGGAGGCGGATGATAAATATGTGGGAGATGGTGTCACTGGGTAAATTGAAGCCAGTGTTGAGCATATTTTTCTACATGCATTTAAAGTGTCAAACAGATGTTTGCATGCTCCTATTGAAGTATAAATGTCAAATTGCATATTTTTTTATTAAAAAAGATGAACTCTCTGCTTCAAAAAGCTGGAAATAACCTAAAAATAGACAGGAAATACACTTTAATTTGATCCTCCTCTGCCTCTGTGCTCTTCCAACAGTCCTGACTGTGCATAGGAAAGAACAGTTTAACGTTTTATTAGCAATTTGCTTTTTACAGCTTCTGCCGTTGGATTTGGTGGAGCTGGAGGCAGGTCTGCATGGCATCATCGTTGGATGCTGCTTTTATCGCTGCGTCGGCCTCTGGTATTTTTCTCAGACACGCCTTCATGAGCTCACTGCCCACATCAGGACTGGGAGAGAAAGAGAAAAAGAAGGAGCGCATATGGAAAAGAAATATCTAGGTTGATTTTTTTTTTTTTAGTGGATCCGGGTGGAATAACATTCAGCTGACAGATTGCTCCGTGGCTTCTTGCATAATCCCGAATTCTGAAAGTCTAGTTTTTTTTCTTCTTGCCCACAATGGAAACAATTCACTCCACAACCTCTTGAGAGAACTGGTATAAACACAGTGCATGATTTTAATTTAGTTCTCTCCTTTCTAAATATATTTCTGCTCATCACGAGCAAATAATTATACAAACACGACAGCTGTCGTGAACCCGCTGAACTCATGATTCAGCGCTTTCTCCTAGCACCGGTTATTTAACACACATTGTACCAAATGTATGAACCACACAAATCTTTTAACATTCATAAATACCTCATCAATTGTTAATAAAAGGGTAATCAATAATATGCATTGACAATCACATTCTATTGTGGTCGTATCTCATCTAAAGCAAAGCAGCTTTAGATGAGATGATGGTTTCAGTTTATTGAATGAAGGTGAAAACCAGCTGCACAAAAATGAAACTGAATTTTTCCTTGGTCACTTTAGAAAAACCTAAGATGTGTTTATGGGTTTTTTGCTGCTCTCTGGGTCAGATTGGAGGTGCTGAGTAAACTCAGGTGTCATCAATGACGCTCATTAAGGATCCATCACAGTCTAACCTGCGTGTCCGTAACACCTGTGCAGGGCTGTGAGGTCTCGGCCAATCACGGCTCGGCTCAGAAAGCCGCGGCGTGGAGTGAAAGGAAGTCGTAAGAAGCCAGAGGGGAATTTAAGAGACTTGGTCCTCGACGTGGAGCTCGCCGTTTATCTCCTGGAACGGGTAGGCTGCAAATCGTCATTCTGCTGTGCACGTCTGGATGTGTTGGAACCGGTACCGGGTGTTTTTGATAGGTTTCTGAGGTAGAGTTACCATGAAACAGCTGATTTATGACTCATGGCTTTTTATATGTGGCTGTAACTGTCAGTGGTTTATTCAGGTTGTTCATTTTTTTAGTTGCAGCTCGTTAGCTTGCAGGTGCACGGCGGCGAGAGCAGAAAAGTGGGCGGAGCTACAGGTGAAGATAGAGCTCGTTCTTATGCCTGATTTAAAAAGGTTTCTTTAACTCTAGACATCATTTTGCATTAAAGAGTCAAACTGGTAAAAGAAACTCTTCCCTATTAAAAACAGGTCTGTTACATGATGTCAGACTTGAAGCAGGAAGTCTGAAATCAAACCCTACTGGAACATCTGAAATCTGAATATAAAACGTATGAATCCAGCAGACATGTCGCTAATGATGTTAACAACTGACATGACGTGAAATAATCCGTAAATATGAGTGAACCCCGTGATGCTAATTAAAGCTGCAGGTCTGGCTAATGTTGGCTCACTGGAAACTCTCACATCCACATTCTTCTTTTGCGGAGTGCAAAGTTCTTTTTCCAACGTTGGTAAAAGTCTTTTCGTCCACGTGGCAACACGTAACGAGTAAAAAAAAAAAAAAAAAAGAATGGAACTCAAACCTCAGGCCAATAGGTGGCGCTGCAAAGAAGAATACACTGAAAGGATGCACATTGTGCATATTTAATTATAATATATATATATACAATTGTGGCTTCATATCCTATGATAATTATCATAAATAGCAAAAACCGACTTCAAAATTGCACATGAACACTTATTGTAAATTCAGGATATAATTAGATAAACTTTTACTTTTTGGTGTAGATCAGAGTTTTGTTTTCTGCTGCTTTTATTTGTTAGTGTGTGTATCTACATAAAGCTGTGGCATGCATCATTTTTAATAAACTTTACTCTTATTTTACGCTGTTAAAAATGATAATGTTAGAATTCGCCATCACTGGTAATTTTCACTTTACAAGTGGTAAACATCATTTGTCCCACAGCACCTGAAGGCAGCATTCAGCATGAGTATTTATGTTCATTAATAGCAAAAAAGTGTTGTCAGATCTTTACTGTAGTGGCTCAGAATTAGAGTTAGAGAATTCCCAAATATAGTAGAACTTAATTAGCATCAGCGGCGACACTAATCTTTATTCTTTCTGTTGTTTTAAAGCACCAACCTGCAAACCAGAGACGTACAACATGAGAGGACTCTGACGTTTTTAACTTGTTCTTTTCAGCGAGTGTTCACCTGCTCTTACTTATTATTTGGCTGCTGTGAAAAAGGTCACTGGCTGCCATCTATTAAAGCATAACGCCACGTGTCAGGAAATGGAATTCCCACATCCTTCACGTCATTATTAACACCTGTGCTTTTCCTGGTGCGTTTTTTATGAACGTGAAGCTACAAACACACGAACGCCTGTCATGGAGCTCGGCTCAGACGCATAAAAAACGACGAGGAGGAGCTTCGCCGTCCAAAAAAAAAAACCCAAATGTTGTGTCTGTCAGACAGACGTGGACCAGCTAACGAGGGAGAGATAAATCTCCGGCCTGGAAAAGCAGGGAAAAGCCGGGGAGCCCCGACCCTGTGCAGGTGCGTGGGTCTGGAGCCTGGTGTCTGCTCCGCGTCTGCATCACTTCATCCATCACGGCCCCGTTAAGCTGCAGGAGTCACGAGCGAGGCAAGAAAATAAAAGAAGGAGGAGGAAACTGCTCAGCTTGTATGAATAAATGTGATCACAGCCATTAAATACGGATTTTCCAGAGGTCAAAGTGGAACAAATGGCAGTCGGTGCCAAATGTTGCGTGTTCTAGCAGATTCATGTTGTCTTCTTTTACAAGGTAGATTTGTGCTTCCTCACTCTGACAAATATCTTTAGCAAAAACGTTGGTTCCCCAGACTCTTCATTATGGGATATGTTTACCACTAATGCTCAATGTTACATATAAGTTAAAATACAGATCTTTAGGAATAAAAACTCCACATAAATTTCCTTTAGCTGTAAATGGGTCTGGGTTCTTATGGGTTAACGGACACAATCACCAGAGATAAAAGTAGGTAAATATAGAGTCTGGAAGTTAACATTAGAAAAATAAACAGAATAACATGAGCCAGATCCATTAATTCCATGAATGAGTCCTGTTCTATTTCCCCTTAACCAACTATGTCAATTTCCCCAATGCTATATACATGACAGAGAAACTTAATGTTATAAATATAAACATGTGACCATTCATTTCTCATATTTACTGGAAAATAAATATTATTATATAAAGCTTAGGACAAACTAGAAGATCCTTGTATAATGGAACGTTCCCAAAGACGACGCTTTCTAACTTTAGACGCTCACAGAGGAACTTTATTTCCAAACTGATGATCGCTGACAGAAATTCAGAATGTCAGGAATATTATCGTGTCTGAGGAACGACGTCCTGCTACTTAGCGTGTCCTCCCTTTACTGAAGCTTTTTTGGCATCGAGTTTACAAGCTGCAAAACACATTAGTAGTTTATCTTCTTCTTCTGTTTCTCTGTAACGTCACAGGTGATCGACAGGCTTGGGGTGAGGTCCATTCTTCTCCTTTTTTATTTCCCTTTGTGACCCGATATTTTAGATCCCAGAAGAAGCCTGACCTTGGTGTCGGGGGTTCTACAGAGTCCCAACCTCTGTCAGTATGGGCCTTGGAAAACGCAGAGCGGCGCTTCCTGCTGCGAGAGAGCAAACACGCCACGGTTTGTTTTCCACGGCTTCCACCGCGCTGACTGACCGGTTTGGTCGTCCTGCAGCGTGAAAGCTCAACAAATTCCTGCAGCAGCAACTACACTTTTAATGTAAAATATACATGAAAATCCTATTTATTAGTCTTGTACTTTGTGCATGTGGTTGGGGAGTGTATTTGCATTAAAGGCATAAATTATTTTCCCAAGCAACAGGTGCTTTACCTTCTGTTTAGTTTTTTTTTGTCAGCTGCTGCTATAGCTAATGGTATTTTTTTGTAGGTTTTTCTCATCAAACTCTACACAAATACACAGCAACTCCCTGAACACTGAGAAACCATTTTAACCCATAAGATCCCAAACACATTTTTCTCTAAAGGAACATTTTGTGGGTTATACCATAGAGGAAGTAGGCCATGTTTTTTTGACATATATGTAACATTAGTGGTGAACATATTCCACATTAGGATGATTAGTTAATGTCACTTCAGGATTTAATGAGTTAAGTTCAGATAAAGCCTCATAATGAAGAGTCTGGGGGAACCAACGTTCTTGTTACACCGGTGTAACAACACTGTTGGTTCTTATGGATTAAAATAAATGTAAAGTATTTGCTTCACATCCCATAATGTTTCTGATTGTGTATTTGCTGAGTTTGATGATAAAAACCAAAAAAAATACCATTAGCGTCTTTGAAAAACAGCTTGTATTGACAAAAAAGGTAAAACCTCTATTTTTATGACTACAGGAATCATAATGATGGTGTTTTTTAAGTTAAACTATCCCTTTCAATCTGGTCAAGATTAAGCTAGAATATATATTCCCCCAACTAAATGTAAGTTCCCTGTTAAAGTCCAACCTTTAATTCTGTAAATTTAGCAAATTCACACGGAAACGACAGTAAAATCCACCTGGACGTGCTCAGTATGAGCTGTTAGGAAGGTGTGGAGCTGAACAGTCCATCAACCAGCAGGAGACTGAAGCGCTCTTTATGGCGGTTTCACACCACAATTACCTGTGCACCCAAAACTGAAATAATGGTGATTTTCAAAAGCTCTTCTTCCCTTTCCTATGCAATCAAAGTGTTTAAGTTTGGTAAATTCCATGTTAATTATCAACCAATTAATTACCAATTATTGCTGTTAATGAGCAGCAGGACACAGTTTTAATAGGTTTTATTTTGAAAATCATTTATGCAACATTTACACTTTTTGGCAAGAAAATGAACCAAAAAAAACAAAACAAAAACAAAAAAATTCAAGATAATTTTCCAGCTTAGTTTTGACAAATCCTGATTAACAGATGGACATCGTGTGGGAAAAAGAAATTTAACTCATTTATTAAACATTTCTCTGTGATGCTACCAAATGACACTTGATTGATTGATTGATTGATTGATTGATTGATTGTCAATACTTTTTGTGCTTTAATGAATATTTACATGTTCCGGGGCAGCATTTGCTGAACAAACCTTCAAGTATAAAACACACCACGCAGCGATTATTAGCGTTTGTTTAATTAGCCAAAGCTGCGCTAAATATTCACCTCCTGGACGACTTAAACAAAAAATAAAAGGTCAGAGTTCGCTAGCAACTTGTTGAGGGAAACAGACTTTTTTTTTTTTCACCGTTCAGGCGACGAATCAGCGGCTGCGGCCTCAAGAGTCAACGTCACCACGTCGGTAAAACGTCGTTAAAACGCTCCGTGAACGTCCTGCTCAGGTTTCCAGCTTTAGCATCGTTAAACGTTCTCGTGGCTGGGGCGGGGCGGGGGGCGTGAGGGGGGCGGCGCCCTGCAGGGGGGCGGGCCCGGGGGCGGCGGCGGCAGGGAGCCGGTGGGGGAGGGCGGGGCGGGGGAGGGGCCAACGTTGGCGGGGGGCAGGGCTCTGGTCGGAGGGGGCGTGTACATGGCGGGGAGGGTGGAGCAGGACGGGGGCGGGGTGGAGGGCAGGGGGGGCAGCGTGGCGGTGGGGGAGGGGGGCAGGTGGTACAGGCTGCCGTCCTCGGACCCCCGGCGGGGGCGGTAGCTGTGGGGCAGCGTGTAGACCGGCGTGGACGGGTGGTTGTAGATGGGGTAGCGGGGGGGCGGGTAGGACGGGCTCCGGGTGAAGCTGATGCACTTACCCTGGGGGGGGCGAAATCAGCATTATTAATATGGAGGAGAATGAGGGGAAACCAGAAAATACCATTAGCTACTTATAAACAGACAAAAAGGTAAAAACCTCTGTTGCTCTAACTATAGGAATCATAATGATGGGCAATTTTTTTTAATAAAGTTTTCATGCTAAAACATTTATTCCCCAACTATATTTAAAGTCCAACCCTTAATTCTGTACATTTTGCATTTATCCCTGTTAATTCCCAGGAAAAGTGTCCACATTTCCATGGGAATTAACAGCAATAATTATATAGAGTGAAATACCAAATAACTAAATGTCTTTTAAAATTGTATTTACTGTAATCACCAAATAATAGCAGAGGTTTAATTAAAATGTGAATGCTAGTTGCAGGTGTATATTTTGATAAATAACCACTGGGTCCAAATAAACAGTCTAATTTATAAAGGAAAAAAAAAATCAAGGAAGAAGACGTGAACACTTTAATAAAAAACACATATATATGTGTGTGTGTGTATATATATATATACACACACACACACACACACATATATATATATATATGTGTGTGTGTGTGTGTGTGTGTATATATATATATATATATATATATATATATATATATATATATATATACATGTATATATATGTGTGTGTGTATAGATGTATATATATATATATCTATACACTTATATATATATATGTGTGTGTATATATGCCTATTTTCACACTACTATTGTGCTAAAATCACACAAACACTTTATATATATGTGTTTATATATATATACATATATATATATATATGTATATATATACGTATACATACATACATATGTGTATATGTATGTGTGTATGTATATATATATATATATATATACACACACACATATATATATATATATATATATGTATATATATATACGTATACATACATACATAAAAACACAATTAATTAACAATGAAATAATTAGAGTAAATTATCATATATTTTATTGTGACAGATTTATCCCAAATTGCGACGTGTGTTGCTATTTTATCTTTTTTTTTGATATTTTACATAATATTATTAATATCTGCATCATCAACACAGTAAGTAAATAGTTGTGTTTAACCACACATTTGTCCAATTTTGTCCATGAACAGATGATGGTGAAGTTTTATATTACAGGGCTTTAGAGAAAAAACAAAAACTTTAAACAATTCTGGTGCAAACCAGATGTTTTCTGCACAAAATAAAACATTTATTAGTTGTATGTAGTTTTATTTTTTTCTCCATAGTTCTATCACCAACTTCTACAATGATGTGAAAGAAGTAGGTCATTAAGCATAAATGGCCCATGAATAGAAAACTATCAATAATTATTATTATTATTGATCAAGTAAAGGGTCAATCAAAAAAAATCATGTTGTCACTCTTAAAATTTGTACAAGACAGTTTAGATTTTGAATAAATAAAAAAATACTAAAGACTACTTTAATATTCTAGGTTTAAATGACAAGAAACCGACATTGTTTTGCTCTGAAAGTGAAAAGCTGAGCTGTGATTTGCAGAGCCGGCCGGGCACAGCGTTCACATGGAAAGAGGAAATTCCTGCGTCCGTATCATGGCAGCTCGGCCCTGATGAGTCCAGCAGACCTGGACCCCCCCCCAACCCCCCCTCTACTCCACGTGTCCTCTGAGCGTCCCCGACAAATCACCATTCTCTTTTCGTCTTTTCTTTGTTATCTTCATATTTTTCATCCCATCCTCCTTTTCAGAGGTCATGAACTCCTACTCTGGCAAATTCCTGCACATCTGTCTGACGTAGCTGCCTCGCCGTCTTATTAATAGCTTTGTTTTTTTAAAACGCGGTGAAACGTTGCTCTCACCTTGTCTCCGGGATGAGGTCGCATCACGGAAACTCTGTCGTAGCCTCGTCTCAGCAAAACCCACAGAGCGTCCAGTTTGCCCTGCAGAGAAGTGGGTTAGAAATAAGCAAGAAAGCTGCAGCTAAACAGGCTTTTAAAAGGTATTTCGGAGAGTTAAGTTCAAGCAGGGTGATATAAAGAGTGTTTGTGTGTGTTTATGTGTGGGAGCCAGACTATCCCAGCTCCAGATGTTCCTCTTTGATTCCTGCATAGGAAGCTTCGTATGGTGGAGGGACAGATGAACCAAAGAATGCAGTTTGTTAGCAGTAACACCCGCTCAGCGGATTCCATATTCAGAGGAGGGGGGGGGGGGGGGTTAGCTCGGTCCACGTCTGGTACTTATTACGCCCCGTTCAGCTGACTAATATTTTAGGAAGCGGGTTTTATTAACCGTTTCCTGGTAACGCACCAGAGACGCGTGGATTACGGTGGCCGGGCGCCACGGCGAGAACGAGGCCTAACGATGACAAATCGCTCTTAGAGCCTCTGGAACAAGCCTGGCGCTATACGTTAAAAAGCTGGACACGCGTTCTCTTTCCAGGGAATAACAAGGTACTTTTTGACGGTTCATTTGATAGCTGTAATATATTTACATTAATGTGACAGCGTAAAGGCAAAGAAGCAAACGAATAACGGAGATTGGCGGTATAAGTTAAAGGTCCATATTGTAGGTTTTAATCTCCCTAACAGCGTATATAAGTGGATTTAATATAGTTTTTACAAACGCGCTCTCACATGTTTCTCTGCAGCTCCATAAAGAACAGGTCATCATGTCTGTCTCGTTAACATTAACGAGTCTCTGCTTCTGATTGGCTGTGAATGGGCGGTGCCTTCACAGGGCTGTGAACATGACAACTAAACCTTCTTATAGTAAAAAAAAATCATATTTATTTCTATGATATAAGGTGTTTAACCACTTTACACTTTTTTCCATTCATCCTCATTTAGAGCAGCACAATTAATCGCTAATTTCTATGCACAAATAATGGTTGTGGTTGTTTCACATCGATTGACACCACAAATAAATCACGGGGGGTAAAGTTCAGTAATTTAAAAAAATTAATTGCTTTTAAACACAGTTTATAAATATTCAGGCCCACATTCTGTTCTGTGAGGTGATGGTGCTGGGAATTCCTGAAGGTCTGTGAACGCATCCTCCTTATTAGTAATAATAAGTAGCAGCTGAACCTACTAACCTCTTAGCCAATGAGGACCACCTTCAGTTTGATTGACAGCAGTGTAATCCAATGGAAATGACCCATTATGAGACTTTTAAAATATTATATATATTTAAATATAAATATATAAATAGTAAGCCAGGGCTTTGGAACATGTGGCATGTGTGCCCTGTGCTAATTAGAACATTTTCATGAATGAAACCGAAGAAGCAGGTGCATCTTAAGAGGTTAAAATCTATGGGAGTCTCTAAATGTAAGAGAAGTGCAGCACCTTGATGGGAGAATACCACTTGTGAGGGCGGACGGGTTTGTGCGTGTGGTACGGCCGCGATGGCGGCAGCTCAAACTCCTCGGCCGGCATCACCACACGAGCGTTTTTAGCTTTTTCCAGTTTCGCTCCTTCCTCAGTCGAACCTTTGTCGCCCCAACGAACCTAAAAGAACAAAAAAACACAAGGCGGTTAATTGAAAGTGAAATAGTCAAACTAATTATTTGATTAAAAGAATCAAACCTCAACATCTGCGTTAAATTCAACCACCGCAACTGTTTTCCCAACGTTAATCCTTCATGTATGATTATAAATCGTTGCCCTTTCACCAACTGTCCAGATGTTTATGTCACGTCTACATAACGTTTAATCAGGCCCAGTCCTCCAGAAAACTGGAGTTGGCTGCAGAATCCAATTGCGTCATAAAGCTTCAATTATGGGATTTTTTCTTTTTTGCTCAACTGGTGAGAAGAGACATTTTTTTTGACCTTGTGTCATAGCGAGAAACAAAAGGAATCTGTCGAAATGGAAATTTTTCACGTCCAAAAAAGGGTTTGGCTGACGCGATAAGGTCACAACCTCTGGAATAAAAAAAGGGGACTCATTAGTGTTGGCGCGTTTTGCCTCACGAATACGGCTTCAACCTGACGAGGAACAGCCGCGTCGGTTCTTGGGTTTTTCTCAACGGTTAAACGTCAAAGCTCTGAAACTAAGAACGGCTTCTACTGATTCTGCCACTTCTAGTGACACTGAGCTCTACGTGCTTCATCGTCACATGTTGAAAACGTGTTTTAGAGAATGTGTTCGCCTGCAAATCAGTTAAATGAGGCCACGGAATGACAGAAAACTCCAAAAGTATTCCATGGAGATGGAAGTTTGTGTGTCATGAGTTAATATTTCTGGGATTAAGGAATGCAAAAAATGTGTGTGGTTTTCAAGAAGTGTTTTTTTTCCCACTTTACTTGCATTATTATTATGTTTAATCATGTTCCACACACTGCTCTGCTATTACTGATATTATACTATTTCGTGATTTCACGTTGTTTTAATGTTTACAACAACTAATCCATCCTTAAAACCATAATGTTTGGATTTCCTGAGGGTCAGTGAACACGTCTTGGAGTTTCAGCATTTAGTTTATAGTAAAGACGGCAGAAAGTGAAGTTTTCTCAGGAAGTTTGTAGTTTTGTCGTTAGCCGCAGTAGCCTGTGTTAGCGAGGAATAAAAAAATAAATAGTGAGGTTTGAATGGTGATAAAATGATGGGATGTAATCGTCATGGTGATCCGGATGCTGCAGGATGGTGGATGGGTTTGACTTTTTATTTTGTAAAATATATTTTGCGGCATAGAAACAACTATGACTAGAATAGATTTGCTGCTTATGAGGCGAGAACACTACCCCCTACACCTCCGTTACACACTGACTTAAAGTTTTAATGCTAATAATATAATAATGATGTTTTCACTATCTGACTGAAAAAGGTTCATCCGACAGTCAGAGAGAATCAGACTGTGTGTGTGTGTGTGTGTGTGTCTGTGTGTGTTTATTATGACACAAGCTAATTGCTAACCGCTCTGCCCACGCTACAGAACAAAACACACGTGTTTTTCATTTATCCTATCTGTGTGTATCCTGATTCTTCCTGAGCTGATTCACATGATTTTTTTTCGTGTTTTGTATTGATGCAAAAAATATATATATTAAAATTAAGGAGGCAACTTGTTGCATCTGCGAGAAATGTTTTTTTTTGGTTTGGTGTAAGTTTTTAAGTAAAAAAAATAGCATTCAGTGACAAGGGAGAAAAAAAAACAAGTTTCTTAAAAGATCCAAAGTAAATGCGAATGAGGAATGATCCGGTAATAGTCACAGCAATCCTGTAAGACCATGAAGGCTTTGACTTGGCAGAGAAGAGGTTTAAAATGAGGCCGAGCATATTTTCCATAGCCGTGTTTGGAAGAGGAGAACGGATTGTGAGCAGCAGAAAGCTTCACGTCTCTGTCTCCTGACGCCGCGGCGTCGTTTCTGCCTGGATCTTCTGCTTTTAATAATCACTTTTCTATCTCCTTCTGTTTAAAACGCACTTTCCATTCACCTGGCTCTACTTGACCCTCGACAAAATCCAAGTATTTCTCAGGAATTTTTCACCACTCGGCTGCTTCTTAAACCACTGACAGGCTCTGGCCAAGTCTTTTCTTTCCTTTCTACCGAATCTGTCGTCCTTGCAGTTTTGTTTTTTTTTCTGGCCAGATTGGCCCTCGCTGCCTCCAAACAGCCACAACAACAAAACCGACCCAGTTTTTTTCCCTCTCGCACAGATTTGCATACTCATCTCTTTTTTTTTTTTCTTTCTAAAGATGAGTCGCCTCCCGCTTCCCTTCAGCGTTCCGGCCGGACCGAACCCGCCTCTGATCCCAGTCCCTTTTTTTTTTTTTCCATTTCCAAACAGGCCACGTCTTTAGCCCGGAGGCTGGTAAACAGATACAGGTTTTAGCATGTAGAAGGTTTTCATATGGACCATTGAAATAAGAAGAATTTAGCAACAGCATTTTTTCCCCCACATTAAAAGGGCCACAGGCCTCCATCTGATAATGGTTTTGCTCTTAGATATCACAGAAAGTATGAAAACCATGAACAAACTGTCATTGTTATAAATGCATGGTTCTCTCCATCACATCACAGACCAGATTTTCTCTACCTCCATCCTCTTGATGCCTCCAACTCCTCGACCTCCATAGTACGAAGCGTCAACTGTGGGCCATCGTTTCTTAGGAAAGCCGTCCTCGTCGTCCTGAACAAGGAACGAAAACCTTCTCAGTCAACAATCAGTGGACAACACAGAAACTTAGACCGTGAGACAAATTTGAAGCATAGCAGTCTTAACTTAAATTAGAAGAAAAAAAAGGCCTTCAACACAAAGCATTGAAAGTCAGGAAGGAGGCAACATACACATGTAAAATAGTTGATTAAAACAGCAAAAGAAAAAATCCAGATTGGAGCTCAAGATCATGTTGCATGAAATCATGGTTTTCTAAAACGAGAAATTGTTCAGGTCTAATCTAAAGTGTCAAAACGGATGAGAACAACCTCACGAGTTTGCAAAGTGAAAAACAAACAGAATCACTTACAGAACTGTCCTCTATCACCGGAGGAGGCGGCTCATGAATGACCTGCAAACAAAAAGACAAAAATGGACTGTAATTCTTTAAGAATGTCTAATGTGACATGAGGCAAAATGTGTTTAATGCAACACTCTATGTGATTTTATTAATTGTTTATTTAGCCCTATTGAGGTTGACGTCTCTTTCACAAGAGACAAGAGGGCAGCAAACACAAAGTCATACAACAAAGACACAGTAGCACATAGAAAAACACCAATGGAAATTAGATCAGTCGGTTTTAACCTTTTTCTAGAAGCTGAAATATGTCCTCCTGATTTTAATAATAGAGCAAGGGACTGAAAACACAAAATTGAAGGATGTCCAACCCTACTTTTTATATAATAAACAGTGATGAGTGTTCAGCACCATGATGGACAGTGTCTAAAGCCTTTAGGGACGCATATAAACGATATCCCCATAATCAATCATTGGAATAAAACTAGTCATAACTTGGCAGGATTATTCAGTAAGATAAGAAAAGGTGAGTTTTGAATCAGGCCAAATTCTGAGACATTTTGTAGGAAGCCAGCTGTTCTAGTCAGATACTCCATCAACGGAAAAAATGTGTGGAACAGGAGGCCAGGAATGTGCTCTAGAAAAATGCATGACTTTATTTTACTAGAATATAAAACCAGTTTAAGATTTTTAGAAATCTGCCTTCGTGTTTGTTTCTCTCTCTTTTGGAAATAACTGGAAAGGCACGAGACCGAGAGGAAACACAAGGATAAACAACAGTGTCATCAGCGTACATAATGACATTTGGACACATCAAAACTTAGTATTTCTACAATGATATTATTTAAATAGATCACAACCAATATTGGACCCAGAATAGATCCTTGGGGGACGCCTATTGTCCATCAACAAGAACTGTGACCTACCAGTTAAATAATTATCAAATCAACTTACGAGTTATGAGAGTTTGAAGCTGATCAGTATTTCAATAAAAGCAACAATTTAATGTTTTCAAATTTAAGTTTAAAAATGTAACAATTTAAAAAAGTAATGTTATATTTAGAAATCTGTCTTCGTGTTTGTTTCTCTTTTGGAGATAACTGGAAAGGCACGAGACCGAGAGGGAACACAAGGATGTGTCATCAGCGTACATAATGACATTGGGATATATCAAAAGTTAGTATTTCTATAATGATATTATTTAAATAGATCATAACCAATATTGTACCCAGAATAGATCCTTGGGGGATGCCTATTGTCCATCAAGCTAGATAATTATCAAATCAACTTACGAGTTACGAGAGTTTGAAGCTGATCAGTATTTTAATAAAAGCAACAATTTAATGTTTTCAAATTTAAGTTTAAAAATGTAACGATTTAAAAACGCAATGTTATAGTGAAAGTTATTAGTTTGTAACTGAGTTACTGAGTAAAGTAAATATTGATTTACTTTTTTTAAGTTTAAAAATGTACTGGGATTTCCCGAGGGTCTGTGAATGCATCTTGGGTTCAAATGGAAAAAAAAGCAAAGACTCATCACTCGTGAAGTTTTCTTACAAAGTTTGCTGTTACTAAAAAACGCTGTTATTCCCGTTATTCCCATTATTCCCATCAGTGAGTGTGACCGTAAACGCCAATGTCCCGAGGACAGAGGTGGATCTCTTACCACGGTGCAGCAGAGAGGCCAGAACCACCACAGCAGAATGATGGTGAGCAGCAGCAGCAGAATGAGCAGAGCGATGGCCACGAACGTCCCGTCAGACTGGGGGAAAACGACCAATGTTAGCGAATGCAAAAAGACCTCTGAGGAACGTCAAAGGAGGTACTTGTAAGCAACTGGACCTTTTTCTATCATCAGGCTAGAACTGAGGAAGCCTTTTGGATGAAACGTGACACTTTGTTAGGTTTTTTAGGTGATTATCTATTGGGATAAAACCATGGACACACACGTGTTTCGGGATGTTTGCAGAGGGAGTTGTGGAATGCTTTAGATTTTTACATCTTTAACATGTTTTCTGTGTCGAAGCTGCTAATAAAAAGCAGCGAAAAAGGAACAGGGGGCCCATGTGTGACAACAGGTGGCTTCAATTGCATCAAAGATAAACTGAAACGGGAACAAAAGAGCCTTTTGATAAGTGTTGCGTAGGAAACCAGAAACATTGAGGTGTTACCTAGAGAATCAGAGGAAATGATGGTTGTAATTGTACTGTGGTTGTGTCCAGAGTTTTGTTATTTCTTATTATTTAATTCTCTGGCTGTTGAACTCACGCAGGTGACTGCAGTGATGGTGACGGAGCTGGATATGAAGCTCAGGCCGTTGTTCATGCTGACGTGGAGCGTGGCAGACCTGTGGAAACGGGAATGATGAGTCTAATAAATAAAAGGTTGTTGTAGAAATTAAAATCTATCACAGTCAGAATAATGAGACCCCGGTTAAATGTGTCTTAAAAACCTCATTTCAACGCCTGTTTCTTATTAGTCTGCAAAAAAAACATGAAGTTTAAAATCCATCTAGAACAAATTTTAAGACCCAAACGTCTCTGTCAGTGAACCCAGAGAGCATGATAGATCTCTCCGTCTTTGCGTTTTTGCTCGATGAGCAGTTTTTTGCATTCTCTTCTTTTCAATATTCGTAAAACCCTGTGAATGTGAAACTCAATGGTCTCGTCTTTGCCAAAAATAATCAGATTTATTGAGCTTTCCCACAGCAGTTTGATGTTTCATGTGATGTTACTGTTGGTTAAGTGTCAACTTAATGATCCAGGTACAAAGTTCATGCAGAAACATCTCATCTAATCGTCTGTTGAGATGATGTATTGACCTCATCACATGTTCCTCATTAGCAGACTGAATTAGGAGACTGAGGATGTTGGAACTTTCCATGACTTTGCATCTCTAGGAGTTTTCATCTTGTTGATAAATTGAGCGGATGAAGGATAGTTTCGTGTCTTCCGAATTAAATTTCAAAGTCCCCGAGATGAGACGGAAAGTCTGAACATCTACAGGGGAAAAAAAAAGTTCCTGTTTCTGTCTTTTATAAAAGACAATCGCGCACATCGTAATCGTCCTGTTATGGAGCGTTTTAGTTTTTAATATGTTAGACAGAACAATGTGAAGTACGTCTATTCAATCACTTACGTTCCCTCCTTTTCCAGAACAGGAGCCGGACACAACAGGTAGGCGTCCCTCACCACCAGAGGCCTCTTCACTGTGGGAGCAGAATCAGTGGGATTCACTGGGCTTTTATTTTGAAAAAAACAACTCTCCTCTTGTTTCAAAGCACTTTCCTTTCCTAATGTGCCTACTGTGTATATTCAAGTTTAGGTTCTCAATCATATGTTCTGTTTATTATAGTTATTTTTATCCTCTTAAGAGTTTTTTTTGTAAATTGTATATGAGTCAATGACAAATCATGGCAATTATTCATTATTGTCATTTTTTTCACAAAAATCAACCGCATGGTGTAACTGATGGTGTAATTGTAAATCTTTTCCAGAGAGTTAAACTTTCTGGTGCTAAGTTTTTAGGGTTAAACCACATGACAGTTTTGGCATTATCATAGTTTTTGTTCATACTTTTTTCCCTCTTTGACAGTGTTTTTTTTCAGTGAGGGTTTGTGTTGGTTGAAGTTCTCAGTTCATAGATGTTTTTTTTTTTTCCTTTTTTAAAGATTTTTTTTTGTTTTTGTACATTTTTCATCTTAGTTTAGTTTCTTAGTCATAATTTCTGTTTATAGTAGCTTATAGAGCTTTTTCTCTTTGAGTGATTTTTTGTAACTTGAATATCTAAGTTAAAGTTCTCAGTCATAGTTTCTATTCATACATTTTTTTCCCTTCCCATAGTGAGTAGTCTTTTTTTGCTCCACTTGGAGTGATTTTTTTTTTTTGCAACTTGTATATCTAAGGTTAAGTTCTCAGTTGTAGTTTCTGTTCATCAATGTTTTTTAATCTCCCTAAGGAGTTTTTTTTGTAAATGTTTTATCTTAGTTTACGTTCTTAGTGATAATTTCTGTTTATAGTAGCTTTATAGAGCTTTTTCTCTTTGAGAGTGATTTTTTATGTAACTTTCATATCCAAGTTTAGGTTCTCAGTCATAGTTTCTGTTCATAAATGTTTTTTTTCTCTTAAAGAGTATTTTTTTTCCCCCAAATGTTTCATCTTAGTTTATGTTCTTAGGCATAGTTTGTGTTTATAGTAGCTTTATAGAGAGTGATTTTTTTTTTCCTAACTTTTATATCCAAGTTTAGGTTCTCAGTTACGGTTCATAGATGTTTTTTCCTTTTATAAAGAGTCTTCTTTAACTTTCATATCATTTTCCATATTGTGATAAAGTTTCATAGCTTCAATAGACGTGTAATAAACATGTTTTGTGTTGGCTTTCGTTCCCTTACCATAGTGATTAGTCTTTTTTTTCCTCCACTTGGAGTGATTTTTTTTTTTTTTTGTAACTTGAATATCTAAGTTGAAGTTCTCAGTTGTAGTTTCTGTTCATAGATGTTTTTTAATCTCTTAGAGAGTATTTTTTGTAAATTTTTCATCTTAGTTTAGTTCTTAGTGATAATTTCTGTTTATAGTAGCTTATAGAGCTTTTTCTCTTTGAGAGTGATTTTTTTGTTTGTAACTTTCATATCTAAGTTTAGGTTCTCAGTTACGATTCATAGATGTTTTTTTTCCTTTTTATAAAGTTTTTTTTTTTTAATATCATATCCATATTGTGATAAAGTGAGTGAGGAGTGTTTTGTGTTGGTTTTCTTTCTCTTGCCATAGTGATTAGTCTTTTTTTTTCCTTCACTTGGAGTGATTTTTTGTTTTTTCAGATTATCATGCCTCTCCTCTGAGAGCCAGGATCTCTTCTCTGTAATTTCGTAAACCCTTCATTTGTCACTCTGTTAAGAGGTCTGTGTTTTTGCCAATAAACTCTACTATTACTGAATTCTCAGTGTCTGAATCCTGCTTCAGACTTTCATAATTTATTCATTTATTGTCTGAGCTAGTTTATTTTTCCTAACAGGACAGGGATGCATGCATCAGATCTAACTTTACATCCCTGACGACAGATTCATGAACATTTAACCTACATATGCGTCATGATTTATGTGATTTGAGACTTTTTTAGGCGCAATAATCACAAATCAAACCTTCCTTTGTGCAGAGCAAATGGGATTTTAAAAAGTGGAGCAAAGGAAAAATTCATCATCTTACGTAAAACTGACGATATCCATGCCCTAAAATATTCCTTTTTTTGTTGTTATAAAATTCCTGGACTTCCTCCCCTTATGGAAAACGAGGCAAACGAGGGAGTTTTTTAGCGGTTTATTTAGCCTGGCCCGGCCGGGACGGTGCTGGTCCCTGATGAGATCCACATCCCCCTGCAGACACCCGAGCCGTGCTGAGCTCTAAACCAGCTGACGGGGGGACGGGGTTTAAATCACCGGGATCTGCTCTACCCATCCGAAAAATAAGGCCATGATAAACGAACTTCAGCCCCCCGTCACAGGTCGACGTTTGATTCTATCAGAAAACCTTCACTGAACGAAATGATGACGATTCCTTTATACGCTAACGTCACTTATTCAGTCACTTACTTCACCGCCTGTTTTTCTTCAGGCTGTTTTTTGGGTAAAATGTGCTTATTCGCTGGCTTTTTGTCAAAAAATAAAATAACAGAGTCTCGGCTGGTGTCCGATCCGCTCCAGGAAATAGTCGGGTACGTAACCTCTGGGAAACAGCTTCACTGCTGTTTTTCAGACTCTTGATTTAAGCCGACTGTAACGGAGCGGGACAGATTCTATTATTTAATGAGTTTTAAAAAGGTGCTTGTCCATGGATTTGGTTTCTGCAGCCAGAGCCAGGATCAGTGTTTCCAGGCTCCAACTGAGCTGAGTTAACAAGCGCAATCTTCTCATCTAGAAATCTATTAGTTTAAGTACATACATCCTGCAGTATGATTCTACTTTAATTTGCATGTTCAGCCAAGTCGGGTACGTTGCATTCAAGGACATTTCTGATATTTATCGTTGTATTCATAGTTTTGTCATTTTCTTTCTCCTAATTAGAACTAATTTGACCAAAACCTTTAAAATCCAGTTTTAAGCAGCATTTATCAGGTCTTTTTAAAGGTTAATTTTTGTAATTTGTTTTCACAAAAATCTAGATTTTTTACTTTTAATTTGCACATTCACCAATATCGGAGTCAGATATTTAAAGCTGCTTTCGTAGTTTTTTTCTTTTTTAATTTCTCAATAGAATTAATTCTATTGAGAATTAAGAAAAAAATAATTAATTAGACAAAAACCTTGTTTCTTGTCATTTAAAGGTTTTAAAAGTTTATTTTTGGATTTTGTTTTCACAAAAGAATCAATATTTTTACTTTTAATTTGCACATTCAGCCAAATCGGGTACTTTGCATTCAAGGAAATGTCAGATATTTAAAGCGGAATTCATAGTTTATCATTTTCTTTCTTCTAATTAGAGTTAATCTGACCAAAAACTTTAAAATCCAGTTTTAAGAAGCATTTATCAGGTCTTTAAAAATGTAGATTTTGTGTTCTTGTTGGTTTTTTGTCATTTAAAGGTGAATTTTTGTAATTTTTTTTTTTTACAAAAATCAAGATTTTTTACTTTTAATTTGCACATTCATCAACATTAATGTCAGATATTTAAAGCTGCATTCATAGTTTATTTACTTTATTAATTTCTCAATAGAATTATTTAGACAAAAACTTTAAAATCCAGTTTTAAGAAGTATTCATCAGGTCTCTCAGAATATACATTTTGTGTTCATGTTGGTTTCTTGTCATTTAAAGGTTCATTTTTGTAATTTGTTACAAAAATCGAGATTTTTTACTTTTAATTTGCACATTCACCAACATCGATGTCAGATATTTAAAGCTGCATTCACAGTTTATTTTCTTTTTTAATTTCTCAATAGAATGAATTAGACAAAAAAACCTTGTTTTCTTGTCATTTAAAGGTTTTTAAAAGTTTATTTTTTCTAATTTGTTTTCACAAAAGAATCAATATTTTTACTTTAAATTTGCACATTCAGCCAAATCAGGTACGTTGCATTCAAGGGAATGTCAGACATTTAAAGCTGTATTCATAGTTTTGGCATTTTCTTTCTCCTAATTAGAATTAATCTGACCAAAAACTTTAAAATCCAGTTTTAAGAAGCGTTAAACAGGTCTTTAAAAATGTACATTTTGTGTTCTTGTTGGTTTTCTTGTCATTTAAAGGTTAATTTTTGTAATTTGTTTTTACAAAAAATCAATATTTTTACTCTTAATTTGCACATTTAGCCAAATCGGGTATGTTGCATTCAAGGAAATTTCTGATATTTATCGCTGTATTCATAGTTTATCATTTTCTTTCTCCTAATTAGAATTAATTTGACCAAAAACATTTAAATCCAGTTTAAATGTTTTTGGTCAAATTAATCAGGTCTTTAAAAATGTACATTTTGTGTTCATGTTGTTTTTTTTCTGTCATTTAAAGGTTAATTTTTGGAATTTGTTTTTGCAAAAAATCAAGATTTTTTACTTTTAATTTGCACATTTACCCAAGTCGGTTAAGTTGCATTCAAGGAAATGTCAGATATTTAAAGCTGAATTCTTATTTTCTTTCTTAATTTCTCATTAACCAACATCTCTGACGGGTTCCTGTCTCTTCACCAGATGAAGCTATTCACCATCTTTGTCTCCTGCAGGTAGTAAAACAACGAGCTGAAAGAAGCTAAAACGCCCCATAAAGTTGAGTAGAACAGCAGAGTAAAAAAAAAAAAACATCCCCAGTGGGTTTGGAAAAAGTATAAAAAATACATGACATGAAAAATGGATTAGTGCAGCGTAAAAAAGTAGAAGAAGAAGAAGCTTCTGTGAATAAAACTCTGCAGAAACTCACTCAGAGTCACGGTGTCGTTGATGCGGAAGCTGCAGAGAACTTTCTGCACGTCCCGCGAGGCGTGAAGGAAACCGTTTCCCCTCACCACCACCTGGAAGGATTCTGAAGTGGGATCAAATGGACCGTGTTAGATTTTATTTTCCCCCCCTCGCGGCGCGCTAAACGTACAGCGAGGCGCCTCGGGTTGAATCACAGCTGTCGTTTAAGAGTTTGTGTTGCGGTGTTATATCTGAATAGAATAGGGGGTCATAACTTTACCTCCCTCGCAGATGCTGGACGGCTCCACGGCCAGAATCTCGATGCATGACCTTTTCAGGATCTGCAACGGCAAACATTGGGATTAAAAGACGTTCGTATGTTCGTATACGACGTTAAGGACTCAGCTTCAGCGCTTCGTACCGAGTCGATGACCCCCTGCAGAGCCTGGAAGCCGTCGTTCACGGGGAAGACGTGGTCCTTGCTGTCGGCTATGGTGGAGAGCTTCAGAGAAACGGGACGGGACGGTTAGCCGACTGTTTGGCCGATTAACGACTTATTAGATATCGGCGTGGGTTTACCTGAGTTTCGTTGAAATCCTTCACGCCCACGCAGTAAACGGTGGCGCCCAGCTGGCGTGCTCTGCCCGCCTGAGTTTAAAACACAAAAAGCTCAATCGGCATTTGTCGTCAGCTGCAGGAATAAATGAAGAGACATGAAGCCGCGCAGCAGCTTCTGCAGGAATGAGCTTTATTTCTGCATAATAAACGACCGTAAGACTTTATCAGCACTAAAACCAGATAAAGAGACATCGGCTGGATGAATGAGACCTAAATCTGACTATTACTCATATCTTTATTAAGGAAAATGATCCAACGCTGCACATTCGTGCATGCATCCATTCACAAAATCTGCACTGAAGTCCCTTTTTGTGTGGTGGAACCACCAATGGAACCCAGAATGTTGGACGCTTTGCTCCATATGTTTTCAAGCAGAAAATAGAGAGCAGAAGCAGCGCGGATCATCAAGGACGTCGGAGTCAAGTCGAGGCTTCTCCTACGTCGGTGTTCATTTCAGAGCTTTATTTCTGCATAATAAATCAGCTCAGATTTGATCAGCTGGGTAAATGAGATGTAAAATCTTACAGTTACATGTCTGTGCAAGGAGCTTCTTATCCATAGAGGCACCAAAGTTCCCTTTTTAAATGTCTATCGTGTGGCGTAAATGCGATGCAGAAGTGAAACAACTGCATCTCGCAGAAGCGGTTTGGATCCTCTGGTGCTGACATGGTGTTAAAATACAAATCGACTGTGATAGAATAATTTCCTTCTTTCATCCATGTTTCACATCCTCACGTTTAAATCTGCACAATTCTGATCATTGATCCACTTTAAACTACACTGAGTACTCCAGTTAGATAACGTTAAGCTTTAATAACATATGATTAATATATATTATACATAAAATAAACCATTTTTTTTCTCTGCCCTGCAATAAATCTGTGCACACCACTGCTTTATCAGTTTGTTTAAACGTGGAATGAGAATCAGATGAGATGGGACTCAGGTGTGAGAAGCATGTGGGTCAGTTTACTATCATTTATTTATGAATGAAGATCCTCCTCCTCCTGAGAGAAGATCCCACCTGGGTCCAGGTGTGCAGACGTCATAGAGGAGCTCAGAGTGAAGTGGAGAACATGGCTGAAACTCTCATTTCTGCCCGGCTACGTTCGCCTGGATGAGCCAGGAGAGGCTAAAGGAAAAATCTCCCATTGACGTAGGAAACCAAAATTGAGGAAAATATCAAGCTCCTGAAGCTGGCAGAAAGTGGGTCATGCAGCATTTCAGCAACGGAACTCACTGGACCGTGATCCTGTAGAACAGCTGTGGAGGGTTCTGGGTCTGCAGATTCATGCATTGGGAGGTGAGACTGTTCTGCAAGAGGAAACTGGATAAGCTGAACTGATAGAGCCGCTCAGCTGCAGTTACCGTTATGCATGGAGTGAGCGTTCACATGCGTTTACCTCACATTTTCCTCAAATTAACGAATGTTTAATGGTCCGTTTGATTGGGGTCATTCATCTGGTTTTAACGACCTCCCTGATTATACTTCATCTCACGTTGATGCAGACGTAGAGAACATTTTAACGGGTTCTGACGTGTCCTAAAGTGCCATTTTCCAAGCACAATTGCATTGCATGCATTGCCAAAATGTGCATTACAGTGTGGTCTTGGGGGATAAAACATATTAAAATGTCCATTTGTTTAACACATCAATTCAATCAATTTATTTTTATAGCCCAGAATCATTTGCCTCAATGGGCTTTACATCTTTTAAAACTTCTCATGTTTAAATTGCCCTCTTCAGTAGTAATTTTCCCTTTTTTAAATCCTTTTTGCTGTTGCCTTTCATGAAGTCTGTGCACGCCTCTGCAGAAAACATATGTGCTAATGTAATGATTCGTTTGGCCGATAAAATATAATCAAACTTGACACGAGTTGCACTTTGCATTCAGGACTTTTTCTTCCAAACAGCTGTGACTAAGAGACAGGTTGAGAAGATCCTGGACTGTTTTCACAGGCTCCGTAGCAGCGATTGATTTCATTCTTCATCAGTTAATAATGCACAATTCTTTATTAGATTTGATTGGGTTCTATTATCTAGTTTTAACAACTTCTCTCTATTTTCTCTAATACGACTTTTTTGTGTGAATCTCACCTCTCTTTGTGCCAGGTCGAACTGATTTTCTCTGAGCTCACCGTCCGTCAGAGCGATGATGACGCTGGCCGTCCGGAACCCTGAAGGAGCAACAGAACCATTCTCATCCTCCACGCTGATGATTGAATGAAAAAGGACTAAGAGAGGAAATGATCAAGTGGTAAAAAATGTGTTCTCACCGTCTCCGGTGCCGTAATAGATCTGCTCGCTGGCCTTAGACAGACACAGAGAGAATGGGTTTTACTTAAAGACGCCACACGCCGATGAGGCCGCATCACGTTCCCAGTCGACTCAACGGATGACGACTTACCCTCTGGAATCCTCGGTGCATGAAGGTGTCCCCGCCGGGCTGCACCATGCGTAGCTCCTCCAGGCCGGCTCTGATCTGCTCCCTGAGCGTCAGCGGTGACGGAAAAGAGAGGATCCGGTTAGAAACGCAACCGGAGAGATGCAGGAAAAAAACAGGCATGAAAAGCTGACCCGCCGCGTCACCTGTCTTCTGTCAGCGCCATGAGGGTCCGTCCCTCCGTGGAAAATACAATGAAAGACATCCGCAGCTGAGGGCTGCAGATGAGAGGAGGGATGAGTGTTATTGTTTTGCCTCGTCGCTGCTTACTTTAAAAAATCAGAGGCGTTTTCTTGCGTGGACGTACCTGATGAACTTATGGGCCAGATGGTCGACAAAGTAGTATATCTCGTTCCAGTAATGCTGCACGCTGCCAGACCTGAGAGCAGATTCATTAAGGTTAAAAAACAACAGCTTTTTGTATCTGGTTTGCTTGAAAGTATGTGGAGCAGCGGCCTGCACGGGGGTCGAGGAGTGGGAGGTCGCCCTCTTGGATTGAAAAATGTGTGTGCAAGCAAAAAAGCATATTAAAGTGCCATTGAGGAGCTCAAAAGTGTCCTAAATTGTCCTTCAGGGGCCAGAATATGAGCTAAAGTGCCATCATGGAGTCACAAAATAGCACTTGAAACAATTTGAGAGTTAAAAAGCTTGTAAAAGTTGCATCGCTGGAGCTCAAAGGTTTGCCTAATTGTCCCTGAGGAGCCAAAATGTGTGTTTAAGTGCCCGTTTGGGAGCTTGATCATGTGCTAAAGTGCCACAATGGTGTGAAAATATGTGTTAAAGTGTCTTTTTGCGAGTTAAAACGCATGTTAACGTGCCGTCTTTGGAGATAAATCGCCATTTTCACCATTGCATTTCAAGGAGTCTGTGCACGCCTCTGCAGAAACGATATGTGCTAATGTAATGATTCTTTTGGCCATAAAATATCATCAAACTTGACACGCGTTGCACTTTGCATTCAGGACTTTTCTTCCAAACAGCTGTGACTAAGAGACAGGTTGAGAAGATCCTGGACTGGTTTCACAAGCTCCGTAGCAGCGATTGATTTTGCACAATTCTTTATTAGATGACCAACGATTTGGAGTCTAACATGTCAGAGAAACAGATCCCAGTTCACACATTATTCTTCTAATTGTTTGTTTTGTCCAAACATCTGTTGAAATACACAGAGATATTTGGTTGATTATAATAATGAAGACAAAGAAAAGCAAAAGTTCCCTGAAGGCTGATTAAAGCGCTGAACAATCATCCAACAGTAAATCAGTGTCTAGAATTACAAACAACAGTTTCACCTTCTAATTTATTCAGCTGTAGCTGCATTTTTATTTCATTTGCATGGATTTAATGTATGAGGACGTCTTTGTATGTCATGCTACAACATTTTCCCATGAAACAACAGACCAGAGAGTTTTAGCCTTTGTGTGTTTTTGCTTAATATTCCCACTTTTCTTTTCTTTTCTTTTCCCTCCGTGTAGCTTCTAAACTAAAATAGAGGCCGGAGCGCCACGTCGTTTGTTTGGAGGAGCTCCGCTTCCTGCCAGGTCTTTTTCGCAACAGGTGCACACGTGATAAAAAGGAAGTAATTAAAAAAAAAACACAGATCTGATCCGAGTGGCAAATATGCAGAATCTCTGCAGCTCCTTCTCACGTTGCACCGTCCTCCCTCTTCTGCTTCTTCTTCTTGTGTTTTTCATTTGTCCTGTGATGTGAGTCCCAGTGCAGAGACAGCCAAAAAAACAACAAAAAAAAAAAAAACCTCTGGATCTTTGGAACATCTGGCTCTAATGGAGAAAGGGTTGTGCAGGCAGAGCTGCTCCTGTCGGCGGAGCGTGGCTCCAGTCTGACAACGAGGATCCCTGCAGGAGCCTCCATCAGAACCTGGACCCACACACGGCTCTGCAGGAGGCGACGCCGCGCGACAAATGCTGCTCATGTTAAAAGCATGCAAAACTGCAAAAAAAAAAAAAAACGTACACGCATCTTCAGGAAGATGAGGATCTATGATCGGGGTAAACAACGGCGGCGCTGACCCGGCCTTGACCTCGGGGAGCAGCTTCTCGCCTCCGTTCGTGAAAAGCTTTAATGATCCATGATTTACGGGCCGGGGCCTTCGTGGCGGTTTAATGGGCGGCGTAACTCAACCCCGATGTCAACTCTCTCCGGGGCGGTTAAGTCACACCGGGGGAATCTGCTCCCGTGTGTGTGTGTGTGTGTGTGTGTGTGTGTGTGTGTGTGTGTGTGTGTGTGTGTGTGTGTGTGTGTGTGTGTGTGTGTGTGTGTGTTTTGTGGCGCCGCGTTTGCAATCACAATCACTCAAAAAAAATCAGCCACAGAAAAATGAAGTGGAAACTATTTTCGATTAAGAGAAAGATTCAAGGTTTCCATCATTTTTAACCACTTTACTGCTTTTAATATCGTCCTGGAATGGACATTAGTTGAGCAAATGTCTTTTAATATATAATATGAATCCACACAATAATAACACATACATACTTACATATGCATGAGGAAGATCTCATTTTATAAAGCATAGGTGAAGTTTTTAAAGGAGCATTCCACTTTTTTTCCCCTTTGCAGCCCTTTGTTTGTAGGTCACATGCTGCTTGTGGGTTTATTGTCCACTTTCAGAAGTTGTATAATATTCAGAGACATTCATACCACATCCTGCACCACAAGAAATGAGCAGCAACAGTCCTGCTTTTAATTTTAATGAAAAAATTAAGAAAAGCAGAAAAGAGCTGGACATGTGACTTTTCAAAATAAACACGCTCATATCTGCAGGCTGGTTGACAGAATCTGGAACTTTCATCACTGTTAGAATGATTGATTTAGTTTTAAATCTACCATTAGACAAAGTTTTCATGCAAACAGCTTGTCCTAAATGTTGTTTTTTTGGGGTGGGGGGGTCATGCAGCAGAAGAATCACTCACTTGTCCAGGACAAAGTAGAGGTCAAACCCTCCGTAGCAGGACGACCCTGCCTCCCTCCTGCCGGGGCTCTGTGCCGCTCCTCCGGCCACCAGGACCGCCACCAGCCAGACCACCTCCACGCCGAGCAGGACCCGCCTGCCCCACATCGCTGCGGGTCTCACGGGAAGCATCAGGGGCGAACAGGACCCCCCACCGCCACCACCACCGCCCCTCACACTCCTGAGCTGCAGGCCATGCCGCACCACGCCGACCCCCCTTCAGGCTCCGAGTGCTGGACTCTGGATCAGCAGCGTCCCGGCTCCTCGGCAGCGGAGGAGGATCCTGGTGGGACTGCGGCTCCCTCTCCCACCTCACTCAGAGCTGGAGCAAACCTAATAAAACACACGTGTGTGTGTGTGTGTGTGTGTGTGTGTCTCTGCTATCTGCTCCTAGAAATGACTGCACGAGCTTCCTCGAGTCATTTGTTCTTAACCTGTTTGTTTTACTCTCACTTTTCCTCCTGCAGGTTTTTTTTTTTTTTGCTCACTCCTACAACCGATCCATCAGTGCCACTTAGTGGTAAACACACGAAAGCCTGCACCTCACCCCAGCGAGAGTGTGTGACGGCCGCTTCACCTCGTCCCAGCTCAAATACTTTAAAACTGAAGTGTTTACACGCCGCGTCTCTTCCTATTACTTCTCACCCTCTCCTCCTTTTTTTTCTTTCCTTTGCAGTTGCCTATGGCTTTACAGGATGGGGAGTATTTCACTAGGGCTTTTATTTTGAAATTTAACAGACAGCTGCAGCCTGTCTGAGCAGATGCTGCTTCTCATGTCACGCCTTCTGCTTCTATATGTTGGTGTGCAATGATATAAAAATAACAAATGTTTATAATCATCATTTATTATTAAATCAACCAATAATGAATACTGAAGCCACCATTTTTTTCCATAATAGGAAAAAAGGTGTTTTAAGACATACAACTGATTTACTTATTACCGCCTCACATCAGCTCCCTTCACTGTTATCTACATGCTTTTATTTCCAATATCTGTCCAAATGTGCATAATGGAACAGGAAACAATTATTATAGTAGGAGGAACGACAAAGGGAGTTCCACATTTTGCTGAAATTGGCTTTTTTTGAAACGTCAGACGGGGAGATTGATCCCGCTTTGACATTTTATACTAAATATGAGGTTAGAGCCAGAGGGTGATTAGCGTAGCTTAGCACAAACACTGGAAGTGGATGGGAACTGCTAGCCGGGCTGATGTTTCTGCGGCGTTGTGAGGCCGTGGAGGTCGTCAGTGCACACAGGCTGCCTGTAAAATCATTATATTTCTGTGACGTCCGAGGCCAGATGTTTCCCGTCTTTAAGTTAAACATCTGCAGCTTCAACCTCGACATTTAACACCTTCAGTTTTTTTTTTTTTATTCTCCTGGTTTTCCTGCCTGTGTGATGTGATTCCTCATCTTTCCACCAGGTGCTCGGTCGTGCAGGTTTTTTTTTTTTATTTCCACCTGTGGCTCATCACTCATCAGCTGCTGCTGCTATTCTCCAATTAGTGTGTGTGTGTGTGTGTGTGTGTGTGTGTGTTTCAGTCGTTCTTAGACAGCAACAACTCACAATGGACCATTGGAAGTACTCAAACAAAAATATATGTGTATGCGAGCAAACTGCAGCACAAAAAGCATTTGTGAATGTTTTAAATAGCAAAACCAACTGTGCTAAGATGTTTTTTTTGCAAATATGGACACGTCTGAGTCATAATTAACAGGAAAAAAGCACATGAAATCTTATTTAATCAGCATGGAGAAAACATGCATTACTTCTGTGTCAATGAAATAAAACAAATAATGCATTTTAGATTGTGATAAATGTCTGGAGGGTTTAGAAGAGAACTGAGTTGATCACAAAGCAACAGTGTCTCCTGCTGCACCAAACCAGCAGCTCCACTGTGACTGCAGCTTGGCCTGTCACCCATTCAACAACAAAAAAAAATCATGGCAGCAGTTGTGTGTGTTTGTGCCAGTGTAAAAACAGCAGTTCATAGAGGAGGCTGAATCCCCTCTTCTTCACCATCAGGGGATGGCTGGATGGGATGAAGAGACGGGGAACAGCGGCAGAGAACGGCTTCCCAGCTTTAATTTCTGCAACTCGTCCGTCTGCAACGTTGGGTTTGAATCAGTGGACTGAGGAAGATGAAGATGAAGCACAGCTCCTCCTCACACCCAGTAAGTGCATCTGGTTCCCTCTTTAACACACATTATAGAAAGTGTGTGCATGCATGCAGATCCTGCAGCCTGCAGGTGGTGTTTCAGGTCATTTAACTGATTCTGTGCAGACTAAAGCAGCATTTATTCCTACTGATGTCCATATCCTCGCCTATGAGGAGGCTCCGGGCTGCAGATGCATGCATGCATGTGTGTTTAGCAGAGAGCTGTGTGTCAGCGAATCACAGCAGCAGAATGGAGACGTGAGAAAACAGCGCCGTGTTTCTAAAAATCACATCACACCACCACCACCACCGACGCTGCTGCTGCTGCAACGGGAACTTTTTTTTTTTGCGCTTTTTTTTTCTTCCTCCCCCTCTTCCTCTTCTCTGCGAAATTCCCAGCAGCGCCATTTAACTTTATTCCGGCTTGGATTTTTTTTATTTTTATTTGAATCATTACCATAGAATAATGGCAGTCGCTCGTGCGTTTTTGTGCGTGCTGTGCGGTCTGCGCGTCTCTGTGGCGGCTGACTGGGAGTCTGAGGACACGAACGTGACCCACCTCGGTGAACCCATCGACTACAAGGATCCCTGTAAAGCTGGTAAAGTGGATTTCACCTAATGTGTGTGTGTGTGTGTGTGTGTGTGTGTGTGTGTGTGTGTGTGTGTGTGTGTGTGTGTGTGTGTGTGTGTGTGTGTGTGTGTGTGTGTGTCAATATTGATTAAACCTCCAGGCCCTAATTGCTGTGGACTGATCAACAGGATCAGTATTAAATGC